>JABMCL010000692.1:135000-160000 GCA_018857735.1 Alviniconcha marisindica | reverse complement strand
GTTACCGCAGTAGCACGTAAAAGACCCCGGTCATTCTGCCAAAAGTGCAGGTGGCAGGTTACAGCTAAAGACGCATACACCTTACGTATGTGGCTTTGCATGAAGTGACATGGTGCATGGTTGTATGGTGTACACAGACCTTGCGCCGAGATGGCAGCAGTTTCATGTGGCACCAGCCATGCCAGCGCTGTAACTGTAAGTAGGGTGGATATTCAAAAACCCTCTATAAAAGGATATTCACTCATGTAGAATCACATGCGAGTGCAGTGAGTCTGCTTGGGAGCAGAGAATCGCGCTATATAAAAAGCGATCAGTAATAATAACAAACTTGTGACTTCACATCCAGATATCAGAGACCGAGACTGATGTGAGAGAGACTGCTTTTAAAACTAAGTTAAAGCCTTCAGTTAAATTAAAACACATTGTCATGCAGACCAGGACTTTTTGTGCATACACATGATGTTTGCATGGGGTTTGAGCAATTGTATTCATGTGAGGGGTTTATTTTGGGTTCAAAACATGCTTTTTCTGCATATTTTATTTGTGATCCCTGGAAGTAAGTAACTTGGTGTTTTACGCCCAGTCAACCATTATCGTTATATGAGGGCGATGACCTCTGGAAAAGTAAGTTTTAAAGACAGGAGTATAGTTTTGAAGGCAGGGAGAAGGAGTGTGAGTGTGATGGAGAACAAAAGGGAGAGAATTCAAGATCTGTACAGCAGATAAGCTATTAGTATTACAGCATTAATTAGTACTGTTAGTATTAATTACTGGTCAAAACACAATCTGAAGAGGTCAGTTTTAAGACCATTCAGTTTTGAAGGCTGGGAGGGAAGGGCACACTCCGAGCATTGCTTTCCGGCACCTTCCTCCAAACTCTGCCAGATTTAGTTATGCCACTGAAAGGGCACTCTTTATTTCCGTGCAGGTGTCCAGCGACGCGGTCAGCACCCTCCGAAAGTTTCAGGTACTAATATGACTGTAGAAGCAACCTAGTGCCCAAGCACGCACGTAAACACGAGACGCATCCACCCCGGGTAAAAAAGAGAGTTCCATCTCGATTCAGACGATTGTGGTTTTATTTGTGCTGATGTAAATTTTGTTGGTGGCTATAACTGACACGCCCTGTTTTATTTGAGTTGTTTGTAACAAAATTACTACTGTTTGAGCACCAACAAAAAACTGCTCGTTAGCTGACAGTTTTCTGGACCCTATGGCGTAACTAAATACGGCAGTGGTTGAAGGAAGGATGTCGCAAACCAGTGCTTGGAGTTTGAGGGAAGGGCTGTGATGGAGAGTGAAACCCAAAGGAAAAGAATTCCACATAATCATCCCAAACACGCTTGCTTGGAGTTGGACTTGGAGATAATAAATTGAATAAATATATATTATATATTAATTTCTGTCATAATGTTCAAGTTTGATCCTGAAACTTTGAGTTAAAACAGTGTACCATTATTACTATTACTACAATACTGTCATTATTGTTACTGGTGGAACTGGAAGAGATGTCGTAGAGTTTGTGTGACTTACTGAAGCTACTGTCAGTATTTTGAAGAAAAGAATCATTTTTTTCAGCTGCACAGCTTTGTGGTAGATCTATAAATCTAGGTAGGTAGTGTTGCTTAATGTCCTCATATGTCAGCTGACATATTAGGGACAAGCTGAGACCAATGCCAAAGCATGGTTCAATATAGCTTTACGTCCAAGGAAACCAGAAGGCTCGTTAGGACGGACAGCCCAGGACGGCCACCTCGACTCTCACACAGCTCCTGAACTATGACTATAAATCTATTTACTTATGAGTTTAAGTAGATCTATATATATATAAATAAGTTAATATTGAATTGTTTATTCCCTTATTGCTAATAAATGTATCCAGCCACAGTTAGTGAGTTACTAGAGTTGGTTGATTTTCGTGGCAAAGTGTGGTACTGTGAGTGTGAACATGTATACATGTCTACAATAAGCTCATTGCAATGACTGGTAATTTGAGACCTATTTTATACACCCATACAACTCCGCCCAGTCCTTCCAACTGCCTTCCGACCCACCCCCTCCCCTGTTTTTCTCGTTTTTCCCCCCCCTCCCCCGTCCCCCCCCACCCTCCTTCTCCCTTACTGTTCTTTATAAGAAAAGCATTGACTGCTTCTGTTTTCTTTTCCGATACTAGTCATATGAACTGATCAGATGTTCTGCTGCTTCATTTGCTCATAATATGCTCACCGTATGCTCATAATATGTAACTGAATGATGTATGGCATGTGTTCATCTGGCGCTGTGAGCATGCTATGTTTTGTGTGGAAATTCTCATGTATAACGTTTCACTCACTCATTCATGCCTATATATATATATATATATATATATATATATATATATATATATATATATATATATGTATGTATAAATAATGCCTGTAATTTGATATCTGTTTATCAGTAGCTTAGCAAGGACTAGTTGTTAGACAGGCTTTTGAATGAACCTAAACTACAATCCTTGTAAAATAAAGTGTTTGAGTTCACTCTCTCTCTCTCTCTCTCTGTCTCTCTCTCTGTTTATCAGTAGCTCAGCAAGGACTAATTGTTAGACAGGTTTTTGAATGAACCTAAACTACAATCCTTGTAAAATAAAGTTTTTGAGTTTGAGTTCTCTCTCTCTCTCTCTGTGTTTATCAATAGCTTAGCAAGGACTAGTTGTTAGACAGGTTTTTGAATGAACCTAAACTACAATCCTTGTAAAATAAAGTTTTCGAGTTCGAGTTCTCTCTCTCTCTCTCTCTCTGTTTATCAGTAGCTTAGCAAGGACTAGTTGTTAAATGTTAGACAGGTTTTTGAATGAACCTAAACTACAATCCTTGTAAAATAAAGTGTTCGAGTTCTCTCTCTCTCTCTCTCTCTCTGTCTCTCTCTCTCTCTGTTTATCAGTAGCTTAGCAAGGACTAGTTGTTAGACAGGTTTTTGAATGAACCTAAACTACAATCCTTGTAAAATAAAGTTTTCGAGTTCGAGTTCTCTCTATCTCTCTCTCTCTCTCTCTGTTTATCAGTAGCTTAGCAAGGACTAGTTGTTAGACAGGTTTTTGAATGAACCTAAACTACAATCCTTGTAAAATAAAGTTTTCGAGTTTGAGTTCTCTCTCTCTCCCAGTTCCAGCAACAGCTGTCCTGAGCAGCAGACTTGTGACCATCATTCCAGCATGTCCACCAGCGTGCTCAAACTGTTGTTGTTTACTTTCTGATACTCTTCCCCCCTGCTTATCCAACCATAGTGATCTGTGGCAAAGTGTGCACATGTACTGTACATAGCTTGCCCACCTGAAAACTTCTCTTTGAACAAGCAGCTGTGTTCAGTGAAAACAAGAGTGACTGCTGGCATTCTAAAACAGGATCCAAACACTTAGAACTATGATAAAAGGCGCAGAAGAAGGCGATTTTATAATGTTATTAGGACAAAACACAAAATGTGAATTTTTGGGGTAATCCTTAAAGTGACAGACAAAACAGACAAAAAGAACTGTTAAATGGTGCAAGATAAGATGGAGAGCTAAAGCCACTTATTAAAGGACAAATCCAAGGTTAGGGGTGATTTTTGACACAGTTTCCGTTAAAGCTCGCTGAGAACAATGATGTAGGTGAAACTGTGATCTGAGGGTTATAAATGCATGAAAAAAAGGCATTTTCTGTCGTACTGAAAGCGTCGCCATGATGCCCAAATCATGTGACCATATGCCTACTACGTCACTCTGGGAAGTCGCTGCAAAATGGCCAACTCGAGCTCCGAAGATGAAACTGATACTTTGCCCGAGAGACCCACAAGGATACAGCCGTATCAGTTTGATCCTGTTGGGCAGGATTTTGAAAGAGTACCGGAACATCGTGTCAGCAAACCCCGGGCGGTATTCCATGGGGTTTGCGAAATCGCACTCACTGAAGTGCTCGCTACACAAATGGGCGTGATGCGGCGCAGCAAGAAAGTCAGCTCGTTTGAATTGTATAAATTTAATCCACTTTTGCCTCACTGCGGGTCGATTGCATGGGAGCTCATGCATTGTTATACCTGGGGTCGTCTGCGAATTATTACAGTTCGCGGCAACACAGTAGGCCGGCATAGTTAACTTTTTTGTCGACCACACGCATACACAGTTTACTGAAGAATCTAAGATGGCAACCGCACTGACTCCCCAGATGACGTCACTTCCGGGAAAGTCTACAGAAAATAAAATCGATTAAAAACCCAATTAAACATTTTTTTCATTTTTTTATTTAATTAAATCTGAAACTAGTGACTCATTTGTCAATCATTTCGATGGTCATTTTTGCATACTTAAAAACCTTGGACTTTTACTTTAACTTGACTTACCTGTTTTGGGTTGAGCTGTTCTTTTCATGTCCAGTGCTTGTAGGAATGTGCTCAGTGAATTTCAACTTGCATGCAAGTTGTGATGTAACTACTTTTTGTGTGACTGACATACTGATATCTACTAGATACTGTGATATATATATAATATATAAATTGCATGCATGCATGCAAGTTGTGATGTAACTACTTTTTGTGTGATTGACATACTGATATCTACTAGATATTGTGATATATATAATATAAATTTATATATATATTCAATAAGTTAAGTAAATATTTAGCTGCCATAATGAAAGGGGGGTATTTTGTTGTGCAAAGCAACAACTCGTGACTACTTTTAATCCATGCCATGTGTGCAGTTATAGATCTGTCTACTGACACACAAAGCATGCATGTCTGTACTTGTTGCAAACCTCATTTCCCGACAGCAGCTGTGCACTTTAAAATATTTTTTGGCCGTCAGTATGACTTATCCCCGTCCCTAATAAACCTTATGGTTTCTGTGGACGTTAAGCACCATGTTTACTTACTTACTTAGAATGACTTGGTAAAAAACACTCTGCTTCCTTTTCTGTCTTGAAATAGAAAACACCACACTGGCACACACATACACACACGCACAGACATGCTCACACACACACACACACACACATAAACGTGCACACACACACACACACACACACACACACAAGCGCAGTGCATGCTTGCATACACACGCACACACACTTTCTCTCTCTTTCTCTGTACTGTGTTTATTTTGTTTGATACATATATATATATATATATTTTTTAGAACGGGTCAAACAAAATAACAGCCAGTATGTTGACCAACTGCTGATTTTTTTCTGGTATGTATATATATCTGACTAACCAGCAAATTATAATAATAATAATAATGGAAATTTGTAAGTGCCCTACCTATCAACATATTTTAACAGCCCATGGTGCGTACACAAGCAAGAATAGTGACAATATGCTATGACATAAAAATGACTGGAAATTATCGGTTAACATAATATATATATATATATATATATGATTATGAACCCTGTAATAATATTTTTTTGTAGTTGACAAACTGGTATTGCTGTATGTATACATACATCATTACCTGTGGCTGTGTTCAAATATAGATCTATATTATCCAGCCACAGGGTCTGTTGATTATCATTTAAATGCTGGAGAGCAGGGACAGCTTAGTGGTACTGGTAGAGTGTAGGACTGGTAATTGAAAGGTCGTGGGTTCGATTCCCTGCGAGAGCAATGGAAGAATTTTCTTCTCGAGGGTCAACTTTCTGTGCTGACTAATTTCAGTATCCATTCCGCCTGTGTTACCACAATAGCATGTAAAACTAAAAGATCCCAGTCCTTCTGCCAAAAGTGCAGGTGGCAGGTTACAGTTAAACACACACACACACACACACACACACACACACACACACACACACACCCAATGTCTGTCACTTTAAATGAAGTGACACTGTAAACGGATGCATGGTTGTATGGTGTCCACAGAATGTGCACCAAGATGGCAGCAGGTTCATGTAGCATGAGCCATGTATCAATCAAATAGCATACACCACTTTGGTGGATATTCAAAAGCATACTATAAAATTAGAATGCTGAATTAACTCATTCAGAATCATGACGTACGTGCAGTAAGTCTGTTCAAGAGCAGAAAATAGCACTGTATGGAGGCAATCAGCGCATTACGCAAAAGTTATAAATTTGTCAGTATGCAAAGTGTGCATTTCTGCAAAGTGTGCAATTAGGTTTTGATCTAGCTTCCAGCAGCAGCAGTGTTGCCATAATGAGTGTGATAAATGTAAGACTTCTTTTTTGTGGTAAACATATATATATATTAGTACAAGTGTATACATATATATATATATATATATATATATATATATATATATATATATATATATATATATATATATATATTTGTTTTTGTTTCTGTGTGCTTATCCATCCACAGCTATCTATAACAATATTCAGTAGAGCTGGCGACATATATACATGTACACACGTGTTTGCAACCTCACTTTGAATATAAGCTGCCCTCAGACTCAGTGCACTCATATGAGTCATACTCATAGCCATCACGGCATCAGTTCAACATGTGCACCATGATAAAACTAAAAAAAATGAGATCACTTAGATAAGTACCACAGATAGTAATAATAATGATAATGGGAATTCGTTTTTTACAATGCCGCCTCATGGTCTTACTCTTGGGAAGCGTAAAGCATTTTACAATGAACAGTGCAGCCCAAAGCCAGGAGATTAGGTTTAATGAATAAATGTAATGTTCAGCCTCTCCCTGAGTCAGATGCGAGGAATCTGGAGACGGAGAGTGTCCGAAACAGAGCAGAGAGTATGGAAGGCTGTGTAAAGTTGAAGACAGTAACAGAGGTAAGACGGAGCAGTGCCCAGGATACACTTATAGCAGAGTTTATCTTGCACTGAATTCTTTGTTGGACTGGGAGCCAGCACATGGAGAAATTGAAACAGAGGTGTGATGTGGTCAGCTCTATGTTTTTTTCAATATGAGGCATCACAGTCACATGGTAGGACACAAGCCAGGGGGGGCTTTCCTGACTAATGTCTTTCTTGACATGGCATGTTCATGTTAACCAGTAATTTCTGGTATTTTGCTGGTTAAGGTCAGCATACACCGGAAACGAAATAAGCAATTGGTCAGACAGGCTGTTATTCTGTTTGACCGGTTCTCAACAAAGCATCTATATATATATATATATATATATATATATATATATATATATATATATATAATATAATAAATGTACTAAATGCAGCACACAGAGAGGGAGAGAGAGAGAGAGAGAGAGAGAGAGAGAGAGAGAGAGAGAGAGAGAGAGAGAGAGAGCATGTGGTATTGTGTGTGTTGTAGACAAGGAAGGGAGTAGTGTGATTGCTAGTAGAGCTCTAGTAGTAGTACTCTCATAGACGGCTGTGTATAAATATGTGTACTATGTACAGTTACAGCAATTATCTGATGGGTTTGCCTATACCACTTTCACCACCTTAGAGATGTCACACTGGTTTGAAAAATACCTAGCACGATCACTGTGCAAACCAGCCGCTGAGTGACATGGACTCGGGGTGAAGGGAGTTGCAATTAGTGATGCGGCTTGAACCAGTTTTCAATGACTGTGTTTCAGCGGAGGGATGACCAACTACCTATATCTGTGCCGGCTGCCCAAAGGCATGGCCCCGACACGAGGGGAGCCTCATCAAGTGTTGCTTCGCATCTACGGCCATGTCACCACATCCTGCATGGACGTGCTGGTGCACAACTCTGTCGTCTTTGCTCTGCTGGCCGAGAAGCGTCTGGGCCCCAAGCCTTATGGAATGTTCTTTGACGGACGCATCGAGGAGTTCATTTTGGTAAGATGCTCGAGATTTCAACACTGCTAAAATTATTGCGTCCTCATTTTTTCGTGAAATGTGAATGCTGTGTGAAACTGCATAAAGTGCACGGTAAAGCAACGAGTATTCGTTAATTAGCAGGGATGTTACTTTGTTAGCCCCATGAATTTCTCGAAGCTCATTTTCTGATTTTTGCAGAACCATTTTAATTCTGTGGAAAGACAAATGGAGCAGAAAGAAAGACTGAATGAAATTCAATTGGCAGTTTGGGGACGTTTTGTTGTCATGGAGCTAAGCTCTGCTAGGCAGATGATGCAACTGTAACAAGAGTGTAAAGAATTCCAGTAACTCTCAGCAGAGTGCTCACTGACTCGGATATGACTTGATAATGTGACACCAAAAGTGGTGACTGCTGCATGTTTTTAACTGGTTTTAATCATTTCTCTCCATTCTTTAAAAAAAAGTATTTTTCTTACATCTGGTATTGATAAATTTGACAGAATGGTTGACAATACCAGCGTGTCCTAGCCTTATGGGCTTTTATTTATTTTTTAAACAAGGGCAATATTGAAGGGACAAACTCTTTAAAAATCTGTGTGTTTGATGTTTTGCCTGTCCATGTATGTTTTGTTTTGTACTTGTGTGGGGATTAATTTCACGGATTTGATTGGAGAAAGGGTTGACATATTTAAAAAGAAATTTGAAATATTATATATGCATTTGCTTATGGCAGAGTTTTGATCATCATTCAGTTCAGCTCAGTAATAATAATAATAATACATACATTTTCTATAGCGCTATTCCCTGGTGAGCGAGCTCAACGCGCTTGTTCACATACATGTACATAATATATTACATTTACATTTACTAACATATCATATACAAGCAATCTCATAATACATACTTAATAAATTACACTAATATAAAACAAGTACTTGTAAAATGGCGCATAAAATAACTGTTATAAAACATAGAGACGTTACAATAATTTAAAACAGGTACATAATTATAAAGCTGTGTTCTAATTAATTAGTATTATTACTACTCTAAAACACACACACACACCACACACACACACACACACACACACACACACACACACACACACACACACACACACACACACACACACACACGCTTGTACAGTACAGTTCTAGATGGTGTATCTGTGCGCTCGGAAAAACTCCTGTGCACTCCACCCCATCTCTCAGAGGTTTCCCCAGTGTTGCCTTTGAAACGGTTCCAATGTTCATCTGATTTATGGTGGCCCTCTCTCGTCCTTTCAAAGAAGAACATTGAGCGCTCACCTCTTTCCATGCCTCTGTCCTCCTGATTTGTTGATGTCCTTGGCTTTGTGCCTGCTGGTTGTGTCTAAGCTCCTTAACTCTTCAGATATTTGGACTGTCCTGAGGTGACCCAGTGTGGTTGACAGGACGTTAAAATCCAGTTGCTAACGAACGAACTGCATGCGTTTGCGCGGTTGCAGGCTCGCCCCGAACATTAAAATCCAGTTGCTAACTAACAAGCTGCTTGCGTTTGCGCGGTTGCAGGCTCGCCCCCTGAAGCACGTGGACCTGTCACGGCCAGAGATCTTGCAGCTGGTGGCGGAGAAGCTGGCCACCTTTCACTCCCTGGACATGCCACTGTGTAAGAAGCCTCGCTGGATGTCCTCCATCATGAAAAGGTCAGCTTGCACTTGGTCTACGGCAAAGGGGAATGACCGGTGATTTTTTTTAAACAGTCCGCCCCCTTGCATTGTGCAGAAAAATACGCATCATTAAGCACACCACAAGTAAAACCGGTTAAACACATTTCCCCCCCACTGTTTAACTGTTGTTTCACTGTTGTTTTGTCATTTGAAAAAGGGTCATGCCCCCTCCCCATCCACCCCCACCCCCCCACCCCCACCCGCCTCCAAAAATTTGTCTTTGTTTTGTGATATCAAATGAGCGTTCCTTTTAACTTTTTGTGTGTTTCATTCAGCATGATTCATGTTGAGCATATTGTCAGACTTTGGAAGTTCATCATGCATTCACTTGACTCTGCGCAGCCTGGTGATGACGCATCAGCATCACACTTTCAGTGATTCTACAAGTTGAGAGTGATGTATACTGATAAGTAACACATTTTCTACCCTGACCAAAAGCTTAATGTTAGACATTTTCTGACATACTGCACATAGTGCATTTGGTGACTGGTTTTTGAAGATATGAGTGAATGATAATTTATGACAGACATAAACAAATCTTCTGCGCAAGAATATGCATGTTCACCACACTGCGTTGGGGGGGGGGGGGGTCACACGTACTGTAAGAAGCACAGTGAGTTAAGCACACGTGCACGCACATGCATACACACACACACCCACACGCACGCACGCACGCACACACACACACACATCCGTATCTGTATCCACTTTGGTATCCGTTCCACCCCCGTGTTACCACGTAGCATATGTATGTGGCTTTGCATGAAGCGGCATGGTGCATGGTTGTATGGTGTACACAGAACTTGCGCCGACATGGCTGCAGTTTCATGTGGCACCAGCCATGCCAGCGCTGTAAGTACACGATGTCAGTGGATATTTAAAAAAAATGCACTGTAAAAAGCTAGTCACTCGTGTAGAACCACGTGCGAGTGTAGTGAGTCTGCTCGAGAGAGCGGAGAATAGCGCTATATATATATATATATATATATATATATATATATATATATATATATATATATATAAGCATCATCAATCACAATAAGATTTTCCCAGATTTAGCTGATTGTGTCTTTAATGTTGCTCCAAATTTAATGTCATATTTTGTTCGTGCCGGTGCAGTGGATTGTCAAAGGCCTTATGAGATTTGGCTTCAGATTCTCTCGCTTTTGATTTGTATAGAACCCGTACTTCTGCATTCTCAGTAACCCAGATGGTTCTCTGCCGTTTGCTTCATTTTGTCCTTAAAAAACAGCAACAACAAGAGTTTGGGAAGGGTAAGTTTCACGAAGATGAAGGGCAAAAAAAGATATAATATAATAGTAATATTCAAAAGTATACTCTTTTCCATCAGCTGCTCCATGTTGCCTATACCTCGTAATAAAAAACAAAACAAAAAATGCAAAACATTATGTCATGGTTCAACAGCTGCAGTGACCATTTTATTGTGTGTAATATACTTTTTTGACAGACCGAAAAAAGACAGAAATTCAGGGCACAGATACAGGTATGTGCTGTGTGTCTGTCTGTCTCTCTCTGTATATCTGTGAAACTACTAAAAACACATGGATACAGTGGAACGCATGATAAGAGACTTACCCCTCTTGTACTGCCGCATTTTCTGAAACAGTTTTGTGGACAAAGCCATGACCACTCTTTTACTCCCCCACCCCCACCAACGCCCATTTTTTCTTCTTTTTTTTGTGTGGTCAGAAGATGGATTTCACTGTACCAAGTCACAGCCAAAACACAAAACGGCAAAGAGTTTTCTGCCCTTTGTGAGACCGCACTAAAACGAAACATATGCCAAGTCTTAGCTGAAATACGTAGCTGCAAAGATTTTGCTACCTCTAACCGCTAGAGTTACATGGCTTACTGTAATTGTCATTGCGTGACGTGAAACTAACAGATGTGTGCAGCTTCTGGCGGAAAAGATGACAGAGTTATAACTGTAACAGTGTAAGTACCAAGGTATTAAAACACTCAGTAGTTTCACATTTTATATCTAAGACAAGCTTGTTTTATAGATTGTCCCTAATATGCTCTTTGGCATCTGAGAACACTAAGCAAAAAGATAGATAGATAGACACTCACTAGGGAAAAGTGTAAAACACTAAGCAAAAAGATAGATAGATAGACACTCGCTAGGGAAAAGTGTAAAGCACACAGGGCAGGAATAGCTCCGTGTCTGATTGAAAAGCCAGGCTCAATACTGATATGGGTTTGAGTCCCAGGTGTGGCAAGGGATTTTTCTCCCCAAGTCAGTTTTCGGTGCAGGCTCTCACGGTGACCGTACAGCAGCTGTGTGCAGTTGCATACAACAAAGTCTGTGCGCACGTTAAAAATCCCAAACATTGGTAACTGCATTATTGTTTGGACACATGAAAATATTGCATACATTGGTAGGAATGCGCAGCGCTGCTCTTGCGATTGCTGTGCCTTTCCCAGGTATGGTGACCTGAATTTCCCGCAAGGGACAAGGAAGTATTAGAAGAAGAAGCAATATCCACATTTGGCTTTGTCGGTTTGCGGTCATCAAAAGGTATGAGAATGTGTGTGTGTGTGGATGGATAGAATGAACTTGATGTGTGCGCTATGCTGGCATATCCACATATTAGTTCATTCCATACTGTGCTAGTGTACACACACACACACACTCACACACTCACACTCACACACACACACACACACACACACACACACACACACACACACTCATTGTCATACCATTTGAGTTTGGCAAACCGACAGGGTTAAAAGTGGATATTCCCCACCCCAACCCACTCCACCCACCCCATTCCCACAGCTTTCATTGGTGCACCTAGATTTAAAACAGTTTGAAATCCAGGCAACCCTGCAGTTTCTACATATAATATTTAGTAGCACAAGTTGAATGGGTTTATTAGTTTTACACTTCTTTGTGATAACTAAATAAATAAAACCAGCTTCTCTGAAAGTGATAAATGGGTGCAGTTTGCACATTCTTTATGTCTGTAACATTTTCAATTAAACCCAGAATGTCTGAGAAGGATCACACTTCCAGAATAAGATGATCTACTGTCTCTGCCTCAAAATCATACTGTTTTGATACGCCACAAAATCATACTGTTTTGATACACCACAAAATCATACTGTTTTGATACACCACAAAATCATACTGTTTTGATATGCCACAAAATCATACTGTTTTGATACGCCACAAAATCATACTGTTTTGATATGCCACAAAATCATACTGTTTTGATACGCCACAAAATCATACTGTTTTGATATACATCAAAATGATACTGTTTTGATACACCACAAAATCATAACTGTTTTAATACACCACAAAACCATACTGTTTTGATATGCCACAAAATCATGCTGTTTTAATACACCACAAAACCATACTGTTTTGATGTGCCACAAAACCATACTGTTTTGATATGCCACAAAATCATACTGTTTTGATATGCCACAAAATCATACTGTTTTGATACGCCACAAAACCATACTGTTTTGACGCCACAAAATCATACTGTTTTGATACGCCACAAAATCATACTGTTTTGATACGCCACAAAATCATACTGTTTTGATACGCCAGCACATGATTGTCAACCCATGGCCGAATCCTCTGGAAAGAATAGATTGATTTTTGATTTTTTACCTTTTCGTTTGGCATCCATTGCTTTTGTACACTAGCAGTTTAGCTGCTGCCTACGTAGCAGAAGGAAGCTATTCAGAAAATTTGCAGTTTTGTTCCGTTCTATCAAATAATAGTTTTTTTGTTTTTTGAGCCAAAGTATTGATTGAGTTAACTACCAAAGAAAAAGATATATATATATATATATATATATAGTTATGTTGTTGTTTTTTCTTTCTTTTTTTTCATCAAAGAAGTGGAATTTTCAGAATAAAAATGTTTTGACATTTCCTGGTCTGTGTGCATACAGAATGCTGTTGTATACTTCTATATATATATATATACTCCAGAAAACTTGCTTTTGGCGCATTGTAATTGACATTTGTAGAAAGAACAATGCAGTCCTGCCTATATGGTTCCTTTCTGGATTATTTGACTCAGTGTATGCTTCTATGCAGTAAAGGTATGTATAACTATACTGCATTACACCCACTGTTAAAAAGTTGAAAGTATTAACCTCTGACTTGGTGGAGCATTAATATTGTTGCAATTAATTATTCTAATGCAGAACTTGCGTGAGACACAAGTGTGCACTCAGTATGCATCATATATTCTTCTTCCTGCCCTAGTTTGCAGTTAAAACTAAACTGTAGAACAATTAGTTCAGGCATATAGATCATTATTATTGCTGTGGGCATTTCAGCAGTGTGTGTGTGTGTTCTCTGTATGTGTGTAACTGGGGGTTGGGGGGTTGGGGAAGAGTGTGTGTGTGTGTGTGTGTGTGTGATCTGAGTGTGTGTCCGTGATCTATACCTGTGGTCTGATTGAAAAGCCAGGCTCAATACTGATATGGGTTCGAGTCCCTGGTGTGGCAAGGGATTTTTCTCCCCAAGTCAGTTTTCGGTGCAGGCTCTCACGGTGACCGTACAGCAGCTGTGTGCAGTTGCATACAACAAAGTCTGTGCGCACGTTAAAAATCCCAAACATTGGTAACTGCGTTATTGTTTGGACACATGAAAATATTGCATACATTGGTAGGAATGCGCAGCGCTGCTCTTGCGATTGCTGTGCCTTTCCCAGGTATGGTGGCCTGAATTTCCCGCAAGGGACAAGGAAGTATTAGAAGAAGAAGCAATATCCACATTTGGCTTTGTCGGTTTGCGGTCATCAAAAGGTATGAGAATGTGTGTGTGTGTGGATGGATCGAATGAACTTGATGTGTGCGCTATGCTGGCATATCCACATATTAGTTCATTCCATACTGTGCTAGTGTACACACACACACACACTCACCTCACACACACACACACACACACACACTCATTGTCATACCATTTGAGTTCGGCAAACCGACAGGGTTAAAAGTGGATATTCCCCACCCCAGCCCACTCCACCCACCCCATTCCCACAGCTTTCATTGGTGCACCTAGATTTAAAACAGTTTGAAATCCAGGTAACCCTGCAGTTCACATTTCTACATATAATATTTAGTAGCACAAGTTGAATGGGTTTATTAGTTTTACACTTCTTTGTGATAACTAAATAAATAAAACCAGCTTCTCTGAAAGTGATAAATGGGTGCAGTTTGCACATTCTTTATGTCTGTAACATTTTCAATTAAACCCAGAATGTCTGAGAAGGATCACACTTCCAGAATAAGATGATCTACTGTCTCTGCCTCAAAATCATACTGTTTTGATACGCCACAAAATCATACTGTTTTGATACACCACAAAACCATACTGTTTTGATATGCCACAAAATCATACTGTTTTGATACGCCACAAAATCATACTGTTTCGATATGCCACAAAATCATACTGTTTTGATACACCACAAAATCATACTGTTTTGATATGCCACAAAATCATACTGTTTTGATACGCCACAAAATCATAGTTTTGATATACAACAAAATGATACTGTTTTGATACACCACAAAATCATAACTGTTTTGATACACCACAAAACCATACTGTTTTGATATGCCACAAAATCATGCTGTTTTAATACACCACAAAACCATACTGTTTTGATGTGCCACAAAACCATACTGTTTTGATATGCCACAAAATCATACTGTTTTGATACGCCACAAAATCATACTGTTTTGATACGCCCAAAACCATATTGTTTTGATGATATGCCACAAAATCATACTGTTTTGATACGCCACAAAACCATACTGTTTTGATACGCCACAAAATCATACTGTTTCGATACGCCAGCACATGATTGTCAACCCATGGCCGAATCCTCAGGAAAGAATAGATTGATTTTTGTTTTTTTACCTTTTCGTTTGGCATCCATTGCTTTTGTACACTAGCTGTTTAGCTGCTGCCTACCACACCTTCCCAGCCCCGAGAATTCGGTTGTCCAGAGCAGCAGTTTAAAAAATAGCACAGCTGGCCTCACAGAGCTGCAGCAGAGGTCAAGTGGGGTGCAGCACTGCCACAGTGCCAGCCAGTGTCCATTTCACTGTGGCCTGTGTTGTTTACACTATCTTAATGACATCAGATGGGGTGCAGCAATGTCACAGTGTCAGGCAGTGTCCATTTCACTGTGGCCTGTGTTGTTTACACTATCTTAATGACATCAGATGGGTGCAGCACTGTCACAGTGTCAGGCAGTGTCCATTTCACTGTTGCCTGTGTTGTTTACTATCTTAATTACCCTGTCTCAGCTAGTTGTGAAGTTTTTGTTGTATCATCGGTTGTGGCATCAAGGTTAGCTACAACATTTTTATCAGGAAATTAAGACATGTTCTTACCAGTGTTTAACAGATGTCTAGCCTGTGAATAAGTGACTAACTGCAGTGAACTTATTTACACAAGCAGTTACTTAATGAGTTATTAGGTAATACACTCTAGTTTTTTCATGCACAACAATGTCATGATTTGAAAGTTGAAAGCATTCTCCATGCACTACAGCCATCAGAAATGAAGAACCTAGTCTTACCTTTGTCCCAGAAAGCATGAAAGACACCTGGTGGTTGGTAGTCCCATTTTATGGCCCCCGAGGTAACCCAAACATAATACTCCATTGCAGTGGTTATAAAGAATCCATCCGAAAGCGACTTGAAATGTTTAGTGTTTTTAGTGTATTGGGGAGGGCAAAGAAGAGTACGGGTTGGCTGCATCCTATACTCTGTAAATTTCTACACAGAAATACACAACATATTACATAATCATTGTCAAGTCAGTCACTGACTACGCGTAACAGATTGTCATGTTATGCCTGAATGCTGGAGAGGCCTGAGTGTGGTGTTGATGCATGATGAACTGTAATTGTTTATCTTCTTTCTTGATTGCCCATGCTCGCCGCCTCTAGCTCAATGGTGCATGCCCACTGTCTTTTGCATTAGCCATACGATTCATGAATGTGTTGTGTTTGGAGTTGGGTGACTGTATGTTGGCTGTCTGTAATGGCATCTTGAAACTGCCACCACCGTGATTTCCACCGACTTTCAACCACATTTGATCCTCTGGTATGGCATTGTTAATGATATGCCAAGTCAGCAAGTCTAGTGTGTCTGTGATGAACCTAGCTAGATCACTGACATACACACAAAGGGGTTGACTTCAGCTCTTTCCCACCGACAACTGCTTCACAGTTAAAATGAAGTACCTGATTTTCAACATGTGTTTCCACTTGTATTTCCATTTCTTCTGTTCTCTCAGATTTTTCATTTGCCAAAGTAATGTTGCAAGCTTGCTTTAACAATCTTTTTTGGACTCTGAACTGAGTGACAGATAATCCACCTAGGGTTTTTAATGCAAGCGTGACTTTCTTGTTGACAGTAGTCTGCTCTTTGAACACTGACTCCCGTAAGCCTGATTTCAGCTCAGAATTCAATCTTTTCAGTTCCACTTTATGTTGTGCAAGAAGTTGCTGGTTTGATGTCCCTGCCCTTGCACTTCTATCACTGTCCATTACTATGCTTCTCTTGGGTTGCACTGACTTTGAAATGGATTTACGAGACTTTGAAATTCGCATGTATGTTGGTGGTAGGCCTCCAGTTTTATAAGACACAATATGTTTGTCTGCTGATGAATTATGTTTGCTTCGGAGGAGGCTGGTGGCAATTAGCTTCTCTTCCAAGTCAGACAATATTCTTCCTTTCCTTTACCAAGAGTGTCACTGACGCTTTCAGATTGCAACTGTTTGACTGGAGATGTTTGGCAATCAACAAAACCAGATCTTTCTGTCAGGTCCATAGCATCTGCATACTGGAGAATTGGCAACGTTTTTAATTGGAATGGAGATGTTTGAGCATCTGTAACTAACACGGTTTGTTTTTTGAGGCGTTGAACAGCCAGGTGGGTCAAAAGATGCAGAGGCTTCGCGCTGTCGCTTTTTTAACCACCTGTCCTTGGCTGGCCTTCCGCCTTTGTCCTGTGCCACATAGTGAGTGCACACACTGCAGCTCTGTTCAGTAGGAAGTGACCAAAATGAGTCTGTCGTCACCCGCTGAGAAGCATTGTCCAGTATATTCACATCTTTTGTCCTGAGTGATTTTTTCATCACTGTGTAACATGTGTTACACATTCTTGTGGGATGCTTATCAGTGTCATCTCCATTACTGTTCAGTCAATGCACTTGAATAATGTCTCTTTTGTAATCAACTCACAGTTTGGAATTGTCTTTTCATATTTCCTCCTTGCCCTCTCCCCACAATTTCTGCAAAGTCCAGTTAAACTGTCTTGGTGATTTGTCTGAAATCCTGAACTGTCAGAACTCATCTTTGAACTTACCTAAGAAATTCAAAAGAATAAACACAAAAACTAAAGAAAACATCTCTAACGTAGGGCCCCTGGAACACAGTATTAATGGTCTACTCATGCTACCTCAAAGCCGGACAGCTTGAAACAGAATGGGGAACACTGTTCCTCTCTTTGCTAACTACACCACCTGTGACATGCAGCCCACAGAGCCCCACCCCCTCACATATCAGGCACCATTCACTAAAGCCAGGACAAACTTCTGCAGAACTGTTTAGTTTATCAGGAAGGAGAACCCTTTGGCTCAACCCTGGACCTCCAGGACCAGCCATCTAAAGTGGGAGATAGGAGATAAGGGGGGTATTGTTTGGAAAACTGGAGGCCCTCTACTGTCCCTTTCCACATGGCCCTGATTTATAACCAGTCCCCTGGCTGTGATTAGTCTGGTGTCAAACAACCCTGCATGCCAGAGGCAAGCTAATGATCCTACTGACAGACTGGGGGGAGAGGATGTGTCAGTCGTGTCAATTTGTGTCTTGGAACGCGGCATGAATGGTACAAATGAATGAAACAGAAAGCACTGCGCCGCCATCTTGGATAGATTCGTTGCCCCGGCAACCAGAGCTAGTGCAGGCGCACTGACCAGCAGAGCTGGGTCAGATGCCAGGAGAAGGTCAGCAACCGAATTCTGACCGGCACTGTAGACGTGGGAAGGTGTGCTACGTAGCAGAAGGAAGCTATTCAGAAAATTTGCAGTTTTGTTCCGTTCTATCAAATAATAGTTTTTTTGTTTTTTGTTTTTTGAGCCAAAGTATTGATTGAGTTAACTACCAAAGAAAAAGATAGATAGATATATATATATAGTTATGTTTTAGTTTTTTTCTTCATTTTGTTTCATCAAAGAAGTGGAATTTTCAGAATAAAAATGTTTTGACATTTCCTGGTCTGTGTGCATACAGAATGCTGTTGTATACTTTATATATATATACTCCAGAAAACTTGCTTTTGGTGCATTGTAATTGACATTTGTAGAAAGAACAATGCAGTCCTGCCATACTGTTCTTTTCTGGATTATTTGACTCAGTAGATGCTTCTATGCAGTAAAGGTATGTATAACTATACTGCATTACACCCACTGTTAAAAAGTTGAAAGTATTAACCTCTGACTTGGTGGAGCATTAATATTGTTGCAATTAATTATTCTAATCCAGAACTTGCGTGAGATACAAGTGTGTACTCAGTATGCATCATATATTCTTCTTCCTGCCCTAGTTTGCAGTTAAAACTAAACTGTAAAACAATTAGTTCAGGCATATAGATCATTATTATTGCTGTGGGCATTTCAGCAGTGTGTGTGTGTGTTCTCTGTATGTGTGTAACTGGGGTTGGTTGGAAGGTGGTGTGTGTGTGTGGTGTGATGTGTGTGTGTGTGTGTGTGTGTGTGTGTGTGTGTGATCTGAATGTGTGTTGATCTTACCTGTGGTAGTGTATACCTGTGGTATGTGTGTGTGATCTGATGATGTGTATTGTGTGTGTATCTGTGATCTGAGTGTGTATTGTGTGTGTGTCCGTGATCTGTTATGTGTGTGTGTGTTTGTGTGTGTAGTGTGTGTTGTGTGGTGTGTGTGTGTGTTTGGTGTGTCGTGATCTGTAGTGTGTTGCTTGACTGAGTGTGTGTGTGTGTGATTGTGGCTGTGTGGTGTGTGTGTGTGTGTCTGTGATCTGTGTGTGTATATGTGCTGTGATCTGAGTGTGTATGTGTGTGTGTGTGGCTGTCAGGTGTGTGGATATGTGGCTGTGACTGCAGTGTGGTCATTAATTTGTGTAGTGATGCACATAGCACAGTGTGTCAGTGGCCTGGTTTGTGCTGTGCCGGTCACAGACCGTAAATTTAATCCAGTTGCACTTGATGGTCTAATTCTGGTCACGGCTGGTCTAATTCTGGTCATGGATGGTCTTATTCTGGTCACGGCTGTTTTGTTGTTGTTTTGTTTTGGTGTCACGGCTGGTCTTATTCTGGTCACGGCCGGTCTAATTCTGGACACAGCTGGTCTAATTCTGGTCACAGCTGGTCTTATTCTGGTCACAGCTGGTCTAATTCTGGACATGGCTGGTCTAAGTCTGGTCAAGGCTGGTCTAATTCTGGTCACAGATGGTCTTATTCTGGTCAAGGCTGGTCTAATTCTGGTCACAGCTGGTCTGAGTCTGGTCAAGGCTGGTTCAGACTCACAAGCACACGCATGCACACACACACACACACACACACACACACACACACACACACACACACACACCACACACACACAACACACACACACACACACACAACACATCACACAAAACAGACACAACCCAGCATCATCAACATAGTGGATCACATGATAATGTATAGTTGCGTGTGTGTCCCAAATGTGGCCAAAGGTCTGAAAATCCCTGTGATTTTTTTTTTTTTTAGCAACCTCAAGCTGTTCAGGGGCTTTAACTCCAAAGGCCTGGAGTACTCTGTGGTGAGAGTGGTCCTTCCCCATGCTGGAACATTCTTGCATGCTTTGCAGTGGCTGTTAATGTTAGAATATATATATATATATATGTGATACACTGATACACATACATGGCTTAGTCTACCATTTAGAGTTGCAACAGTGTAACACTGTAATGCAACGTCCTGTAGACCCTAGTAAATTGAGTGCAGAATAAAATGACTGATTTTTTTTGTTTTGTTTATATATATATATATATATATATATATATAGTTGTTGTTGTTATTTTTTCATCTATTTTTAATTAATATTGTTTTCTGTTACTGGATTTGGATACGTGTAGGACCAACCAGCATTCCTCAGCATTGAATATATATATATATATATATACACAAAACTGCCTAACATCGTCAACTTAAGATAAGCATTCTTTTTAACCTTTTGTGTGTTTTAAGCTCTGTTCAGAATTGCCTGAAGAAGGCAGCATGTACTCCAGTGGCTTTGGCCGGTACGTTGTTTTGGTTTCAGGTGGATATCAGAAATGCAGAACAACATCTAATATTGGCAATTTTATATAATTAAGATTCTTTTGACCCGTTTGTGAGTTTTGAGCTGTGTTCAGAATTGCCTGAAGAGGATAGCATATATGCACTCCTGTGTGGCGTTGGCCTGTACGTTCCTTGTTTCCATTGCAGGTGGATATCAGAAATACAGAACAACTTCTCCGGCCACTCCGTGAAGGAGAAGGGAAGGGTGGAGAGTGAAACCATTCTGCGCCTACAGGCCATCGACATGGAGAAGGAGTGCGATGTTCTGATGTGAGTCCATGCGTACACACGCATGAATGCGTGCATGCACATGTGCACAGTCACATGGACACCACATATATACACACTCATGCACACACACGTGCACACGCACACATCACACATGCACATGTGCACACACATGCGTACACACACACACCCCCACACACACACACACACCCTCCTCCAGTCTGCAGCCAGCTGCAAATCTATACCCCTGCCCCCCTGTCTGCAGCCAGCTGCAAATCTATACCCCTGCCCCCCAGTCTGCAGCCAGCTGCAAATCTATACCCCTGCCCCCCTGTCTGCAGCCAGCTGCAAATCTATACCCCTGCCCCTCTGTCTGCAGCCAGCTGCAAATTCTATACCCCTGCCCTCTGTCTGCAGCCAGCTGCAAATCTATACCCCTGCCCCTGCCTGCAGCCAGCTACAAATTCTATACCCCTGCCCTCTGTCTGCAGCCAGCTGCAAATTCTATACCCCTGCCCCCTTGTCTGCAGACAGCTGCAAATCTCTATACCCCTCCCCCCCCTGTCTGCAGCCAGCTGCAAATCTATACCCCCGCCCCCCTGTCTGCAGCCAGCTGCAAATCTATACCCCCGCCCCCCTGTCTGCAGCCAGCTGCAAATCTATACCCCCGCCCCCCTGCCTGCAAACACTGCTGTCAGCTGCAAATCTCTGTACCTCCCCCTGCCCCACACCAGAACCAGCTGTAAATATCCCTTCTGGCAGCACTGCAAACCCTTTTACCGCTTAACCCCCCCCCCCCCCCCCCCCACACCCACACACCCCGGTCTGGAGCCGGCTGTAAACACCCCTCCACCCACAGACCACTTCAGTCCTCATCCTTGCCCCTCATACTGCCTTGTTTTTACTACCTGTTTTTAATCATAATAATAAGAAGAATGCAAATTTGTAAAGCGCCTACCCTGCGGCTCAAAGCGCTGAACAAGCATAGCATAACACACGTGATGTACATCGAGATGGAAATGTTATGAGCAATAAAAATGCTTTTATTTTCTGTGCCTGTATTTGGTTTCAGGGATCTTATCAGAGTAAAGTGGACTTCTTTGATTGGGGGGGGGGGTGTCTTGGGCTACTTTGCTTGAGGGCTGTTTTGAGTAAAGTGTGCTACTTTGCTTGAGGGCTGTTTTGAGTAAAGTGGGCTACTTTGCTTGAGGGCTGTGTTGAGTAAAGTGGGCTACTTTGCTTGAGGGCTGTTTTGAGTAAAGTGGGCTACTTTGCTTGAGGGCTGTTTTGAGTAAAGTGGGCTACTTTGCTTGAGGGCTGTTTTGAGTAAAGTGGGCTACTTTGCTTGAGGGCTGTTTTGAGTAAAGTGGGCTACTTTGCTTGAGGGCTGTTTTGAGTAAAGTGGGCTACTTTGTCAAGGGCTGTTTTGAGTAAAGTGGGCTACTTTGCTTGAGTGGTGTTTTGAGTAAAGTGGGCTACTTTGCTTGAGTGGTGTTTTGAGTAAAGTGGCTACTTTGCTTGAGGGCTGTTTTGAGTAAAGTGGACTACTTTGTCAAGGGCTGTTTTGAGTAAAGTGGACTACTTTGCTTGAGGGCTGTTTTGAGTAAAGTGGACTACTTTGTCAAGGGCTGTTTTGAGTAAAGTGGACTGCTTTGCTTGAGTGGTATTTTGAGTAAAGTGGACTACTTTGTCAAGGGCTGTTTTGAGTAAAGTGGACTACTTTGCTTGAGTGGTGTTTTGAATAAAGTGGACTACTTTGTCAAGGGCTGTTTTGAGTAAAGTGGGCTACTTTGCTTGGGGGCTGTTTTGAGTAAAATGGACTACTTAGCTTGTGGGCTGTTTTGAGTAAAGTGGACTACTTTGTTTCACGGCTGTTTTGAATAAAGTGGATGACTTTGTTTCAGGGCTATTTTGGGTAAACTGGACTATTTTGTTTGAGTGCAAATTTGAGTAAATTGGATTACTTTGTTTGAGGGCAAATTTGAGTAAGACTGGCCACTTTGTTTGAGGACAATTTTGAGTATAAGGGTCTTGAGTAAAGTGGACTACTTTGTTTGAGGGCAAATTTGAGTAAAGTGGACTGCTTTGTTTGAGGATTGTTTTGAATGAAGTGGACTTGGGTAAAATGGACTACTTTGTTTCAGGACCATTTTGAGTCAAGTGGACTCTCCTGTGGTCTTCTGCCACAATGACCTTCAGGAAGGTGAGACACGGCAATTTCATTTGTATAACACCCATACTGTACTGCTGCCGCTCTACTGCTTCTGCTACTGCTGCTACGGCAATAATTAGGAGTAGTGATAATACTGGGAGTGCTTTGGTACACAAAAGCGTGGAATGCATGAGAGTTACACAGAGAAAAGAATCAGTCACGTAAAGTTATTTATTATAGTCATTACAGGGCTTTTTCCAGCCTTGCATCACCCTGATATAACCATACTGGTTGACTGGGCATAGAACACCAAATTACTTACTTACTTACTTACTCCAACCTTGCATTTTCTTTCTCTCTTTCTCTCTTTCTCTGTGTGTCTCTCTCTCTGTCTCTGTCTCTGTCTGTCTCTCTCTCTCTCTCTCTCTCTTCTCTCTCTCTCAATGTCTTAATTCAAGCACACTGTCATTGTAAGTAACTAGTTCAAGCACAGTCACTGGTTTCTTGGTTTTCTTGTTCATATGCATGATTATAGTATGTACTGTGAGGTGGTAGGTCATCCACCTGCACCCTTTGCATTTTCTTCTTTATGTGTCGGCTGACTGGTCAACAACAGAACGGTTGTGTCTGGTTGGATGGGGTCCATGGGAGATGTGGTGCTAGTGTGATGATGATGATTTTTGTTTGTTTGTTAGAAGAAGAATCAAAATAACGCGTTTTATTAGGACAAAACACAACATGCAAATTTTCAGGGTAATCCCCTTCATCAAGCTACAAAACGACACTTAAACAACAATTAAACGATGAAAAAAAGGTGGAGAGCTAATCCCCCCCCCTTTTTGTGTGTGTGTGTGAGTGCTTGGAAGAAGAAACATAAAAAATTTAACAAGAATTCTATTTATTATGACAAAACACAGCATGTGAATTTTTGGGGAAAGCCCCTTTTTCATGCTACAAAGCAATGCTTTTAAAAACAACAGTTAAACAGTTAAAAATGAGATGTAGGACACTTGATTGGCTTTGGGTTCAGCTGTTTTGTTCAGTTGCTTAAGTGTTGTTTTTATGGATTTTGTAACGTATTCGGACCTGATATTCTCACTAAAAAAATACATTCGCAAAACAAAAATTCAAGTTGATGACAGTAGCCCCTCAAATACAACCGTAGCCTTGAGGACAATATATTCCATAACAAAAGGTACGAAAGCTTACTATAACGTACTGAACGATAGTGATTGTAACCCAAATTGTTGTGAAAAATGGACAAAAAAGTCATATGGTAATGTGTGTTGGAAGTCTTGCTTTTTAAAAATACATAAAATTGACGACATTAAATTAAAGTGGTTGCAAATGAGAATTGTCCATCGGGTAATTGCAGCGAATGTTGTACTGAAGAAAATGGGTATTATAAACTGTGAACAATGTACATTCTGTGATGAAAAGGATTATACTGAACATTTCTTGTGGCAGTGCTACTTTACCAGACGCTTTTGGCGATTATTAGGGAATCCTATCAGCACAAGTTGTGAAACTGCCGTTAACATTAAGATTACAGAAAATCTTGTATTGTTTGGAATAGACAGCACAGCTATTACTGACAAAATATTTGACCTCATTATTCTATTGGCAAAGCAGTACCTTTATCGATGTAAATTTGAGCAATCTGTACCGCTGGTCTCTGTGTTCAGAAAACAACTTAAGCTAAGACGAATATAAGTTAGAAGAATATAACTTGAAAATCACATTTCAAGAAAATGCCTTTAACGCACGATGGCATTGTTATAGACCT
>JABMCL010000692.1:50000-130000 GCA_018857735.1 Alviniconcha marisindica | reverse complement strand
TCACTTGGAGAAAAATTCACTACATAAAGGTAAAAAAAAGGCTACATCACTTGCAGAGAAAAGCACTACATAAAGGTGAAAAAAAAGGCTACATCACTTGCAGAGAAAAGCACTACATAAAGGTGTGAAAAAAAGGCTACATCACTTGCAGAGAAAAGCACTACATAAAAGTGAAAAAAAAGGCTACATCACTTGCAGAGAAAAGCACTACATAAAAGTGAAAAAGGCTACATCACTTGCAGAAAAACACTACATAAAAGTAGAAAAAAAGGCTACATCACTTGCAGAGAAAAGCACTACATAAAGGTGAAAAAAAGGCTACATCACTTGCAGAGAAAAGCACTACATAAAAGTGAAAAAAGGCTACATCACTTGCAGAGAAAAGCACTACATAAAAGTGAGAGAAAAAAAAGGCTACATCACTTGCAGAAAAAAGCACTAGATCACAGTGAGTCAGCGAGAGAGCAGAGAATCCCGCTTTAAAAAAATGAACTTTTTTAGCATTCCTCTGACCCTTGTAGGAAATTCGGGTTGCCTCACCTGGGTAAGGTTACAGCAGCCACTAGAGCAGCGCTACCCACTCCTGTCAATGTGTGCAGCATTGTTGTGTGTACAGACAATGGTATGGCTGTCAGTGTTTGAAATTTGTAACAGATGTTGATGCATGGGATTGCACACGGGGGCTGTGCGGACACCGTAAGAGAGTCTGCACTGGAAGCTGACTCTGGGAGAAAAAATCCCTTGCCGCACCAGGGGCTCGAACTTGCGTCAGCATTACACCTGTTTTTTTCGATTGGATACTCAGCCAACTGAGCTGTCCGTGCCATGACAAAGATTTGAGTGATTCAGCATTAGTTTCTCTTTGTTGTTGTTGTTGATTTGATGTAAAAGCGATCAGTTAATTAACGGATTTGCATTGCAGGGGGTTTGACCTGGGCAACCACTTCTGTGAGTGGGCTATAGGCTACGACGTTGCCTCCTTCACTATAGAGCCCGAGAGGTACCCGACCCGACAGCAGCAGGTACGTGGCAACGCATGGTGTGTTTCATTCTCAGTCAAGCAGGGTTCACGTTAACCGGTCATTTCCGGTATTTTACTTACCGGTTAAGATCAGCATATTTCGGAAAATAAATCGGCGATTGGTCGGATATACCGGCTGTTGTTTTGTTTGACCAGTTCCGAATTTTTAATTAAAAAAAATATGCACTGTAGTAGTAGTAGTAGAGACGGCTATGTGTCTGACTTGTTACAGTGATTATCTGACCGATTTGCCTGAACAACTTTCCATCACCTTGTAGATGTCACGCAGGTTTGAAAAATGTCTAGCAGGATCACTGGTCAATGTTCAGACCTCGCAATTGATGGATTGACTCTGGGCCAGGGTGCAGTCGTCTCAAAGACTTGGCACTGTCGCTTTGCAATGCCAAACATCCTTGCTTTAATGCCTACTCCGGAGTGATCATTATGAGTGGAGTGATACTAATAGTAATATTAATAATAATGGTAATGAAATATCTGTGAAGCGTAAACCTCTAACATAAAAGGTGAGCATGTGGTGCTATTTAGAAATAAAATTTCAACACATGTTGAGACACTACAAGAGGAAAATGATAATAACTGTGATTACAGGCAATTAATCAATAGTAGAAAATATTTTTTTTTAAATTTCCTTTTCAAATGCCACCCCCCCCCCCCCGAACTCTGATTCTTTCTGCGTGTCTTTTTCTGTTTTTTAGTTTTACACACTACACATTCTTCCAGCTCTACCTGTCTTTTTGTATTACACAGTACACATTCTTCTGACACTACCTGACTTGTTCTACACAGTACACATTCTTTCAGCAACACCTGACCTTTGTCTTACACAGTACACATTCTTTCAGCAACACCTGACCTTTGTCTTACACAGTACACATTCTTTCAGCAACACCTGACCTTTGTCTTACACAGTACACATTCTTCTGACCGCACCTGACCTTTGTTTTACACAGTACACATTCTTCTGGCCGCACCTGACCTTTGTCTTACACAGCACACATTCTTCTGGCCGCACCTGACCTTTGTCTTACACAGTACACATACTTCTGGCCACACCTGACCTTTGTCTTACACAGTACACATTCTTCTGGCCACACCTGACCTTTGTCTTACACAGTACACATTCTTCTGGCCACACCTGACCTTTGTCTTACACAGTACACATTCTTCTGGCCACACCTGACCTTTGTCTTACACAGTACACATACTTCTGGCAACACCTGACCTTTGTCTTACACAGTACACATTCTTCTGGCCACACCTGACCTTTGTTTTACACAGTACACGTTCTTCTGGCACTGCCTAGGCATTCGTCTTCACTCTCATCTTTTAAGTCAGAAATGAAAACCCATCTCCTCTCCTCTGCATGCTGATCTGTTGTTTTACTAATCCATCACCAGTAATGCATGTATTTGTTGTGTGTGTGTGGGGGGGGGGGGGGGGGGGTGAGAGAGAGAGAGAAGAAATGAGCATCCTTACATCTTTGTAAGTGCTCTGGGCTCTTACGATATGGGGCGCCATAAATAATCTATTATTATTATATTATTACCTGACCTTTTGTTTTGCACGGTACACATTCTTCTGGCAACACCTTATTTTACACCACCTCATTTTACACAGTACGCCTTCTTCCGGCACTACCTGAGGGCCAGCGGTCAGGAGAATGTGACGGAAGGGGACCTACAACAGATGTACGCGGAGACGAACACATTTGCCCTGGCGTCACACTTTTTGTGGGGGACGTGGGCCACGGTGCAGGGCCACTCCTCAAACATTGACTTTGCTTACTGGGTGAGACTTGCCGCTGGTTGGTGCAGCCGGCTTTGGTGCTTTTTTCTTTGTGTTCAGTCATCTTATAAAGCAAAATTGTTTCTTCGCCAAAAATCAGAAGAGGCTAGTTCCTTTAAACAAAGCTGGGAGGGGGTGGGGGTGGTGGGCTTTGTTTAAAGGAACTAGCTGCCTCAGATTTGGCGAAGAAACAGTTAAAAACAGAAAGAATTTGTGTTAGTTTAATCATGATTTGTCTGTTGCATTTTTTATATATTTTATATTCCAGCTAATTCTAACCCCTCCAATTTACCAATCGTTATGAGTTAAAAATAGGTTGGGGGTAAACCCCAACAGACCACAGCTTTTCTCATGGACAGGCATTTCGTTTTAGAACGCTGCAATACCCAAATCAGAAGTTTACTCCACAGAAATAAAACAGTTGGTTTTTGTCTACAGAAAAAGAAATACTGCTCTTTGAGCAGTATGCTGTCATAGGTCATACACAAGTTTTGTGTTGTCTTCAGGATTATGCAATAATCCTCTTTGAGCAGTATGCTGTCATAGGTCATACACAAGTTTTGTGTTGTCTTCAGGATTATGCAATAATCCTCTTTGAGCAGTATGCTGTCATAGGTCATACACAAGTTTTGTGTTGTCTTCATGATTGTGCAATAATCCTCTTTCAGTAGTATGCTGTCATAGGTCGTACGCAAATTTTGTGCAATAATCCACTTTGAGCAGTATGCTGCCATAGTTCAAACAAGTTTTGTGTTTTCAGGATTGTGCTGTCATCCTCTTTGAGCAGTATGCTGTCATAGGTTATGCACGTTTTGTGCAATAAACCACTTTGAGCAGTATGCTGTCATAGGTCAATCCACTTTGAGCAGTATGCTGTCATAGGTCATACATGTTTTATGCAATAATCCACTTTGAGCAGTATGATATCATAATTTAATCAGGTTTTGTGTTGTCTTCAGGATTGTGCTATAAAAGGCTTGTCACTCATGTAGAGCCACATGCGAGCGCAGTGAGTCTGCTCAAGAGAGCGGAGAATAGCGCTGTATAAGTGATCATCAATCAATCAATAGGTCATATGTAAATTTTGTGCAATAATCCACTTTGATCAGTATGCTGTCATAGTTCAAACAAGTTTTGTGTTTTCAGGATTGTGCAATCATCCTCTTTGAGCAGTATGCTATCATAGTTCAAACAAGTTCTGTGTTTGTCTTCAGGATTGTGCAATAATCCTCTTTGAGCAATATGCTATCATAGCTCAAACAAGTTCTGTGTTTTGTCTTCAGGATTATGCAATAATCCTCTTTGAGCAGTATGCTATCATAGCTCAAACAAGTTCTGTGTTTTGTCTTCAGGATTATGCAATAATCCTCTTTGAGCAGTATGCTATCATAGTTCAAACAAGTTCTGTGCTTGTCTTCAGGATTGTGCAATAATCCTCTTTGAGCAGTATGCTATCATAGCTCAAACAAGTTCTGTGCTTGTCTTCAGGATTGTGCAATAATCCTATTTGAGCAGTATGCTATCATAGCTCAAACAAGTTCTGTGTTTGTCTTCAGGATTATGCAATAATCCTCTTTGAGCAGTATGCTATCATAGTTCAAACAAGTTCTGTGCTTGTCTTCAGGATTGTGCAATAATCCACTTTGAGCAGTATACTGTTAAATTTCAAACAAGTTTTGTGTTTGTCTTCAGGACTGTGTAGTGACCACTTTGAGCAGAGCAGTATATCAGCACATTTCAATCAAATTTTGTGTCTGTCTTCGCGATTGTGCAATAATCTTTGAGCAGTATGCTATCACAGTTCAAACACGTTTTGCGTCTGTCTGCAGGACTATGCAGTGAGTCGCTTTGAGCAGTACTTCAAGTTGAAGGAGCAGCTACCCGCCATGTTGGGGGCAGACCTGTGATGAAGAGAGCAGAGCAGCGTATTGCGGAAATAGCGTGTGGTCACATGTCCTCCCTTCCGCTGCATGCTGGGAGGGAGCCTGGAATGCCAAGCTGTGTGTACGCCCATGTGAATCGATCCGGTCCTCTGCAGCGACACAGACTCTGATGTAGTGCCAGGCTAGCAGAGGCAAAGCCATTGCCATGATTACTCAAGAGCCATATCATAATTATTTTCATATCGTCGATTGTTTTTGTTGTTGTTGTTGTTGTCGCAAAATGCTGTGTGGTATGTGCAGACTTGTTTTCATTCTGGAGGACTCCATGTGTGTGTGTGTGTGTGTGCATGTGCGTGTGTGTGTAAGTATGTGTGTGTGCGCGCACGCGCGTGCGTGTGTGTGTGTGTGTGTGTGAGAGAGAGAAAGAGTTTGCCAGTGGCCGTGCGTAAGAGAAATTAGGTCACATGTAACTGACTGGTCGGTTGCTTTGTGTGTTCTCATTTGTCTGCTACAGCCTGAAAGTCCACCCGGAACCAGGTGAGATTTTGCCCCTACAGCTGTTTTTATGGACATACATGTGTGCATAATTGTGCAACGCCCGCTGGCCATTCTGGTCTCTGGCTTTAGGAGCATGAAGAAGTTGGACGGTCTGGCTTTGGAAATCAGTTGCCAAGCCTTTCACTTACCAGCCTTCTGCTTTCAGCCAGATAGGGATGTTGCGCGATGCTAAACATGTTTTTAATTAACCCTTCCCTGTTTACAGAACACATCATGGGGTCCTTGACAACATGCTTCCTGTTGGTCTTGGAGGATGCCATGCGACCTGCTGGTAGCGGACAGGACGTCATGTGATCTTGTAGCTTACAGGATGTCATGTGACCTGCTTGTAGCCTACATGTCATGTGACCTTGTAGCTTACAGGATGTCATGTAACCTTGTATCCTACATGATATCATGTGACCTGCTTGTAGCCTACATGTCATCTGACCTTGTAGCTTACAGGATGTCACTTGACCTGCTTGTAGCCTGCATGATATATGACCTGCTTGTAGCCTACATGATGTCATGTGACCTTCTAGCCTACATGATCTTGTGTGACTTGCTTGTAGCCGACATTATATGTGGCCTCCTTGTAGCCTACAGGATGGCGTATGATGTGCTTGTAGCTTACTGGACGTCATGTGACCGCGTGCTTGAATTCCAACTTGTGATGCAGTCTCATTTGGACCCAAGTGCTGAAAATGACAGTTTCTGGTCAGATATTTTCAGCTGTTCTCCCGAGGAAATTGCAGGGACAGGAGAAATGCTGTGCCACAGAAAGGGTTAATTGTGGGGCGTCGTTGTCTTTTTTACTCACGAAAACAGCATTTTTTACGGAATAAAACTAGTCATTTAGGCTGTTGCCATCATACCCTGTCATCCCCCCATTTTGGTATGTAAATTTGGGGGTCAAGGGTGGGGGGGGGAGGGGGGGGGGTGGTTCTTGCAGTGGTGGACCACAGAATCTGCTTATGTAAAGCGGATGGTCGAGTTAGGATCCACATGCATTTGTGCCCCTTTGTTTCTGGACCCGAGTCAGTTTGTGTAAACTGGATTGTCAGACTCAAAGGACTTAGCCGTCCCCGCGCTTGTGTAGAGTCTGTGCTGGGGTTTGCCTTTTGACACAAATGTTGTGCTTGTGAGTTGGACTAGTTATAATGTACTCTTTTACGTACAGTTTATCCAACTTGGAGCACGTAGACAATCACAAAACACCGTCAAAACAAACTTCATGCGCGCACACACTCATTCACTCACTCACTCACTCACCCTGACACACACACACACACACACACTACCACACACACACACACACACACACACACACACACACACACACACACACACACACACACACACATGATTTAAAAGATGTGTGTGCATTTGACTAGGCATGGAGTCACTCTGAGCTGTATTTTAGTGATTGATTGATTGAACTTTATTTCTCAATGGTGAAGACATTAGCACAAAGGCCGACTCACATATCTGCCATTGCTACAGTACTACTAATAACCAAGGGTGGGTGAAGGGAGATGAGGAGTTTTCTGTTTGAAAAAGAATCATTTCAAACTCAGTGGTTATGTGGACTTTTTAAAGTTTTTTTCTTTTCATTTCACATAGTCTGTTTTTCTTTGACAAATTATGTGGGTTTGCTTTTGCTTAGGGTGGATGGTCAGCACGCAAGGACGTTAATCAGCCCTCAAGTACAACAAGTCACCTCCGGTAACTCTCACCTGGCATACACGTAAATCCAAGGTACATAAACTCCACCAGATGTACATCTTGGGACATAGTTCAGGAGCTGTGTGAGAGTCGAGGTGGCCATCCTGGGCTGTCCGTCCTAACGAGCCTTCTGGTTTCCGATGGACGTAAAGCTATGTTGAACCGTGCTTCGGCATTGGTCACAGCTTGTCCCTAATATGTCAGCCGACATCTGAGGACATTAAGCATCACTTCATCATCATCATCGACATCTTGGGGTGGAGGGTTTTGTAACCAGGGCTTGTGGTTTCTAAAGTTAGATGCGTTACAGCACTGCTCTCTCTCTGCCATGCTCGGGGAAACAAGCAATGAAATCGGAACTTTTATGGATTGTTTGGGTGTTTGTTTTTGATTTGTAAATTACCCATTTTTTAATTTTTGTTGTTGTTGTTGTGAGTTACAGTTCATTTTTAAATTTTATTTTGTGCTATTTTTTTAAGGGAGTGTTTGTGTGCGTATGTGTGTGGGTGTGTGTGTGTGTGTGTGTGTGTGTGTGTGTGTGTGTGTAGCCTCCCATTTAGTTTTGACAGTTTCTTGGTTTTGGTAAAAAGAAAAGTGTGTGTGTGTTGGTGTTTGGGGGGGGGGGGGGGGCGAGAGAAATATAAGATGCTCTCATAAAAAGTAATGGATTGTTTTAATCATTAATCTAGAGGGGAAAAAATGGTTTGGATTGTGGTGGACTTAGTGTTTGTTGCTGGACCATGAAAGTGGGTGTATAAATTATGGTTCATCTGTTGTTGATGGGGAGGGGCAGCTCTAGAGAGTGTGGGTCACCCTTTGCCAGTGGGGAGAGGGGGCAGCTCTAGAGAGTGTGGGTCACCCTTTGCCAGTGGGGAGAGGGGGCAGCTCTAGAGAGTATGGGTCACCCTTTGCCAGTGGGGAGAGGGGGCAGCTCTAGAGAGTGTGGGTCACCCTTTGCCAGTGAAGGGCAGCTCTAGAGAGTGTGGGTCACCCTTTGCCAGTGAAGGGCGGCTCTAGAGAGTGTGGGTCACCCTTTGCCAGTGAAGGGCAGCTCTAGAGAGTGTGGGTCACCCTTTGCCAGTGAAGGGCAGCTCTATAGAGTACGGGTCACCCTTTGCCAGTGAAGGGCAACTTTGGAGAGTATGGGTCACCCTTTGCCATGGGGGGGGGGTGCTTTAGAGGGTATGGGTCACCCTTTGCCAGTGGGGTTGGGGGTGGGGGTAACTTTAGAGAGTATGGGTCACCCTTTGCCATAGGGGTGGGTGGTAACTTTAGAGAGTATGGGTCACCCTTTGCCACTGGGGGGAGGGGGGGGGAACTTTAGAGAGTATGGGTCATCCTTTGCCAGTGGGGGTGGGGTAACTTTAGAGTATGGGTCACCCTTTGTCAGTGGGGGGGGGGGGGGGGGGGGGTAGCTTTAGAGTATGGGTTGCGGGGGGGGGGGCAACTTTAGAGAGTATGGGTCACCCTTTGCCAGTGAACACTGCAGAGGAAGGGTCACTCTTTGTTCAGTAGCACACATAAACAGCACAATCGAAAATGACCACTTTGTCAGGAATATTTCATAAGGCCGATTTTTAATGAAGAGAGTTCTTTGATGTGTATAAACCCGAAGACCAAGCTGAGTGGATGTTGTTGATGTTTTCTGGTTATGTGTTAAACACCGATGTACAGGTCACGTGGTTCAGTTTGTGTACATGTGGGTTGTTTTTGAACGTGTTCATTTTTGTGCGGGTGCGTTCGATCCCTGCTTTGTCGTGTCAGGGTGCATTTTTTCCTGTGTGATTAAGTAATTGCTTTAATTGCATTTGATTTTTAACTGCGGGTGCTACTCTGACAATTTTGGTGTTGCGTATCACCGATGATGAGTTTTGGGTGTGTTTGCTAATCAGTTGCTATTACTGCAGCACGCTTTGTGATTGATTTTTGTTGTCGTTACTCGGTTGCTTGCTTTACTTTTTGGTCCTGCCTGGGTGAGCCTCAGCAGCACTTCTTCTTCTTCTTGACTGCCTCTGCTCATGGCGTTTTTTGTGTGTGCGTGATACCACGATTTTCTGGAGAGCGCCGGCGGCTCAGTACCTCCATCTTCAGCCGTCTAGGTTTTTCTGTTGGAGTTACCTTACACTTAGCTCCTGGCCCCTCCAGGAACCTCAGTAGCGCCTCATTTTTATCTATACAAGTTTTTGCCGAGCACCTCTTCACAGGATGAGCCCAGAACTCGCAGGCACAGTGCGTCACAGTGGCGACTACATAACGCTGTTCTCTGCTTCGGAGCAGACCCACTGCGCTCTAGTCATATGCGAGTCGGAGTGAGTGTAGCTTTACACAGCGTGGATGTTCACTGAAGCGGTGTACTTGCAGTGGTGTTTGGTTGTTTCATGGCTGCTGCCATCTTGGCGCAGGTTCTGCGTACACTATGCACCAGTCTACAGTATCGCTTGATTCGAAGCTGCATGAAAATTCAAAAGAACTTTATGAGTCATGTTAAATGTGTAAAGTGTATAATACGAAAAGTTGTCCTCTGGTTCACTAAAGTCCAGGTACACCATCCACCATTTTACAGTGTCACTTGATTTGAAGCCACATAGAAATTCAAAAGAACTTTGTTATTCATGGTAAATGTATAAAACAAACAGTTGTCTTCTGGTTCACTGAAGTCAAACACAACACAATCATAAACAGTTAAACAGTTCAAAATAACCAAGGTAAAAGTATACAAACTTAGCAAAGCGTTACTATTCATGATAAATGCGGGGATAGCTCAGTGGTTAGAGCGCCGGACTCGTGATTGAAAGGTTGCGGATTCGAATCCCTGCAGGAGCGGCGGGAGAATTTTCTTCTCCAGGGTCGACTTTCTGTGCTGACTCTTATTTCGGTATCCGTTCCACCCCCGTGTTACCGCAGTAGCACGTAAAAGATCCCGGTCATTCTGCCAAAAGTGCAGGTGGCAGGTTACAGCTAAACACGCATACACCTTACGTATGTGGCTTTGCATGAAGTGACATGGAGCATGGTTGTATGGTGTACACAGACCTTGCGCCGAGACGGCAGCAGTTTCATGTGGCACCAGCCATGCCAGCGCTGTAAGTACACCACTTCGGTGGATATTAAAAAAAACGCACTATAAAAAAAAGAAGCTAGTCACTCATGTAGAATTACATGCGAGCGCAGTGAGTCTGCTTAAGAGAGTGGAGAACAGCGCTATATAAGCGAACATCAATCAATCAATCGTAAAGTGTATAAAACAAACAGCTGTCTTCTGATTCACTAAAGTCCAAACACAACACTAGACATTTAAACAGTTGAAAATAACCAAGGTCAAACTGTGGAAATCAAGCGAAACAGAGAAGAGGAGTACATTGATTTTAGGTCAAAGTGTAGAATAAGAAAAAAAGCCAGTAATTAATTGTTGAGTCTGTAGATTTAGATCTGGAAGACCGTAAAGGGAGTAAATCTGATGGAAAGAAGAGAGAGGGAGAGAGAAGAGAGAGAGAGAGAGAAGAAGAAGAAAGAAAAAAAAGGAGAGAGAGAATCCTACTCCCCTTATAAAGAGCCTGTAGGGTGCATCAGCCTGCACGCCCCAAAGCCGAATCCAATTTTTGGCCCACAATGCCAAGCAGAGAGCAGAGTTTTTTTCTCTCAAAAATCTGATCCGGTGGGGACCATTACTATGTTGGTTGCATACGTCAGACACGTGTTCTGCTACCTGAGTAGCTCATCATGACCACCGGCACACAATCATGTTTTCATTCTTTTCTCCATCTGCCAGAGTTCATTTCGCTGTGGTCCGCCCTGGCTAAATCCATTGTTGGGTTTCTTTTGAAACTTTCATTGTTGTTGTTGTTGTTGGTACTTTTCTGAAATGGGCGCAGGCTAATTTGTGATTTGATTTTGTGTGTGATCTCATAATTATTTCAGTTGACAAATCAGTCATGTCAACTATCTGGTTCATGTCATTATTACTTGCCCCCTGACCCCTTTCTTCTCACGCACTGTACTTTTTTCCCCCTTTGGCAAAACTGTCTGATGTGAATGGTTTTGTTTTGTTTTGTCAGATTGCTTCACGCCAGCATAGCTGTCGAGTTGTTATAATTGGCTTCTTGGAAAACTTGAAATGTCATCTGTTGCTCTTGCATTTGGGTTAATTGAGACTTAAGGGGTTAATCGGTTGATTGGTTGATACCTAGAGCCCAAACTGCAAACACTGGTTTATGACATCCTTCCTTCAACCACTGCCGTATTTAGTTACGCCATAGGGTCCAGAAAACTGTCATCTAACGAACAGTTTTTTGTTGGTGCTAAACAGTAGTAAGTGTGTTACAAACAACTCAGATAAAACAAGGCGTGTCATTTATAGCCGCCAACAAAGTTTACACCAGCACAAATAAAACCACAGTTGTTTGAATCGAGATGGAACTCTTTTTTTTTGTACCCGGGGTGGATGCGTTTCATGTTTACGTACATGCTTGGGCACTAGGTTGCTTCTACAGTCATATCAGTACCCAAACCTTACGGAGGGCGCTGACCGTGTCGCTGGACAGCTGCGCGGAGATAAAGAGTGCCCTTTCAGTGGCGTAACTAAATCTGGCAGAGTTTGGAGGAAGGTGCCGGAAAGCGATGCTCGGAGTGTGCCTAGAGCCATTGCAGGTCTCCCGAAAATAATATCCAAGTGTACCATGGGGAAATCCATATTTGGCCAGTAAAATATAGAAGATTTTCACTTGTTGGTGTTGTTATAACTCTTGTTGAATAAATTGTGTGCAACTGGACAGACCCAAAAAATAATTATAAAAAAAATGGTGCTTTAACACAATGTCTTCATTGAAAAATTTCCATTAAAAAAAAGAAGAAGAAAAAAGGGTGGGGTGGGGTGGGAATAATTAGCATTGGCATTCATTAAAATGTTCTTTAGTCTTTTACTGATGTCAGAAAAGAATTCTTATGTATGTAGATTTGTGACAGTTTTACATTACCAACCTTGAACCAGCATAACCAATCATTATTACTTGGGAAACAAAGTTCTAATCAGGTTCTCCAGTGTTGATTTTTTCTCTCTCATTCTGATGCTGTTTCAGTCTTCAAAATTTTGTGTGCTTTCTGTTTTGTTTTTGGTAAGTGTTGGTCAAGTCACCCCCACTTGAATTAGTCCGTGCTATTTCTTGTTTTTATCATTTTTTTTGTGTGTGTGTGGATATAATGTCTTCTGTTTTTCTGGAAGATTTTGAAAACGTAGTTTTATAGACGTTTGTGTTGTATGCATATCAGTTTTGTTTATTCCAGTTGGGTTTTGAAAGAATCAGCAGGGCTTGCAGTGCTATGTCATAGAAAAACAAAACAAAAACCCAACAGCTTTTTGGAGATAAAAAAAAACCAGCTCTGAAAAATCATGTTTTAAAGCTTTAATACTAGTCACCTCATCCAAAAAAAAACTCTGCATTTAATTATACATTGTCATTGCTATAGGATTTCCAAAGATACAATAACAATAACAGTATACTTTATTAATCCCAGTGGGAAATTAAAGCTGTCGTTCAATCGCACAACGAAGAACATACCTCAATAATTCTAAATCCTGAACTACATGCACATGCACACTCTTAGACATACACCCCCTTTCTCTCAATCTGCATACACTAATACTTAGTTATAGCAAATCCAAAATGACCTGGATGTTTATTCGCCAGTGACATTCAAATGTACAAGGTCTAAGCTTTAGCAGCAATGCCTGGTACTGAGGGCAGGGAAAGTTCACTTGGTACAGCGTCCAACTGAAAAAGCCATGCGCTTTCCTGACTCAGGTTTGGGTCCCCAGTTTGACAAGGGATTTTTATCAGCCCCAGAGTCAGCTTTCGGCGCAGACTCTCTTACGATGTCCATACAGCCACCATGTGCAATCACCCCAGAGTCAGCTTTCGGCGCAGACTCTCTTACGGTGTCCATACAGCCACCATGTGCAATCATCCCAGAGTCAGCTTTCGGCGCAGACTCTCTTACGATGTCCGTACAGCCACCATGTGCAATCGCATGCATCAACATCTGTATGCATGTTAAAATTCCTGAACTCTGGCGGCCATTCCATTGTTTGGACCTCTGAAGGAATGGGTAGCGCTGCTCTTGTGGCTGCTGTGCCTTACCCAGGTAAGGTGACACAAATTTCCTGCAAGGGACAAGGAAGTAATAAAATATAAAATAAATATATATATATTAAAGAAAATCGTGTCACGCTGTGTACTGCTTTTCTGTGATTCCATGGACCAGTGACAGACATATCAGACATTAGCGCTTACTGGACATGTTCTGCCTGTGACTCTTGAACAGGAACACTGGAGTCTTGAAATGCGGCTTGTACAAGATGTGCAATGGTTACCCAGACATTTTGGGGGCATGTGTGTCAAAAGGTGAAGATCACTTTTTGTTGTTGTTCCAGTTGTGAAACGTTTTACTGTGCGTGTTTTATGATTTGTTGCCATATGCATTGTCATTCCACTTCAATGTATGCCATTTGATTGGGTTCAAAATCATTTCAGTTCATAGATTTTTAAAATAAATTATCATGTGAAAGTATTAGGTTTCCTTTTGCTAATTTTTTTATTAATTTTTTATGTTGTATTCTCCTTATTGTTTGTAAAACTACTGTAGCTTGATATTTTTAAAACGTTCATTATGATTTTGATGCAATGTTTTAACTTTGCATTGTTAGTAATATTGTGACATTTCCAGATCACACAAAAACCAGTTTATATATATAAACTGTTTATTTCTCTCTCTCTCTCTCTCTCTCTCTCTCTCTCTCTCTCTCTCTCTCTCTCTCTCTCTCTATATATATATATATATATATATAATCTCTCTCTCTCTCTCTCTCTATATATATATATATAAAATCTCTTTCTCTCTCTCTCTCTCTCTCTCTCTCTCTCTCTCTCTCTCTCTCTCTCTCTCTCTCTCTCTCTCTATATATATATATATATATAATCTCTCTCCCTCTCTCTCTATATATATATATAGAGAGAGAGAGAGAGAGAGATATCCAGTGGGTGTTGTTGCATATGATACACGTGATACTATACAATGCGAATTGATGGTAGCTAGAAACCTGTCCTTTCTCTGCTATTGGATACAGAGGATTAGTGCTGCCAGAGTTGTTTGGCAGCCGGAACAACTTGGCTTACTCCTTGGAGGTGTGTGGGAGTCATTCCTTATAGCAGCCAGCCTTCTGCACTCATAGGACATGTGATCCAAACACACCGAAGATTAGCCACGACACTGACTTTAATTGGACAACACAAAAACCGGGGCACATTATTGGGGCAAACCCATTTTTTTTCCCCAAGCAATGGACTGACAGGTAAATGGTGATCAATGAAAAATGAAAATTATCGGCTTCTGATACATTGCTTCGATGGACTGACAGGTAAATGATCATAAATGAAAATTGTCAGCTTCTGAATCTTCATTGCTTCCATACACTCCAATAGACTGACAGGTAAATGATCCTAAATGAAAATTGTCGGCTTCTGAATCTTCATCACTTCGAGACACTCCAGCCTCAGTAACTGAAACAGGATGAACAGAACAGGATTTTTCATTTGTCATCATTTTACACATCAGACCGATGTGTAAAATGATGACAAATGAAAAATCCTGGATTGATTGGAAGAAAAAAAAGGTTTTTACCCTGAAAATATGCACATGTTTTGTGTTGTTCTATTAAAACAAGCTTTCTTTTTAACCTTTTGTGTGTTCGGATCTTGTTTCGGAATGCTAGCAGCCAAATTCGTTACAGATTTTTCTCTCCATTCAGTGTGCAATAATCACCTTCGCGCAGGCACAAGCTTGATCACGTGCGCCAGACTTTTGCGGAATGCGTCTGGATTTCTAGGATTTAGACTGCATTTTTCAGAGTTGTACATTCAAAAGTGTACTCTGAGCCAGCTGCCTGTGTCTGCCACGAATCAGTCAAGTCTGGTGACAACAGTAAGGGTGGCAGTAATGATACTTGTTAGCTTGCTAGCATCCGACACACATGACTGTAACTATAATTGCAATTTTATTATTGAGATAATTCATTATTATTGTATGAGATAATTACAATTATGTGCTTTTGATGCCAGTATGCTGTTAGCCGTGGGAACCAAAATGGTATCTTTACAACTGTGTGGACGTAGTTACAATTCTACGCTTTTTGACACTAGTCAGCTGCCATATAATAATGATGACTGCTTCATCTCTGAATGAGCCAGGAGCACCATAGTATGGTGGCTTACTAGTGTTAAAAGACAAAATTACTAATTATCTGCACATAGTTACAGTTATATGCACATAGTTACAAACTTTGTATTCTGACTTACAGTTAATGGCTTACTTTCATCAAAAGCACATAATTAGTCATTATTTTAACATAATTAGTAATTACGTACACATAACAGTAATTGTGTGCCTTTTGTGCTGCTTCCAACAGCTTACTTGCATCAAAAGTACATAGTTACAATTATGTTCACCTAATTATTAATTATTTTGAATTGGCATAAGTGCGCTTGTGTGGGTTTGTCAGCACTTCCCATCATCCTTGTAGCAATGGTGGTCGCTGACAGAATTAAGCTGATGGGTTGTTGTAACATAATTGCTGATTACCTGAACATAGGTACCAATTATGTCTACATATGAGTAAATATGTCTGTTGTGCTTGGTTCCAACGTCTTAAATTTGTCAGAAGCACGATTTACTAATAATTAGTAACATGATTATAATGTTCACATAATGGTAATTATGAGCCTTTCGGGCTGCTTCCAAGGCTTACTTGCATCGAAAGGACATAATTACAATTATGTGGAAACTAAATTAGTAATTATGTTAAGATAATTAGTAATGAAGTGCACACAATTAGTAATTTTGTGTTTTGACACTAGTAAGCCGCCATACCATAGGGCAGGTGGGAAGCCAGCTGGAACCTGCTGCCAATGGGTGGTACATAGTGTGCCAATGGGTGGTACATAATGTGCCAATGGATGGTACATAGTGTGCCAATGGATGGTACATAGTGTGCCAATGGTGGTACATAGTGTGCGATTTCCGCCATGCTGCCTACATTGCCTGACAGAAATGCTTCCTTCCAGCCTTCTGAAGTACTGTGCACAAGAATTTTATTTTTTTGGAAAGTACAGGTGAATCAACCTTTGCCTTAGAAGAAGGAAGGGGGGGGGGGGGGGGGGTGCAGAACAGAGTACCATGAGAAAATCCTGGGCAGCCTGTCTGAATTTTTATTTTTTTAAAGTACTAGTGAGTAAGGTGTTTTCCTGAGAGGGGGAGGAGGGGGAAGGCCAGAGTAACCTGAGAAAACCCCAGACGGCCCGCATTGCACGTTAGAGGTAAAAACTGACTGCTTCTTGCAATGATTGAACACTGGTAATGTCTGCTTGGTAGAATAGCGGGAATAGCTCAGTGGACTCATGACCAAAAAGTCTCAAACGAAGTGACACCGTAAACTGGTGCATAGTTATATGGTGCACTCAGAATGTGCACCGAGACGGCAGCAGTTTCCCATGGCATCAGCCATGCAGCAAGCAAATAGCGCTGTAAGTACACCTTTTGGGTGGATATTCAAAACGCACTATAAAAAAGGCTACAGTCACTCATTTAGAAATCATGAGCCGGTTTGGCCTAGCGGTAAGGCGTTGGGCTGGTAAGCGAAAGGACCTCGGTTCGATACTGCTTCGGCTCTCCTTTCTCTTCAAAAAGGTTGTGGTTTGTGGACGCTGTCTTGTGACTTTGTCCATCACTTCCTACTGAAACATTAAAATGGCTCTCCTCGCTGCCCATCTTAATGCAGAAGTCAGTCTGGTGGGCGACAGTGTAGCGATAGGTATATAATCTCCCTCTCCCCCCACCTCCATACCCCCTTTCCCCCCTTCTCCCCATCCCTAATAAGCCTTATGGTTTCTGTGGACGTTAAGCACCGTGTTTACTTACTTCATTTGGAATCTCATTGACCAGAACACATTGAGTCGATCTGCTCAAGAGCAGAGAATAGCGCTGTACAAAAGTGATCAGTAATAATAGTAATAATAGAATGCAGTTTCTTCACCATCAGAGCTGCGGACTGCCACTGACAGCGCTGAAGAACGTGATCCAGGGTCACAAATTAGAGTGTGACATTGTTGCTCGTGTAAGCATTGCGACGTCAGACAGCGTTTACAAAATTTCCTGTCTGGATTTTCCCCCATGCTTCTGCCTGCCAGTCGTGTCAGCGTGTGATCAGAAGGTTACTGCAAGCATCCTCATGCAGGGAGCGGGTATAGCTCAGTGGTTAGAGCGCCGGACTCGTGATTGAAAGGTCACGGGTTCATATCCCTGCAGGAGCGGCGGGAGAATTTTCCTCTCCAGGATCAACTTTCTGTGCTGACTGTTATTTCGGTATCCATTCTACCCCTGTGTTACCGCAGTAGCACTTAAAAAGATCCTGGTCATTCTGCCAAAAGTGTAGGTGGAAGGTTACAGCTAAACATGCATGCACCTTACGTATGTGGCTTTGCATGAAGTGGCATGGTGCATGGTTGTATGGTGTACACAGAACTTGCACCGAGATGGCAGCAGTTTTATGTGGCACCAGCCATGTCAGCACTGTAAGTACACCACTTCGGTGAATATATATTTTTTTTAAAGGTGCTATAAAAAGCTAGTCACTCATGTAGAATAACATGCAAGTGCAGTGAGTCTGCTCGAGAGCGGAGAATAGCACTATCTAAAAGCGACCAACAACATGCCCATATAAAAATGAACCATTTTGATCTGACGGGAGTGTATACGTTACTACAATCAGTAGTGCAACTCAGTGTGGTTTCAAGGCCCACAATAGTCCTGTGTGTCGTCTTTACTCGGCAGGGTGGATACTCCTTGGCCTTCTGTAAAGATGTCGGTGTTCTCTGTACATCATTGTTGGTGTGCTTGGAGCCAGATTCTCCTTTTGAAATGCTAGTCAGCTGAGTCAAACACATGCTGTCCTTACTTTTTGCATGTGTGTGTGTGTGCATGCATGCAAGCATGCGTGTGTATGTGCGTGTGTGTGCATGCATGCATGTGCGTGTGCGCTAGCACATGGGTTTGTGTGTTAGTGCATGGGTGTGTGTGTGTGTGTGTGTGTGTGTGTGTGTGTGTGTGTGTGTGTGTGTGTGAGTTTGCCTTTACGTAAAGTCTGTGAAGCATAATCAGTTAACCATGATGATTGCGTAAAGATGCTCCATTAAATGGAATAGTTTTTGGAGAAGCGGGCAGTGGGCGGGTCTGAGGGGACGGTTCCCCACCGCACTGGTCTCCCTTGGCCCATTCTTGACATTAATTGTGATATTTGTTTTCGGCTAGGAAGTTTATTTGATCGTGGAACACACATCTAGGCACAGTTCTACAAACCGCCACTCTACAAGCTTCATCACACACCCTGAGGTAACTGTAATGGTTGATTGGGCATACAACACCAAATTACTTACTACTACTACCACTACTACTACTACTACTACTACTACTAAATGATTCTTATAAAGCGCTGTTCTCTAACCAGAGTTAAACTCACTGCGCTGTACAAACATGACAAAAACCACACTAACATACATTTCAAACAAACAGAATCTTAAATATTGTAGTCTACCATTATCACCTATCAAACAATAACCATGTTACACACACACCCACACACCCACACCCACACCCACACCCACACATACAGTGACATGCGCACACCAATCTCCGCTCGTCCACTCAGATACAATAAATAATCAATAGTCTTTCCTAGATCTCTCACGCTGTCTCTCCCCGCCCCCCCCCCCTCCTTCCCTATTCATATGCATCCATCTACAGTCAACAGCTACACACAGACACACCTTTTTTCAGACAAAGTACTAGATTTTACTGGAAAGCCTGGGCAAACAAGTAGTAGTAGTAGTAATCAGATTTTAACATCCTGTCAACCACACAGGGTCACCTCAGGACAGTCAAACTCAGGTCATAAGCAAATACACATTTCTAAAGTCTTCTCACATATATATATCAACCCTCTGTCAAGTCAATCTACAAAACCAGTCGCTTCGCAAACATAAAACATACATACACAAACATCGGACACAGATTTAAATGGTAATTTAAGCTACAATAATTAAGGTTTTGTTTGCTGAAATGTACGTTAATGTAGTTTTTGTAATAAGATGTTTGTACAGCACAGTGAGTTTAACTCTGGTTAAAGAATAGCGCTTTATAAGAATTGTTTATCATTATTATTATTATAAATTTTCGAAGAGTTAGTCCAGTAACCCAACATATCACTGCAACCGTTTCTGCACACTTTGCAATCACTTTGATCAGCATGATCCAAACACCTGAAAGGTTCAACTTGAGACAGAAACAGGGAGTTGCTTCCAGTTACTTGAGACAGAAACAGGGAGTTGGTCCCAGGTACTTGAGACAGAAACAGGGAGTTGCTTCCAGTTACTTGAGACAGAAACAGGGAGTTGCTTCCAGTTACTTGAGACAGAAACAGGGAGTTGGTCCCAGGTACTTGAGACAGAAACAGGGAGTTGCTTCCAGTTACTTGAGACAGAAACAGGGAGTTGCTTCCAGTTACTTGAGACAGAAACAGGGAGTTGGTCCCAGGTACTTGAGACAGAAACAGGGAGTTGCTTCCAGGTACTTGAGACAGAAACAGGGAGTTGCTTCCAGTTACTTGAGACTGAAACAGGGAGTTGGTCCCAGGTACTTGAGACAGAAACAGGGAGTTGCTTCCAGTTACTTGAGACAGAAACAGGGAGTTGCTTCCAGTTACTTGAGACAGAAACAGGGAGTTGGTCCCAGGTACTTGAGACAGAAACAGGGAGTTGCTTCCAGTTACTTGAGACAGAAACAGGGAGTTGCCTCCAGTTACTTGAGACAGAAACAGGGAGTTGCTTCCAGGTACATGAGACAGAAACAGGGAGTTGGTCCAAGGTGCTTGAGACAGAAACATTGAGTTGCTTCCAGTTACTTGAGACAGAAACAGGGAGTTGCTTCCAGTTACTTGAGACAGAAACAGGGAGTTGCTTCCAGGTACATGAGACAGAAACAGGGAGTTGCTTCCAGGTACATGAGACAGAAACAGGGAATTGATCCCAGGTAGGTGAGACAGAAACAGGGAGTTGGTCCCAGGTACTTGAGACAGAAACAGGGAGTTGGTCCCAGGTACATGAGACAGAAACAGGGAGTTGGTCCCAGGTATATGAGACAGAAACAGGGAGTTGCTTCCAGGTACATGAGACAGAAACAGGGAGTTAGTTTCAGGTACTTGAGACAGAAACAGGGAGTTGCTTCCAGGTACTTGAGACAGAAACAGGGAGTTGCTTCCAGTTACTTGAGACAGAAACAGGGAGATGGTTTCAGGTACATGAGACAGAAACAGGGAGATGGTTTCAGGTACTTGAGACAGAAACAGGGAGTTGGTCCCAGGTAGTTGAGACAGAAACAGGGAGTTGGTCCCAGGTACATGAGACAGAAACGGAGTTGGTCCCAGGTACATGAGACAGAAACAGGGAGTTGGTCCCAGGTACTTGAGACAGAAACTGAGAGTTGGTCCCAGGTACATGAGACAGAAACAGGGAGTTGCTTCCAGGTACTTGAGACAGAAACAGGGAGTTGGTCCCAGGTAGTTGAGACAGAAACTGGGAGTTGCTTCCAGGTACTTGAGACAGAAACGGGGAGTTGGTCCCAGGTACTCGAGACAAACGGGGAGTTGGTCCCAGGTACTTGAGACAGAAACAGGAAGTTGCTTCCAGGTACTTGAGACAGAAACGGGGAGTTGCTTCCAGGTACATGAGACAGAAACGGGGAGTTGGTCCCAGGTAGTTGAGACAGAAACGGGGAGTTGCTTCCAGGTACTTGAGACAGAAACGGGGAGTTGGTCCCAGGTACTTGAGACAGAAACTGGGAGTTGGTCCCAGGTACATGAAACAGAACGGAAATTGCCAGGTAGTAGACAGAACAAGTTGGTCCCAGGTAGTTGAGACAGAAACGGGGAGTTGGTCCCAGGTAGTTGAGACAGAAACGGGGAGTTGGTCCCAGGTACTGAGACAGAAACGGGGAGTTGGTCCCAGGTAGTTGAGACAGAAACGGGGAGTTGGTCCCAGGTAGTTGAGACAGAAACGGGGAGTTGGTCCCAGGTACATGAGACAGAAACGAGGAGTTGGTCCCAGGTAATTGAGACAGAAACGGGGAGTTGGTCCCAAGTGGTTGGAGCCCAGTAAGAAGAAGCTCACTGACCACTGAGCTTAGTGTAAAAGGATAGTGTTCCGAGCAATCTGCTGTCTGCAGAGGAGTGAAGGTGCTGGGAAGGAGTGTAAAGATGAAGAAGGTCTGAAAGGTAGATTACTGGGGGCTTGATCAGAGATAACCTTACGGCAAAGCAACGGCAGTTTGTATTTGATTCTCTACTCAGTAGGTAGCCTGTTGAATGAGAATGATGAACAACCAGTTGCTGAAGTTAACCTGAGTAACTGAATGATGACACTGATTTAACCAAAAAATTGTTATCACATAAATGCATTAAAAATAATGACTATTACGGCAACAGTGATAGGTTGGCTAGATGTCTTCTTGCTGTTTGAATGGAGCTTTATTCCTGTGCCTGAAACCAAAGCTTTTTGCTGTCCCATGGGGGGCTGTTATTGAGGTCTTCATGTTTCAGCTTTCGTGGTTATGGCAGTGGTTTTCATCTGCTTATAGTTGTCATATTTGATGTTCTGAACGTTCCAACTTTATGTGGTAGTTAAAGCTGGCCTGTGAAGTTTCAGAAATCCTGATTTTCAAATTGACAAGTCAGGAATTTCTGGATTGACAAGTCAGGAATTTCTGGATTGACAAGTCAGGAATTTCTGGACTGACAAATCAGGAATTCCTGGAATTCCTGCATTGACAAGTTAAGAATTTCCAGAGCTTCACTGATGCTGTGCTCTTCCTGATGCCGCTGATCAAGTGGCTGCATTTTCTAGCATTTAATTTGCATGCTGTCACACTGGTATTGCATTTTAGGGGTGACTTGCAGGAGAAAAAGGCTTTAGCTTGGACATAGCAAATCCAAACCATTGATCGTTCTGGGCACTGCCGCCTGTGTATAGTTTCAGGACTTTCCAACTTGTTGAAGCCCTCAGTGCTTCATCGTCCCCAGTGGGAAATTCAGGTCGCTGCCCCAACTGGGTAAGGCACAGCGGCCACAAGAGCAGCACTACCCATTCCTGCCAGCGTGTGCAGTATTTTCGTGTGTCCAAACAATGGTTTGGCTACCAGTGCTTAGGATTTTTGACATGTGCAGGGCTGTACAGACACAGAGTCTGTAACTGAAGTTGACTGGGAGAAAAATCCCTTGCCGCACCAGAGATTCAAACCCTCATCAGTATTAGAGTCTTGTCCTGTGGTAAGCCTATGTGGCTGACGGGACGTTAAAATCCAGACGTTATCAAACACCCCAAAATAAGACTACATTGTACAATGTGCGTAGTAATTACCGGTATGCAGAATGTTTTAAAAAACAAAAGTAAAGAGAAGAAATAAACCTGATCTGTGCCGAGACTTGGTGGGGGTGGGGGGGGGGGGGGGGGGGGGATACTAATTAGTTTGCATGAATATCTGGTTATCCATTCACAGATCAAAGTGGCAGTAATAATAACAGTAATAATAATAATCTGGTGCAAAGCCCGGACAAAACCTGCCTTAAAACCTATTTCTGTGTGTGATTTAAGAGAGACTGCCCTCCTGTGAGGTGTGTCAGCTTGCAGTATTGTTTCCTCTAGCTGGAAGTATGCATACTTGCATTGCCATTGTTGACATTATTTGTGTTCCAGTCTAAGTGCAGTCTAGTTGAAGCACACTTTCGTGATCGGAAATTTAAAGTGTGCAAGCCTAGAGAGAGAGAGAGAGAGAGTGTGTGTGTGTGTGTGTGTGTGTGTGTGTCTTTCAGAAAGAATGCAGAGAGAGAGAGAGAATGTTTAAAGTATGCATTTTGTTCATTTCTTTAAGTGCCACACAAAAGTGCATTGTGTGCTAAGTGTACTTGTGATCATTTTGAGGGTTAGATTACAAAAAAACTAAAAAGCAAACAAACCAAAAACACGACACATACGCACACACACGCACGCACACGCACGCACACACACACAACCCCACAGGCATTGGCTGTTTTCTTTTGGTGCAAAAGTTTGAGAGAACGCAGTCGTTGTTGTCATGCTTGGCATTGTTGGGTGGTGCCTACTGAATATACCTCGAACGTATCTTTTTTTCTCTCCTTTTTTTATAGATATATATTTTTTTAGCACCTGTAGTTGTGTCATTCTTTTTTACAACAGAGCTTTGCAGGCTGCCGATCCCCCAAGCCAATCCAAGCATCACGCATAATTTTGCGCCTGAAAAGACGGAAAAGTGGCTGCCGTGTTTGGTCCGTCCACTAAAGCACAGTAACAGAATATGTCCATTCCCAACAAAACATTCATGGCTTATTTCCATTCCCAACAGTACCTTTATAATAAGTAATGGCATATGTCCATTCCCAACAAAACATTCATAATAAGTAATGGCATATGTCCGATCCCAACACCATTATAATAAGTAATGGCATATGTCCATTCCCAACAAAGCATTCATAATAAGTAATGGCATATGTCCATTCCCAACAAAACATTCATAATAAATGTACAGTAAAATGCGTAGGGTTAGAAAGAACAGTTTGAAATAAACAAGTGTCTGCTGTTAGTTTCCATGTTTGGTGCCTGTGACTGTCTTGATGAAAGATTATGTAACAGTCTGTGTCCACTTCAGTCACTTAGTAATAATGTACTCTTATGTACTATTTCTCCAAATTGAAGCACATAGCCCGTTACAAAACATAGTCAAAACAAACTTCTGTGAGCATGTATGCACACAGGCACACACAGTCAGTAGGATAGCTTGAAGAGGTGAGATTTCAGAGATGATTTGAAAGATGTAACAGATGATTTGAAAGATAAAGTGAACATTTTAACTGAAAAATATCATTTATAATCAGATCTAAATCTTTCACAGAACAAGTCCCAGAGCACTTGTGTAGAATCAAAAAAGGGAGTTTAATTAGCACTTGAAATAAGTTGCATAAACTCCCTTTTTTAATGTATAATAAGATTTTGTTGTAATATCGTTTTAGCCTTGAATCGGACTGCTTTTCTTCTTCCCTTCTTTTTGGATGACAAGAGTTGTAATGTCCCTATCTTTTTATTGGGGGCACTGGGTTGATTGTCAGGGAAAATTCTGTTCATTGGGCTTGTAGTGGTGTGCAGCTTGTAACTGACGTACGACATATTATGTGCACTTGCACTGACTATCTGGACATGTCTGATGGACAATTAACAGACAAACATGGACGTTGTAAATCAGCCATACCAGTATAGTATCCTACAGTCTTGTCCTTAGATATTTGTCCTCTTTGCTCCAAATCTTTCATTGGAAAATAACGTGAACCCACATGAATGCATGGATCTTTACACAAACAACTTTTTAATTGTTAATGAAACTGAAAAATTACAAAAGTGAACCCAAGGATTTCATGGTGAGTTGCCTGAAGATGAACTGTACTACAAAGGAATATTCTAATAAGGGGTTCCTGATGATCGATTGCCATGACATCAGCTGTGAAGCCATCACAGCTTGTTAGAGATGGAAAAAGCTTCATATGTAATGGAAAACACTTCTTCATCTGTGTCTGATTTTTCCTTTTCTCTCCCAATTTCTTTCTTCCACTTTGTTTCATTTTCTTCTTCTTAATTACACAACAGTTCAACTGTCTCAGTTATCTTTGTGTAAATTTTTAGAGCAAAGGTATTTTTTTTTAATCGGCTGACATCTACCTTAATCATTGTTGCTTATGTACGTGGACACACAGGCATTTGTCCATAGCTTTTCTGTACAAAGGTGCTTGCAACACTTGCACAGGCCAAAAGCATGAAGCAGGTTTTAGAGAGGCTTAAAGGAACTAGCCCTCTCAAAACATGTTCTGCCCCAAAGAGTGAGCCACATTCCAACAGCAAGAAGAGATCCATATAATAACTTACAATCAAGGATTTTGTTTTAAACTTCCCCATTGATTTTATTTTAGTATTCTCTTTGTCAGTGATGGTTAGCAGACCTTTTACCGTCGAAAACGCCACCAAGCAAAACAAAGTTTTGAAACTGAAAGAACAGGAGAATTTTTATCCTTCACTAATAAAAGTAAGTGTAGAAACTGAAAAAAAGGCAAATTTTTATCCTTCATTAGCAAAATTAAGTTTGAAAATGAAAGCAAGGCGAATTTTAAAACAAAATCCATAACTTTTTTAATTCTTCTACTTGTTGGATGAAGCTCGTTTTGAGTAGGCTAGTTCCTTTAATCAATAGACCTCATTTTAATGACCTCTGAAGACCGATATTAAGCATCCATGAATATTGGGATGTTTTGTTAATGAGACTGTTTACAATGAGGAATGGTAGAATGTTGTGGTTTAATGAGTTTTGAAGGTTGGCATGTGATTTTGATTGTTGGACAAAGCACAAATTTCTTTGCTCATGTGCACAAATAAAACATATGAAATGAACATTTACAGTGTGTTGTTGTCTATGTTGTTTGGTGTTGTATGATGCTCTTGTAAGATGTCTTCCTCTTCAACCCGGCTACCAGAAACGAATAACTTAGCTGTAGCATCTGGAAGTATAGATAATTTCCAACCAGAGGTGCTGATGTGTGGAGGTGGTTCCGGTGAGTGAAGATTTGTGTATGGTGCACAAAATATTACACACACACACTCATGCACGCACGCACACACACACACACACAGCATGTTCACAGCACCAGGTGCACAAATTGCTCTCACAAGCTGAACCACCCCCCCGCCCCCCCCCAAAAAAAAAAAAAAGAGAAAAGAAGAAGAAGAAAACAACAAAAAACAATTCAAAACAAACAAAAAACCCATTCAGGTTTAGCATGGCCTGTGAAGTGACTTTAACACTGAACAGGATTGTCAGTGGTCTAATTTACCAGAGACCATTTCCACCCAGGTGAAATTTCACTCATGAAAAAAAATGAGGAGTATCCCTTGGAGAACATTCTTTACGCTGCCTGTTCATCCACCAAACTGCAAACCCCACACTCATCGCATTTTTGTTTCGGAAGAAAAAGTTTTGATGTGTCCAGTCTCTTTGTTTCAAACTAAAGGGTTTTGTTCTTCTACTGCATAGCATCCAACTTCAGCATTTCGAAGACTATGACGCTTTGTGGGGGGAGGGTGGGGGGTGGGGGAAGTACTTCTGGACAAAAGAAAACGAAAAAAAGAAGTCCAGGGTAATGGACAATCTGACCTAGTCAGTTCCGCAGTTTGGCACACAGCACCGGTGTGGATGCATTCCATGCCTTGGGGGGTCTGCTGGGATAGCGCTTTGTGTTTACAGTAATGAGGTTGTGGTGGATTTTAAAGAGGTTTTTCCATCTGTATTTTCTCCTGCATTCTTAATAATAATAATAATTCTTATAAAGCGCTGTTCTCTAACCAAAGCTGTTCTCTGCGCTGTGCAAACATCTTATGACAAAAACCACACTAACATACATTTCAAACAAACAGAATCTTAAATACTGTAGTCTACCGTTATCGCCTATCAAACAATAACCATGTTACACACACACACACACACACACAGACAGACACACAAACACACAGGGATGACCAGTCAAAGGACTGGATTGTCAGGTCCGCACTTGATGTTTTCCAGTAAATTAGAGTCTTTAAAAAAAAAAAAGACAAGTGAAATTTTACTAGCATATAATTATGGCCATTTTCTTAGTTAATTTTTTTAATTTTTTTGTTTTGTTTTTTGTGTGGGCTATCCAAAATGTATGACATATTTGCACCCCACTGAACCCATTGCAACGCATGCAAGACAGGCAGTTCTTAAATCTTGCTTTATTGCTTCATTATGAAGTGACAAAAAAATTGGACAAAAAAAAAAAAATTTTTTTTGTTTGTTTCAATATTTATGAAAGAATTAAAATAAAATTTAAAAAAAAAGGGGGGAGGGAAGCTGTATAAAAGCCTACCGAAGAAAAATTACAAAAAAAGTTAATTTAAGACAGCAACAATTTGTGAAATTTCTTACCTGATAATAAATACACATTTAGAAAAATAAACAAAAAACTTCAGATGCACAAGGGAGAGTTAATTAGTACTCGAAAAACAGAATGCATCAACAAAGACTGGAGTTTCCTACAGTAAATCTCACCTGGCATGCAAGTAAGTGCCAGGTCCATAAACTCCACGAAAGGTACACCCTCGGCCTCAAATGCACTTTGTTGTTGTTGTTGTTGTTGTTGATCGCTTTTACAGAGCTCTATTCTCCGCTCTTTAGCAGACTCATTGCGCTCTTGTTGCATGCGACTCTGAGTGAGTGACATGACTGTAGCCTTTCATGGTGTGTTTTTGAACAGCCACATAAATGATGTACCTGCAGTGCCATTTGTCCTCTTTCAGCCTGTTGTTTTAAACACTTTTATATATAATTTTTTTTAATGAAACATCCTACAGGCAGAGGAAATGAAAAATATGAGGGTTCGGTTCAGTTTGGTTGTGTTGCTTAATGTCCTTGGATGTCGGTTGACATATTAGGGACAAGCTGAGACCAATGCGTGAGCATGGTTCAATATTGCTTTACGTCCACGGAAACCATAAGGCTTGTCAGGACGGAAAGCCCAGGACGGCCACCTTGACTCTCACACAGCTCCTGAACTATGAAAATATGAGGACAAAGTCCTTTAAGGATATACCTTTGGTAGTGTTTATGTTTATGTTGATGCTTACATGCCAGGTGAGTTGCATTTGTGTGATGTCTTTTGAGTGCTAATTAACTCCCTTCTTTGTTGATTCTAGGTCTTATTTGATCTCGTAGAAAGAAAACGTTTGTGCCAATTTCACCCACAACTCGTGTTACAGCACTGTTGTATCTATTTTTTTTATTCCAACAAGGTTATTGCTGCCAAAGCAATAAATATGGACAGTGTATGGATAATGAAATGTCTTATGTTCGTGGCGAAGGTGGCGGGGAGGTCCAGATGCAAGGAACAGCAACTAATAGTCGTCATCGCTGCTGTCCTCATCCTGCCTGGTGCTTCGCTGCATCCCAAATATGGTCTTTTTGCGCGGGTCCTCATCTTCAGCCATCTCAATGGCGCCTGCATGAATCCAAGAAAAATAAAGAAAAATAAAAACCCACATGAGAATCTACCAGTCTGCTAACAATAACAATATACTTTATTCATCCCAGCAGGAAATTAAAGCCGTCGTTTGATGGCACAACGAAGAACGTATCTCAATAATTCTACGTCATGAACCACACGCACATACACACTCTTAGACGTACACGCTCTTTTTCTCAATCTGCATACACGAATAGCAAACCCAAAATTACCTGGAGTAATGCTTTCTCTGACAAACCAAAATGTAAAAACTGTCAAATAAAAATCGTTAGGTTCACACATCCCCAACCGTCCCTTAGAAAGTTATCCTCAACAGACATCTTGACGCATGCGCACATTCAGTTAATGGATGGTATGATTTTCATTAAAAACTACAGCACAGTAGTACACACTGCCACACTAAACAAAACCAGAAATCTTAATAACGGTATGTTACGCTGAAGTGTTACGATACTGATTTACACTGGACATATATATATATTATATATAATAGATATGAAATCACCAGAGAGATTCATGAACTCTTCTGGTTTCTACAGTTTAACTATACAGTTAAACAGTTAATTAATTATACAGTTAGTTGAACTATATATATAATTAGTTAAACTGTAGAAACCAGAAGAGTTCAGGATTCTCTTGTGTGATTTTCACTCTAGAGAATTGAGCCGATAAATCCCCTAGGGTGAGATGAAAGTGTGCTTCATTTCCCTGTGTGTGTGTGTGTGTGTGCGTGCATGTATGTGTGTGTGTATGTGTGTGTATATGTGTGTGTGCATGTGTACGCGTGTGCATGCATGCATGTGCTAGCTAGTTCTTAGGTAGTGTATAGCTTAATCGCTCTAGTTAGCTAGTTTACCAAGCAGTCCTTGGGGCTTTTCACAGCATCCATGATTTTATGCGCTACATACACAGACACACATAGACACGCACACACGCAGACACACTCACATGCACAAACACATTACACATGCCCACACACACATGGAGACACGCACGCATGCACACACATACACACACACAGAGTGAGTCACATGCACAAACACACACACAAACACACACACACACAAACACATATTACACATGCCCACACACGCTAACATGCACACTCACAAACTACACATTCTTACACAAACAGTGATGCCCACACTTTCATACCTGACATGGCGAGTCGATGTTCCAGGACCTCTGTTTTGAAGTCATCAGAGCTGCCCAGCTCTTCAAAGCCAACGATTCTGAAAACATGGTCAAGTTATGTTGTATGAAGACAATTCACTGTTTCAAAGTTACAATAAGACTGTAATAAGATCAAAGTGAGACAACCCAATTACAAAGCTTTATCAAACCTCTCTCTGTCTCTGTCTCTTTTTTTGGAGTTTGAGTTCTCTGTTCCTGTCCTAATGTCTCTGTCTCCCTGCTAACACACCGGGGATCTAATCAGTGAGTATATTCAGGGGGTCCCCAGGAATCTCTTCTACAACTTTTAGAGGGTCCCTGGGCAATTTTAAAGGGACATGAAACAGCAGTCACACAGAAGTATAATGACTGTGACAGGTGGTGCCTTGCACAGGTACATCTTGTGCCCCTAATTGTACAATCAACAGAATATCAAACCAGAAGTTTGGCTTTAACGTCAACAGGGAAACTCCCTGTAAATACATACCGTGTTCAGTCTGCAGACTTTGCCCAGCACATTCTTGTGTCATTCTGGTATGTATAGTATTGTTTAGTGTACGCCGAGATAGGAACACATATTGCATATTTGTGACATTTCCCACACAATTTGTAATGTTACAGAAACTAACTGAACTGTCATTAAGCATACATATGCAACTCTATTTCTGGGTTTTGAGCTTCTGGACTTTGTGTAGGAGGTGTTGTAGTGCTGCACCTTGATAATCTACCTCGGGTTTTACTGTAGTGCAAGGGCTGGTGGCCACTTGGATCGCAAAATACGTACATGTTATTTGTGTATATATATGACTATTTTTCTTCTATTTTCCCCCTTCTTTTTCTACTCCCCCCCTCCCCTCCCCCTCCCCCCCAGTCCACCCCCTTCAGCCCACAACTGATGCAGTCTTGTAACCTGTGGATGCACAGACAAGTGGTTTTGTGGGACTGGGAATTAATGTATTTCCAGGCTTATGTGTACATTATTTTTGTGTACCGTGTTGTGTATGTTGATATGAGCACTCGCTCAAGTCAATTAAACCATTTGAATCTTGAATCCCTGCAAATGCTCCTGTCACAGGTGAGTATTTGGAATTGCTTAAGGTATTGTTGCACGCAATACATCACTCCTCTGCCTCCTTCCATTGCCCCAGCCCGATAACAGCGATAAAACCTACACCACTGAGCGACTGGGCATTAGAAGCAAACTGTGCCCCACCCTTTCCGTACCACGTACATACAAAGCCACATCTTGCTTTTATCAGTTTAGGCAATGCCATTAACTGCCAGCAGTCACAGGAGCTACTCATGCTGTGAAACATGCGTCTGAGCTAATCGACAAGTATACTATTTAATAACGGTCCTCACCAGGACAGGGTTTTTCGTAACGCCCCTGCTCTCAGTTTGGCTTTGCTGGAGCAAAACCCTGATTTGGGCTCTGGTATGCCTTTCTTCTCTTTAGTTTGTTCTTTTTCTTTCTTCCAAATTTACTTTGTTTAAGGTCTTCGATACCTAAACATAACGCCTCAACACTCACTTGTGGGTTTTTTCAACGCTTAGACTTAAAGAAATTTAACCCCTTCGATGCCCCAGCCTGTAAAACTTCCGGGCTGAAAGACGCACGGACGCACCTGCAGACAGTATATTTTCTGCTCGTATAACACATCTACTTTCAATGCTGTGTGCTTTTATCAAACTCCTTTCACATGCCAGTGTGAAAAAGAAAACAAAAATGCTTAAGGGTTTCAAGTTTCATACTTCTGTTGGTCGTTTTCAAGTGACATCATGGCAGTGAAGGGGTTAACTTGCACAGATATTGCAAACTGGCTAATTAGTGCAATCACTACTGGCCCCAGTTCTGTTCTTTTGGAGTTGCCCCCCCCCCCCCCCCCTCCCCAGCCACCCACCCCCCTCTACCCCCTGTTCATTTACCATCAGTGATCCAGTCACATGTGTGTGTACAACCCAGTCACGAAATGGGCAAGATGGCAGAAGACAAGAAGACCCAAACAAACAACGACAAAACTCTTCTGGTTTGAGCTTCTTTTAACCCCTCTCTTTACCTGTTGCCTCTCCTCTTTCACCAATCCCTTCACCACCAGTCACCTACTACACTATCGCTGTGTTTTACCTGTGCTTTTGCTGCCTGTCCACTACCAATATATATATATATATAAAAAAACGTTTTCTCTCCCTTGCTTCCCCCTTCCCACCCCGATTCCCCCTCCCATACCCTCCACCGCCCACCCCCCCAACGCTGGCTGATAAAGGGCAGAAAGGGGATGGGGACAGCTTAACTGGTAGAGAGTCTGACTGAAAAGCCAGGCACAATACAGACACGGGTTCGAGTCCCCAGTGTGGCAAGGGATTTTTCTCCCAGAGTCAGCTTTCAGTGCAGACTCTCTTACGGTGTTTGTACAGCCTCTGTGTGAAATTGCATGCATCAACAGATGTGTGCATGTTAAAAATCCCAAATACTGGTAGCCATACCATAAAAAAACAAAAAACATAACGCAATTAAAAAAAAAAAAATTGTTGTATCTCCTTTCTGTGGGTGGCAATTCATGTGACTGTTTTACTTTTTTTCTTTTTTAAAATTTCTCCTGATGTTTCATTGCATCTTATCGTTATCATTTTATGTAGAACCTGACTAGCATGAATGTGTACATGTGTGACTGGACTTTGCCACATGCCACAGTCCCTCATGCAATGCATTCATCTTTAAAATTTGGCTGTATAGTTCTGCTGTATTGTCCTTATAACCGGATTACTTGTCACCTGAAAGTTTAATCTAAATTCCTAGTAATATCTCCCCCACAGTCTGGAACTGGGTAACTGTCCATCCTGATTGGACTTACTTGTCAACAACAATGCCTTTCTTGAAGCAGAAGATGGCTGGCAAAACTTGCACTTTGAGTTTGGTGACCAGAAACTTGGCGGTCTCCACACTGATGCGAGCAAACTTGGTCTCAAAGTACTTTCTTGACAGTTTCTGCAAAGGACAACATTCACCACACATGACATAATGCAAAAATCACATAACGCAAAAATCTCAACTGCAGTATTTAATTTAGCTAGGGCAACGCTACTGAGCATTTGACAAACAAGGGAGCTAACCCTTTCACTGAAATGATGTCACTTGAAAACGACCAGTGAAAGTGCCAAATTTGAAACCCTTAAGTCTTTTAGCCTTCTTTTTTGCACAGGCATCTGAAAGGATTTTATCAAAAGCATAGCACTGAAAGTAGATGTGATATAGGACCAGAAAATATACTGTTTGCAGGCATGTCCGTGCATCTTTCAGCCCTGAAATTTTACATGCTGGGGCAGTGAAGGGGTTAATGAGCACTTAGAAGACATCACACACAAAAAATGAAGACCTGAGTCACATACAGTAACTCTCACTTGGCATGTGAGTAAATTATACAAGGTACACAATCTCCACCAGAGGAACACCCTCAAACAATGCCTCACCCCCAACACTGACCAATATAGGAATTCCTTTTTTATTCACAAGACCGCAGACTGGAACCACCTGAGTGAACCAAATGAAGCCCTCACATCTGAAGACTTCAGATGGCTATTTGCCAGCCCAAGTACCATCTGACTCCCTCCCACTACAGCAACACCAAAATTTAGGTCCTGAGATATATAATTATGATTGTGTGTGTGTGTGTGTGTGTGTGTGTGCGCGTGTGGGTATGTGTGTGTGTGTTGATTCCACGAACAACTTGCAAACCCAGTATGATGATAAAACACCTTTAATATAACTGCTATAATTTTCCACACTAGCATGTCACACACACACACACACACACACACACTCTCACACTGAACAGTTTATAAACGTACCGCTAAATGTGTATCCACAATAGCACAGCGTCTGAAATCTGGATGGAAGAAGTGCACAACACACAGCTTCACACTTGTTGTGACATCCAGGAATGTTTTTTCATCCTCAAGTAATCTGACAGAACAGAATGAATTTTGATTAACAACAACAAAAAATGAGGCAATATCCCTCCGCCCATATCTATCTGACAGACCTAGCTTCCTCTGAATCATGTAATCGTATAAAACTGCCTGCTGACAGCCCAAGTGTTAATTAAGGATGCCTCTATTGTCACGGTACCATGGCAACAGTAGGATATATATCCTAAAAATAAAATCACAGTACAATGACAGCAGTGCGACAGTCTAGCGTCACGGTACCATTATAATAGGATTTTTGTCTTAGGAGGGTAATTTTCTGAAATAATGGTATAGATTAGATGTTATCAAATGTCTATAGACAAGGGATATGTCTGTGGCATCTGCGACTGAATGTCTGCCATACTGATAGAGATGTTTATTTGTTGTACGTGTAGGGACCAGTTCACTTTGGTTGAGTGTTGCATTACATCCACAGAAACTGTGGGCTTATTAGGGACGGGAGCCCAGGACGACCACCTCGACTTTCACACAGCTCCTGAACTCTGTCCAGTCCGCACTTGGGCACCTCTATTTAAGCTCGACCTGAAAACATGTCATGAACCTGACCGCTGATCTGACTGGATGAGCCGAACAGTGATTATAGAATAATGTGCTGTCATCACAGGACTTGGACTATAGAATCTCATGCTAGGAACATGGTACCGTGAATATAGTCATTCTGGTTAATTAATGCACCCATAATTATTTGAGGCTCTTGTCAAAAGACACTGATCTCGACAGTTAGGCTATTTATTCTCATTTGTTCTGAGCAGGTATTTTGATGCTGATAAACATACACTTCTGGTAAAATAGATGGTGGGTATTTTAAAGGATTACTCTATTAAATTGCATCTAATTTTTTTCCTTTAAGGATTACTCTATTAAATTGCACCTCTAATTTTTTCCCATTAACTCATAACTGTGCATACAATTAAACAACAGTTGTCTACCTACTTCATATCATCATCATATCAGATTAAGGCTCATAGGCTTTTTACATAATTTTAGTCTTTTGCCTGCTAATTCATGATTTGGTTTATATTATGCTAATCTTATTATTATTTAGGAGCGCTGCGTAAATTGACCTGGCTTGTTTTTGTCAGTTACTTTATGATATATATATATATATATATATATATATATATATATCATGTTTCCAATGTTTATCTAGAACTTGTAGAAGGTTTCTGAAGGAGTTTAGTGTTCCTGCTAATACAATGTTGGATGGCAAACTGTTCCAATTGTTTGTAACTGTGTTCGTAAAAACAACAACAAAGTTTGGGCAATCGTTGAATCGCTCATCAAGCCTGTTTAGTACTTTGCTATGAGAACTGTAACTAAGTCGTAAAATGCAGTTTTAATTTTATACAAAAATGCTCACGAATATTCTCCATGTTGTTTGTCTCGCATAGCGCTGTAGTCCTGAGACTGTTTTTTCAATGCTTCCAGTCGAGATTCGCGGATGTAAGACGGAATGTCCTCTTTTTCCAGCTCTTCCCATAATTGCTGCAATCATAAGAAATTACATTAATTTGACGGAGACAACACTCAATATGCATGGTTCGCCTCGGCTGAGCTGAAAGTGTTTGCGACAACGCTCCCACTCTGACTCACACTCACACTAGTTCAGCTACACATGCCGAAGGAATGCGATTCTCGCCGATCCTTATATGACAAAACGCTGGTGATTTGTAGCAAAATATTGATCTGCGTTAAGACATCAGACAAAAATAGGAGTCTGGGGAGAGTAAATAAACGTTTATACCTCTTCGGCCAAAGACTGGTCGTCAATTATTGCCTGGGCCTGTTCTACTGTCGCCATTTCTAAACAAAAGGACCGCACCAAACTGTTCAAGGGGGGGTAACCTATCATCACTTCATATTTGCACAGCTTTTAGTTTGCCTTTCCTTGTTCAACATTAGAATATATTATCAGAGTTTCATTTTGTAAAATTGGTATGATTTATAAAACAACATTTATTTCAAGAAGCGCTCTTTTTTGTATTTTTTATGTGACGTTGCCGACTTGATAAAACTGCTTTTCATCGGGCCCAATGTGCGGCCAGACAGCCTCAGTGTTTCACATTGTAAAAAAATAATTTATTATTACAAAATCAAAATACAAAATAGTAAGTTTCTTGTGATGGACATTAAAAACAAAACAAAAAAACACACACCCAAAAACAACAACAACCAAGGACTAAAAGTCAATAAAAATTTTTTTTTTTTTTTTTTTACTGCTGATCCGACAAGTTTACTGTGTTTGCCGCGAAAATTTGAAGTGTCGTCTGCTCAGTCAGTCTTTTAAGGCAAGGCTCCTGAAAATCATGCCAAGACAAAGCAAGAAAACCCCACGCGAAGATCCATCATCACCACCGGGAAAAAGCCGAAAGATTGCCCAGGCTGATGATAAATATTCTCCCAAAAGCAATGGAAGCAGTCCATATCATGAGGACGGTGAGTCAGTCTGAGTTCTGTGACTCGACCGAAGTACATCGTATAGGCCTAAACACAATTGATAAATCTAATGGATCTCTGAGTCCCAGGAGTAAACACTGACTAGGCAGTAGGGTGGTAGTGATTCGGTTGACACTTGTGCACTGATGTGTTTGCTGAGTGCCTCACTTCATTCTTTCTTTTCAAGTTGTGTCAGTGTTTTTCTCCGCTCCGGCCGTCCGGCTTCTGGCTCTGGCTCTGGTTCTGTGTGTGTGTGTGTGTATTTTGTTTCGTCTTCGACTCTCTCTCACTCTCTGTGCCTATCTCATAAATAATACATACCCCCGCCCCCCCCTCCCCTCCACCATGTCCTGTTTAATGTCTAAACTTCGCTTATAACTATCAGGTGTAGCGGTGTGTAGGAGTAGTCGGGAAAATCAGTGTGTACATGTATAGTTAGATCTAGAATGGACTTGAGTCCCGTTGGGCAAGCGCTGGGCGTAAAAGTATCAGTACTTGCTGCCACATGTTATGTATTTATCTTTGTGTAGACCCACCCCTTCCCCTCGCGGCCGCGTCTTTTTCTTCAGTCTAGATCTAATTAAAAAAAATGTTTTTGTCAAGAAGATACCCCAGCAGTAATGGCAGTCAGGACAGGAAAGAAAAGATCCTTTGAAGAAGAAGACTGTGGACCAAGTGGAGACTTTGGGTATGATTGACAACATTATTATGTTGAACTTAGGCATAATTTAGATCTAGTTATCCGAACTCATTTACTAAAGATACCAGGTGACAACCTTTTATTTACACAGTCCCATTTTTATTAAGTTCCGACTGAGCTGAAAGTGAAAAGAGAAAACGCCTGTGACATTTTACTAATCAGTGTTTACCAACACATTTCAATGCCCCTAAGAGAGACGCTCAAATTCCCCATTTTTTAGATGGGGATGATTAGATCTAGCTAAAGATGGTACGTAATTTTGAAAACTTTAAGAGGATAAAACAACGCAAGTGTGCAATGTATCTCCTCGTTTTTTTTTCATTCTTTTTTTCAGCTCCGAAATGCAAAAGATGTTGGAAATGTTCGGGGGTAAGTAATGACACACTCAGTGTTGCCACAGGTACCGTACTTTCCTAAATGATGACTTCTGGGAAGATTAAGTGACCGGCCAAGTGTGCTTGAATGTTGTTATTTTGTTGTTTTTACTGCAGAAAATGCGCTATACCTGCGCTGATAAACTAGACTGACAATCTGCATTTCAGTAGGAGATACTCGGCTGCATACTGATGCACCAACCAAGTGGATTATAAATCAGTTCCGCAGTTTTGCCAGCCCACAACGTGTTGCTGTGTCAGTCGCCATACCGGCCAACAGCGTAATTATGAACAGCTGCTTCGGAAATTGCCCCTAGACTTAGATCCGATTTAGATCATGCAATTTAATTATTATTATCTTTATTTTATTTTTGATAGCTCTGCATAAAGTAATGCAAATCGGTTAGCGTCGGCGACTTGTAACAATACTGGTCGGCGCAGTCACACTAGCTAAAACAATTTGTGCAGCGTCGGTGACTTAAAACAACAGCAGCGGTCAGTGTCAGTTATTGACTTAGAGCACAGCGTCGGTCACTGTAAAAAATAAGTAGGCTATCCGTCAGCGTCGGTCTCACTGATTTAAAACTTGAAAATATCGGTCAGCGCCAGTCTCACTCATTTAAAACTTGAAAATATTGGCCATCGTCGGTCACTGGAAACAAAACACTAGGCTATTGGTCAGCATCTGTCACTGTAAAGATTACGATATTGGTCAACACGTAAAACATAACATTCGGTAGGTCCATTTATCGCATTATTTAAATTAATTTGTTCAGAGCACCATAGGGCTAGCGGCTCCTCGGGGCGGTAGAGACAGTGGACTGGGGATTGTGAGGTTGTAGGTTCAAATCTTGGTATACCTTCATCTGTTCTCCTCATGACAAAGTCTGATGGCGTTGTGCTCAGTCTCTGATAATCTAAGTAGTCCGGCGCGCAAACCGAAAAACAGGTCTGATCGAGTGCCGAGGTCCATCTGACAGCTAACCAAGTTCTCGGTGATAGGGCGGTGTGATCCGAACGAGAGGAAAAACAAGTTCTAGTGCCGGTAATCCTTTTTCTTTCGCCTTTGTCATGGAGGTGGGATCAGGGTCTCTGTAATCCTCTCACTGGATGAGCACCACCACCACCAAAAAGACAACAACAACAACAACAACACACACACACACACACACACACACACACACACACACACACACACACACACACACACACACACACACACACACACCACACCACACACACCACCACACAACACACACCACACACAACACACACACACACACACCCCACACACACACCACAAAACACACACACACACACACACACACACACACACACACACACACACAACACACACATTCGGTCTCTCACGACACACACACACACACACACACACACACACACACACACCACACCACACCACACCAAAAACAAAACACACGACAACCAACCCCCCTACAAACAACAATAACAACAAAAACAACGACAAAAAAAGTCCGAGAGCTGCAGTAGTTAAATAATTCACGGCGGTGGAAAAAGCTGACCTGTCAAACTTCTGTAGCAGTTCTGCCAATAATGAAGTGATTCAGATTATTTTGGTATACGTAGCACGACTCTTGAAAAAGGCGGGATATTCGTCAACCTGATTTGAAGAATATACCATTACCAGAATACTAGAATAACAGCCAATATGTATTATTATGGATGTATAACATGACGAATTATGCTTCAGGTGTTGTTTCGTTTGTCCTTTGTCCACAGCTGACATATCAAAAACATTGTCCGACAAGAAAAAGCGGTTGGAACAGTTTACCCAAAGTTCACTGAAAACAAATGCAAAGAAAGTAGAGCAAATCTGGAAAGGGCAACAGTCGGAAAGGTACGCTTTTCTTTCTTTTCTTCACCCCTCCCCCCCCCCCCCCCCCCCCCCAACCTCAACCTCCTTATGAACTTATCTATTTCTTTTTTTTTCTTTTCTTTTTAAAACCATAAAGGTCACATGCACATGGCATTGGATGTTGTTTTTTTTTATTGAATAACGGTTAATCAATATCGTGTTTAGATTAATGTGTATCGTGTGAACGCTCAGGGCGTTGACGAGCGCATGGTAAATGTACATTATTAATATTATTATTATTTTAAATGATAATAATGTATTCTGTTATGTGTTGTTTCTCTAGATTAGAGCACAGCTCATTAACAAAGCAAAGCATTAATTTCTCTGATGAGATAATAAAGAAATCTTGAATCTTGAAAGCAGTCAAAACAAACCGACTTGTGGCAGACACGCACGCAGGCACACGCGCCCACAGTTCTGCACATGACTACAAACCACTGATGGGCTGATGAAACGGATCTCTCCACCTTACTCCCGCAGGACCAAGCTTCAAGACGAGTACTGCAGGCAGGCAGAGTCTGTACTGACACAGTGGGAGACGGACGTTGAGAAAATGAAGGAGCAGGAAGACAAACTGACTGTAAGCACACTTATATCTCATTCAGCGTCTTAATGCACAGCGTGTATGCTTAGTATTTCCCCCCCCCTTTGTCTTCGCCTTTGTCATTAATAGGAACCGGATTGGCCTAGCGGTAAGGCGTTATATAGGATGGTAAGCAGAAGGGCCTCGGCTCGATGCCTCTTCGGCTATCCTGCCTCTTCAAAAGTTATGGTCTGTGAACACAGTCTCAGTTGTGACTTTGTCTCTCACAGCTGATGAAACATCAGTCTGAAACAGAATGAGGTCCAGAACGTTCATGCAGAATCAACACACAAGGGAGTTAATTAATTGCAGATGTACCGCCTGTAGTTACATGCATGCCAAGTAAGAGTTACGTAGGCGACTCAGGTCTTTGTTGTTGTACTTGTGTCACGTCTTTCGAGCGCTAATCAACTCCCGTGTATGATAAAACGGTTAAAATCGCTCTCACCGCTGCCTATCGTAATGCAGGGTTCATTTTGGCGGTGACGGTGTAGTGACAGGTATGTAGTCTCCCCCTTCCCTCAACTCCTGGGATCTCGGCCCCCGTCAGTACCTCCTCGGAGACAACTTAGCGTTAGGGAAGTTTAACAAACAGTTGCCACTAATTTTGCGGGATGGGATTGCAATAACCGGAGCACATGGTCGATACGACTTTGACTGTCCTTGTTGTCTGTGTCCAGAGCTTGTTCAAGCAGCAGCAGAAGGTGTTCCAGCAGACCAGGGTCATCCAGGCACAGAGGCTGAAGACCATCCGGCAGCTCAACGAACAGTTCGTGCGGGTAGGTTACAGCGGGTGGGCAGATGCTTCGAAGTAAGGTTCGACACACACACACACATTTTTCCGGTTCTACGCGATATATACATGTGTCAGTGTAGACATCTGCACTGTCACAGGTATATATCATTATATGGCACCCTGTTGCTTTTGTATGTGTACGTGCGTGCCCTGCGTGAAATGTGATTAGACTGATAACCGGCTAACTTTGATCAGGTCAAACTCTTCACCCAAAAGAAGATATTTCAACTGCCGCGACGAGGTGCACGGCAGTATAATTCCTTGCGTAGCTGTGTGTTGTATTAGTATGCAGGGTATAGAAGATCGAGCACGTATTATAATCTGTGTGCAGGATATTATAGACGATAGAGTATGTGTTTGTGCACAGTGTATAGACATAATAAAGTACGTTTGTATGTGCAGAGTAGAATGGACAAAGGAGTACGTATATGTACGCAGGGTATGGACGAAGGAGTACGTATGTGTGTGCAAGGTAGTATGGACGAAGGAGTACGTGTATACAGCGTGTAGACATATGAGTACATTTGTATGTGCAGAGTAGTATGGATAAAGGAGTACATATGTGTACACAGCCTATCGACGAAAGAATGTGGGTAGGGGGGGGGGGGGGGGTGGTGTGTGTGCGCGCGCGCGCGCGCGTGTGTGTGTGTGTGTGTGTGTGTGTGTGTGTGTGTGTGTGTGCGTGCGTGCGTGCGTGCGTGCGTGCGTGTGTGCAAGGTATGGACGAAGGGGTACGTGTTCAAGTTGTGGACAGGGCATAAACAAAGCAACACTCAACCAACCAACGTGTGTGTTCACAGGGCATGGAGGAGCTAGACAAGTGTCACAACAGTCAGCAGAGCTCCGTGCAGTCAGAGTTGAAGAAGGAAATGGCGCTGCTTCAGAAGAGGATTCTGATGGACATGGTGGGTCTAAAGTTCTACTTCTACTCCTGTCCTAGTGGACATGGTGGGTCTAAAGTTCTTCTTCTACTCCTGTCCTGGTGGACATGGTGGGTCTAAAGTTCTTCTTCTACTCCTGTCCTGGTGGACATGGAGGGTCTAGAGTTCTTCTACTCCCGTCCTGATGGACATGGAGGGTCTAAACTTCTTCTCCTACTCCCGTCCTGGTGGACATGGTGGGTCTAAACTTCTTCTCCTACTCCCGTCCTGATGGACATGGTGGGTCTAAACTTCTTCTCCTACTCCCGTCCTGGTGGACATGGTGGGTCTAAACTTCTTCTCCTACTCCCGTCCTGGTGGACATGGTGGGTCTAAACTTCTTCTTCTGCTCCTACTCCCGTCCTGGTGGACATGGTGGGCCTAAACTTCTTCTCTCCTACTCCCGTCCTGGTGGACATGGTGGGTCTAAACTTCTTCTTCTGCTCCTACTCCCGTCCTGGTGGACATGGTGGGTCTAAACTTCTTCTTCTGCTCCTACTCCCGTCCTGATGGACATGGTGGGTCTAAACTTCTTCCCCTTCTATTCCCGTCCTGATGGACATGACGGGTCTAAAGTTGTTCTATTTCCGCCCTGATGGACATGGCGGGTCTAAAGTTCTTCTTCTACTCCAGTCCTGATGGACATGGCGGGTCTGAAGGTCTTCTTCTACTCCAGTCCTGATGGACATGGCGGGTCTAAAGTTCTTCTTCTACTCCAGTCCTGATGGACATGGAGGGTCTAAAGTTGTTCTACTCCCGTCCTGATGGATATGGAGGGTCTAAAGTTGTTCTACTCCCGTCCTGATGGACATGGAGGGTCTAAAGTTGTTCTATTTCCGTCCTGATGGACATGGCGGGTCTAAAGTTGTTCTACTCCCGTCCTGATGGACATGGCGGGTCTGAAGTTGTTCTATTCCCGTCCTGATGGACATGGCGGGTCTAAAGTTCTTCTTCTGCACCCGTCCTGAGATGACGGTGCGCAGCTGACGGGAAGACGTTCAAATTAAATCACTGTCTTATTTTTCATTGTCTTTCACCGTTTAACTGTGAAAGTTTAGTTGTCGTATTGTGGCTTGATGAAGGGGATTACCCCGAAAGTTCGCATGTTGCGTTTTTTCCTATAAATAGCGTTCTTTTGAACCTTTTATGTGTTTTGATCCTGTTTGAAAACGCTAGCAGTCGTTCTTGTTTCAGATGTTTCAGTCACTAACTCACTCACTCTTCTCCTTCCGTTGGCAGTAGCCACAACCCTTATTTTGATTATTCTGCTAGTGTTGTGCATTATCTGCATGTTTCCATACCACAGACCTTTTCTTATCGAAAGGTGGACGTGGGATCTTTAACATGCGCAACGATGTGAGTGCACGCTGTGCACTGAGACAGGCAAGACAGGCACTGGCGAGTCTGCGCAACTGCTGACTCAGATGAACTGAAAATTCCCGCACCCTGCCTCGACCAGAAGCCAAACCCTCCCTACTGACTGAATTTGCAATCCAGTTAATGATTTAGCAAACCGGTCATGAACTGCCGTTGATAAATTTGAGAACGTTAACTGAGGTGGTGCGACTGGACACCTCGCTGTCCACCACACTGAGACTAACCAACCAGACGGTGATGGAGGGGAGGTGATGATGATGAAGAAGTGATGCTTTATGTCCTCAGATGTCAGTTGACATATTAGGGACAAGTTGTGACCAATGCCGAAGCACGGTGCAATAAATCTTTACGTCCACGGAAACCAGAAGGCTCGTTAGGACGGACAGTCCAGGACGTCCACCTCGACTCTCACACAGCTCCTGAACCATGGAGGGGAGGATCGAGGGTGGATTTTTTATGTGGAACCCAGCGTTCGAACCGGCATACCGCTCGACAATCAGAATTGCTATAACCCTTCGGCGAGCATATCTCCGCAATGTCGGTCCGTAAAAACAATATCAGTATTCTTGGTTTCAGACACAGTTCAGTATTACTGATTCGGCAGACCCTGTTTATTGTCTGTTCAAGTTGGTTGTGAATTGTGTTTTGCGTATAATTTATACTCGTGTGTGTGTGTGCCTGTGTGTCTGGGTGCTTGTGCGTGCGTGTATGTGCTTGGAATTAGCGTCTCCAGACAAGATTTTGTAGCGTTAGAAATACTTTAATTGTTATTATGTATTACTGGATGATTTGTTTCATTCTGGTGTAAATTATTTCGGCAGTGAACCTTCCTTTGGACTTGCAGGCTATTTATGACACGTGCATGAGAAAGTTTATTATTTCAGATAAATCAGCTGTCTTGCTTTAGTCACTCATACGCTCAGGATTACTCATGCTCGCTTAATTCTCACTCTCTCGCACAGGTAGGCTACATTCCCTCCACAGATGTCAGTGAAACGTTAAGATGCCTTGAAGTGACTGTGAGTAATGATATTGTTTTGTGCTTTGCTTCCTTTGCAGCAACAGCGGGAAGTGACGAACATGAGAAAGTCATTGCAGACTATGCTGTTCTGATCGGCCTCTGGCGCTCTGCACATCACACGTATATTTGGTTAGACTCTTAGTCAAGTTGTTGTTTGTTGAAGAAAGCAAGATAAGCAGTTTTTACTGATTCACATGGTGAGACAGGTATGTTGTAATGGCTAGTTCTAGTCCGGTTAAGTTAACTAATGTGAATAATGTTGTACATGTGGTTTATCCATGAGTCGGTGATGTCGTACACACTTTCTTTACAGTTGGGCGCCATATTCTTCCTCTGATAGTGTTTTCAGCGATATATAGTCAAATGAATTACTTCATTTATTCCATTTAAAGGGAAAAGTGGATGCCACACACGAATAGAAAAATAAAATGTACATAATTATATAAAATATACATGTTCGAACATTCATGCACCGAGCATACAAGCAGATACTTACACTCGAACACATTCGCGCGCGCGCGCACATACACACACACACACACACACACACGAACACTCGCGACCACGTACACATAACCACATGTGTACTTGCACTCACACTTTTTCCTTTTAGTTACGTATCTACGTACACACACGTGTATGGAAGCACCTATGTTTTCCTTTAGCGTTGGGTACTCGTTCATATTAAAGTCGCCCCCTACAAGCTGTTGTGACTGACCACGATGACTCTTCATTAGCAGGCACACTGCTGCTTCAGTATATTTTGCCGCTGCGAAGTGAACAAAGAAGATAACGACGGGTGTCTAAAACGTAGACTAGGCCATTGCGTTGTTGTCTGGTTCTGAATACAACTCTGTGTTCTGATCACACTACATGCTTGCCTTGTTCTGTTCTGAATGATTGGTGTTTGTTCCCAACAGTGTGTATCTTCTCTGTTGCTTTTAATTCTACCAATTGGCAAAGTCAGTATCCCCTTTTCTATATCATTGGCGGGAACTGACACAAGTATTATTTTTGTCGCGGCAAGCATACTTTTGTTGCGGCAAACACATGTTTGTTGAGAAAAAGGTAAGCTTATCAGGACAAATATTTGTCGCGACAAAAATATGTTGTCATGACAAAGTTTTGTCGCCACAAAAGACGTTTCGTAGCGACAAACGCGTTTTTGTCGCGACAAAAATAATACTTGTGGCAGCTCCTGCCAATGATATTTCTGTAGCTTCACCATTTCGTTTTGTTGCGTTTCTCACGTTCCTGAATGCCGTAATTTCTCTGCATAAAAAGAACATGTTCGTTGGCCTTAAGTTTCCATTTTGTCTCACGGACGAGTGTCACAGGACAATAACCATGTCCAGCACTTGGAATAATAATAATAATAACGTCTCTTATATAGTGCTATACCCCATAAAAATTTACGAACTCGTGGCACTCTACATTATCAACATCAACATGACAATAAAAAAAGCACAAGTACTGTAAATGCAGACATCAACGTGACGATGAATAAACAACTCATGAAAACGTGAATCACGCAACAGTGCACAGAGATCGGGCATTTAGAGGTATTTGCATTCAAAGAAAAGGAAACGGTACCTACATTCAAAGAAAAGCAAATGATATTTGCATTCAAACACCACATGTGTACTTGTGCAATCGGTACATTCGAGAAGAACTAAAAAAAAAATAAAAAAAATCTCTCGAATAATTAGCATCTCCATCTGCTGCGTTGTATGAATAAGCATGTTTTTTAATGGATTTTTTTACGCCATGGATTTTTTTTATGCGAGTATTTACGTGTTGCATGCTTTTCTTTTAATTGGGAAACGCTCTGAGTCGCGGAAAGCGCTATAACTGTAAGCGCTCCTTTAATTCCCTCTTATTGTTATCATCATTATATCTGGACCATTGTTGGTGCTACAGTATCAGCGCGGAAGCTGTTCCTGTTGTCGCTGTGTGGTGAGTTGATCTGCGCAAGCTGTTGTTTCATTGCCGCGTTCGTTACGCACGTGCACCATAATTCACTCAAACAGAATGATGCTTGTTAAGGTTTTGTATGTTGCTTTTTTTTTCTTTGCTTTTTTTCTTCTTTTTTTCTCGGTTATGTGTATGGTAGAAATTAACACCAAAAGAGTAAATGTGTATTATGCTTGAAGCAAACTGCCGTATTACACGTACGCACGTGCGTTACGTGTGTGTGTGTGTGTGTGTGCGCGCGCGCCTGCGTGCGTGCGTGCATGTGTGTGTGCGTGCGCGCGTGTGTACGCGCACGCGTGAAACATGGGAGAAAAACGCAAACTGCCATTTCGCGCTTGCTTTGAATTAACTGACCCGGGTACCATCATATAATGAGTTTTTTTCCTTATTAGGAGGCGTTCCTTACCGTTGGCCGTTAGACTTTCTATCACAAGATGCACACGGGATCTTTAACATGCGCACTGATCTTTTAGCTCTATCAGTTAGATACGTACCGAAAGCGTCGCCATGACGCCCAAATCACGTGACCATATGCCTACTACGTCACTCTGGGGAGTCGCTGCAAAATGTCCGACTCGAGCTCCGAAGGCGAAACTGATACTTTGCCCGAGAGACCCACAAGGATACAGCCGTATCAGTTTGAGCCTGTCAGGCAGGATTTTGAAAGAGTACCGGAACATCGTGTCAGCTTCGAAGCAAACCCCATGCGGTATTCCATGGGGTTTGCGAAATCGCACTCACTGAAGTGCTCGCTACACAAATGGGCGTGATGCGGCGCAGCAAGAAAGTCAGCTCGTTTGAATTGTATAAATTTAATCCACTTTCGCCTCACTGCGGGTCGATTGCGCGGGAGCTCGTGCATTGTTATACCTGGGGTCGTCTGCGAATTGTTACAGTTCGCGGCAACACAGCAGGCCGGCATAGTTAACTTTTTTTGTGGACCACACGCATACACAGTTTACTGAAGAATCTAAGCTGGCAACCGCACTGACTCCCCAGACTGACGTCACTTCCGGGAAAGTCACGTGACTGATGGAGAACCCGAGACTGTAGTCTCGGCCAGCCTACAGAAAAGAAAATCGATTAAAAACCTAATTAAACATTTTTTTATTTCATTAAATCTGAAACTAGTGACTCATTTGTCAATCATTTCGGTGGTCATTTTGCATACTTAAAAACCTTAGACTTTTACTTTAAGGTTAGATATGCATGAGTCCAGAAAGGGTTTCTGTCGGAGAGGAAGGGGAAGGTCATTCCATGTAGATGGACGGCAAAGGCGCGGGAACCAACAGCCTGTGGGACGCCTGGTGTGAGAATCTGGAGGCTGAGAGGATCAGAAGCAGAGCGGAGAGTACGGGAGGGTGTGGAAAGCTTCTTCCTTCCGGTGTTGCTTAATGTCCTCGGATGTCGGTTGACATATTAGGGACAAGCTGAGACCAATGCGCGAGCATGGTTCAATATTGCTTTACGTCCACGGAAACCATAAGGCTCGTTACGACGGCCACCTCGACTCTCACACAGCTCCGGAACTCTGTGTGGAAAGCTGAAGACAGTTACAGTAATAAGACGGTAGCAGTAGTAGTATGTATGTGGTGTGCGTAGGAAAGCAAGACTGGCGTTAACCAATCAGAGCGACAGCCAACCACCTGGAAGAAATGAAAAAGTTCGTTCCTATCCATTGCCCTGTTTCACCCGGCGTCGATCGAACCCACGCCATCTGCTTCCACCGGATTTTGTACAAAAAAGAAAAGAAGAAGCAACAAGAAACCAGAAACTACCCAAACTGTAATGATTTCGGATTTTGTGCTGTGACCACTGGGACACAGCCCCTGCAAGGTCTGTCCGAGAGTCTGCAGTGCCAGCACAGTTCCTTTAAAGAGAGAGGGTTCGAATCCAGTCAACCAGTTGACTGTGTGTGAGGGGTGGGGGGGGGGGGGGGGGGGGGGGGGGGGGAGTACCGGGTACTCACGCCTATCTAAGCTGAAGATCCGGCCGCCTGCCATTTTTAAAATTCTGTGTACAGGTACAAATAATGTTAGGCTACAACAAACTTTCAGCAACATTAATATTTCTACATTCTTTACGCATTGAACCTAAAAAAATAATTCAAACAAACAAACAACAACACACAAAAAACACCACACAAAAAAACAGCAACGTTAGTGTGTGGGTCGTGGCTACAACAAACTGTCCGTAACATTAATATTTCCAATGTCTTTACATATTGAACCTAAAAAATAAATTCAAACAAACAAACAAAAAAACAAAAAATCCAGCAACACTAGTTTGTGGGTCGTGGCATTCGAGACGTGACGTACCTGTAAAAAGCCTTTGGAAAAAGCACACACACACAAAAACTGGACCTCTAGGTGAATAAACGACGGGGTTAATCAACGAGAGGGAAGCAGTAAGTCTGATCATGCATCATGCGCTAGTCGCATCAAAAGGCATCTGTCGCTCAGCACGGGTCTCGTGCCCTGGCTCTGATGTACAGTGGTGTTTTTTGTTTGTTTCTTCTCTCTCTCGCTTGCCCCCCCCCCCCCCCCCCCCCCCCCTCTCTATTTTGCTTAGACAACATCTGTTTGTGCTGAAAACTGGCAATTTGAGTGCACTGAACTGAAAACAAGGGGGGCTGGGGTGTACATTTATTAACGACCGCACGTGCAACACGACTGACATACAAAATGTGAAGATGTATTAATATTCATATTGTTCCCTCAATGAGATTGAGCAGATGGCCTGAAATCATTAAAGAATCGTTATTCTCTGTCCGTCTGTCTGTCTCTTTTCTGTGTGTGTGTCTGTGTGTGTGTGTGTGTCTCTGTCTTGTCTTTGTCTCTCTCTGTATCTGTCTCGCTCTTTCTATCTCTGGCTCTCTCTCTGTGTCTCTGTCTGTGTCTCTCTCTCGCTCTGTCCCTCCCCTCCCCCTCTCTCTGTCTCTTGCGCGCGTCCAGTGGTGACTCAGTGTAGTTGACGGGACGTCAAGTAAGTCCCAGAATAAACTTTCCCGTGTGCTAAAAAGTCGCGACCACAGTGGTGTGGCGAATGGAAGTATCGGACATGTTATACTCGAACGCAGGACGAAAACAGACGCTAACTAGGTCAACAACCAAATTTTCACCAGAATGGAGCAGAAACACAGCCACCCCCTCCCAAACAAAACAAAGCGAAGGGGGGGGGGGGGGGGGAGAAGAAAAAGAAACAAGACAGTTGCAAAATTATCATTGGCGGGTGCTGCCACAAGTATCAATTTTGTCGCGACAAAAGTATGCTTGTCATGACAAATATTTGTCGCTACACGTGTTTGTCGCGACAAAACTTTAGTCGCGACAAAAAGATACTTGTGGCAGCTCCCGCCAATGATACAAAATGAGGTTTACCCCAGACCCACCATTTCCGATACTTTACCCATTGTCGGATACCACCTCCCACCCAACGAAAAAACACACACACAATGTTTTCTTAATGTCGCCACCCCCCACCCCTCACTCCGTCCCGCAACCCTCCAACTTTGGGACACCGTCTGTTTCAAGAGAGTTTGAAACTCGACAAAAATCTGAAACAGAATGACTGCTAGCGTTCTAAAACAAGGTCCAAACACAAAAAGGTTCAAAGGAACGCTTATTTATTTGAATAAAGTCAGTGTTAAAATAAATAAGCGTTCGTTTGAACCTTTTTGTGTTTGGATGTTGAAACTCGACAGTTCGAGGAAGTTTTCTGTTTTCTGCATTGATGGTTCACTGGCTTGACGCCCCTGCCAACCACCTGTGCTGTAGGCCTGTAGGTAATTGTCCCACGTCCCACTCGTGCGCTTGACGCACACGGTCTGCCGTCTGCCCCGATCGCTATATATACCCGTTGTTTCATTTTTCTACTCGTTTCCAGCACCAGCTTTTAAGAGGAGCACGCATTTTATGTATCCTCGCAGGTAAGCTGAATGTTTTCATTTACTGTTGTGTGTGTGTGTTTGGTGGCGGTTGTGGTGTTGGTGTGTGTGTGTGTGTGTGTGTGTGTGTGTGAGAGAGGGAGAGAGAGAGAGAGAGAGAGAGAGAGAGAGAGAGAGAGAGAGAGAGAAAGTAACTTGGTGTTTTACGCCCAGTCAACCATTGCGGTTATATACAGAGAGAGAGAGAGAGAGATCGTAGCGTTAGACGAGTTTAAATTTCTGCATGGTGTGTAACATGGTCTTACGTGTTTTTCATCGTGTGAAGTAACTGATTTATGCACGTTTTGATCACTCGACAGTGCTGTCTCAGATTCGTCACGGACATGGTTTGTAGGCCTACCGCGTAAAAGGTCACAGTTAATCGATATTTAATGCTCAGTACACCGTGAAGGCCAGATCAGGATGACTATAACTTATCGAGACACAAACACACACACACACACACACACACACACACACACACAACAACACAACACACAACAACAACAACAACAACAACAACAACAACAACAACACACAGCTGAAACAAGAGTGACTGCTAGCATTCTAAAACAAGATCCAAACACATAATAGATTAAAAAGAATGTTATTATAACAAACATAAAATAGGTCAACCACAAGCAGACAAGTCTCCTACATCTCATTTTTAACTGCTAAACTGTTGTTTAAGTGTTGTTTTGTAGCTTGAAAATGGGGATTACCGCGAAAATTCACATTTTTGGGTCATAAGTTGGTTGAAGTGTTGCTCTACGTCCACAGAAACCGTAGGCTTATTAGGGACGGGAGCCCAGGACGGCCACCTCGACTTTCACACAGCTCCTGAGCTCTGATGTCGTAAGTGTTTTCTTTCAACCTTTTATGTGCGAGGATCTTATCGAGACATGGGTAAGAGCCTGATTTTCTGTTCGTTACATTCCGCGTTAGGGTACTTGGGAGGCAGAAATTAAGGTCCCCTATCTCGAAAAGCCAGGGCTGTCGAAGGGTTTCACTTTTATGCCAGGAATGGTTGAGCGGTTTGCTAACTTCGCCCACAGCCATGAATAATACTATTCTTTTCTTTTTTACAGATCTCTTCCTTCATGGTTTATTCAACCTTCACCCCTCCCCCCCTTCAGTCCCCAAACATAAAGTGATATTTAATACGTAATATGAGGGCTCATCTCGAGATGAGGCGCTCGACAAGTGTTCATAATTATGAATAAAATAAGTAGCTTGACAAGTGTTTATATGAATAAAATAAGTAGCTCGACAAGTGTTCATATGAATAAAATAAGTAGCTCGGCAAGTGTTCATATGAATAAAATAAGTAGCCTGACAAGTGTTCATATGAATAAAATAAGTAGCCGGACAATATGTGTTCATATGAATAAAATAAGTAGCCGTTAACACGTTAAGACCGTTCTTAATTGGGCGAACTGTTTGTTCGCCGAACATACTTCGGAGAGTTCGACGAACTATAATTCGTTTTTTAACTGAACTTTTAGTTTGCCGAACATGGTTCGGACAGTTCGACGAACTATGCTTCGACTGGCTTATAATGGGATGCAAGCTTCGACCCGAACTTGCGGCAGAAGCGCAGCAGACAGCATGATCCAAAATGTAGGCTAAAGTCAAGTAATATACTTTAATCATCCCTGACAGGGTAATTCAACTAACAACTATATCATTCTGGATCTCAGAAACAAAGCTGCGCCTGCCAAAAGTCAGCAAATAGGGCAAATACCTCGGAAGCGAGTGAAGTATCGACACTGTCATCCATTTTTATTTTTATTTCTTCCTCAACCATAGGAGAGCTCTTTACTCTCAACCAATCAGAGGCACTGTTCGCCGAACTGGGCGAATATTCCCAGAACATGTTGAGCGAAGCTTTTTGGACTCTGAATATAGCTTCGTCGCAGTTCGACGAATACTCCGAACTATGTTCGCGAAGCAAATGTTCGCCTATTAAGAACGGGCGTTAGTCTGCAGCCTACGTGGTTTGTCATTGTCGCATCTCTTCTTGTGCCTGAAGCTCCGCGCGGACCCGGGATGTGGAAACCTCGTGTTGTCACTCAGCGGCTGCTGATGTTTTGCGTCCTTGCTGTCCTGGTCGTTCTCCTCGTCAACATGATCATTGACGTGTCAAGGCCACAGCGCGTGTCAAGGTCACCTCGCGTGCCAAGGCCACAACGCATGACCAGGTCCTACTCGCCAAACGCCAGCAAGGTTCTGGACAAAGCAAGGGCGACAAACCGGGACAAGGTCAGCAAGGTCATGAATGTGTCAAGGTCACATCGTGTGTGAAGGCCACACCGCATAACCAGGTCACACTCGCCAAACGCCGGCAAGGCTCTGGACAAAGCAAGGGCGTCAAACCGAGACAACGTCAGCAAGGTTATCAACGTGTGATCAAGGTCACAGCGCGTGTCAAGGCCACACCGCATGACCAGGTCACACTCCCCAAACGCCGGCATGGCTCTGGACAAAGCAAGGGCGTCAAACCGAGACAACGTCATCAAGGTTATCAACGTGTGATCAAGGTCAGAGATTTAGCGCGGGGTTCTGTCCAGACCCGACGTAAATCAGGTGCGTTGTTGCATGGGTTCATGAGCTCTTACACTGATGTGATGTTGATAGGTCAAAGTTTGGTGCGACGGCTGATTGTCGGTGATTAGCTGTGATGATGATTATCAGAAAAATGCTACAAATTGTTAATATACCAGTGTTTGTTTCATACACGCGTGCGGCCCCCCCCCCCCCCTTCCCCCCCACCACACACTCACTCCCCCTTTCTCTCTGCCGGGGTATACACGCAGGCATGCACACGCACACACATATACACGCGCGCGCGCACACACATGCATACATACATACACACACACAAGCACACACACACGCACGCACGCACGTCGGAGTCAAATTCTGTAGAGACTACAGTCTTCCGGATCAACGAGACAATAAACCGAGGTCCCCTGTGTGTTTAACACACAAAAACATCACATATCCTCCTCTAAAGATCCTAAAGTCCATGTCAGATTTCAATTAGTTACTCGGGTCTTAAGCAAATGCACATTTCAAAACTCTACTCGTATAATTATATAAACCCTCTGTCAAGTCAATCCACAAAACCAATCACTTCGCAAACATAAAACAAAACATACACAAACATCAAACACAAATTGTCGAAGAGTTAGTCCCTTCAACACTACCCCTGTTAAAAGAGCACATAAGGCCAGGACATGCTGGTATCGTCGACCATTTCGTCTAATTTATCGATACCAGATTAGAGGTGGGTTATGGAAACACCCGAACAAACCCAGAACGCTCTAGTGTTGAAAAGCTTAAGTAGATGTCACTAGGGAAGAAAGAAGAAGAAGAAAGCGAGGACACGTCAGATTAATATCATTGGCAGGAGCTGCCACAAGTATCATTTTTGTCGCGACAAACACGTGTAACAAACACGCGTATACTGCCACAAGATTATTTTTGTCGCGACAAGCATAGTTTTGTCGCGACAAATGACGTGTTTTGTCGCGACAAACACGCGACAAAACATTTGTCGCGACAAAAATGATACTTGTGGCAGTTCCCGCTCCCGATAGATTAGAGGTGGGTTATGGAAACACCCAAACAAACCCAGAACGCTCTAGTGTTGAAAAGCTTAAGTAGATGACACTAGGGAAGAAGAAGAAGAAGAAAGCGAGGACACGTCAGTACCTGCAGTGAGCTGAGTGTCTAGCCCGCTGCCGGTGAGACCGACGGTGACGACGACGTGTCCTGGTGACCTCGGGCGGCATGAAGTAGTCGTCAAGACGCTGCACCAACAGCTGCACGTTGGGCTGTTCCACGCCCCACGCCGTCCATACCTGTAAGCAGGGGACGTCAGTCTGCATGGAGGTCATGGAAAGGTTGTTCTTCACTACCTCGCTGGCTTTCTGTTGGCTTGTTTGTTTTGGTCTTGTAGCTCGCTCGCTCTCTCTTCTCTCTCCTCTCTCTCTCTTCTCTTTTCTTCTCTTCTCTCTCTTCTCTTTTTTTCTCTCTCCCTCTCTCTTCTCTTTCTCTCTCCCCCTCTCTCTCTCTTCTCTCCCTCTCTTCTCTCTCTCTCTCTTCTCTCCCTCTCTTCTCTCTCTCTCTTTCTCTTTTGTCTCTCTTCTCTTCTCTCTCTTCTCTTCGCTCTTCTCTTCTCTCTCTCTTCTCTTCGCTCTTCTCTCTTTCTCTTCGCTCTTCTCTCTCTCTTCTTTCTCTTCGCTCTTCTCTTCTCTCTCTCTCTTCTCTTCTCTCTCTTCTCTCTCTCTCAAGCGCTTACCCTTGTGTACGACTATGATAAATGACCAGTTGTGCACCTGCCGCCCCCCCCCCCCCCCCCCCCCCCCCCCCCATGTTCATGCAGCGTCCCCCAGCTGTTGAGACAGTTTAAAACGTGTGAAGACCGACACCGGATCATTATTACTGACTTGAGGATGTTTTTGATTTCGATGTTCAACTCGAGTCATGTAAGTTACAGCCGACTTCGCACTGGACTGCTCATTAGAAAGCTGCATAGTACAAGCGATCGTGTTTGCCTCCTTGCTAATACTTGAACTATTTTCCCATCGTGTTTTTCACGGACAAGGATATAATCCGTGTGGTGTGAAGGGAAGACAAAGAATTTATAGACACAAAGGAAGCACTCGCTTTTAAAACTGAGTTTGAACGCTTGGGACAGCGACGTTTGTTGCTCTGTGCGCGTTTATTTTTTTTATTTTTTTCTTCAGTTTATTCATTTGCTATCCAAATGCTATTGATCAGCCTATGTGGGGTTGGGGTGAACGTGTGTGTGTGTGTGTGTGTGTGTGTGTGTGTGTGTGTGTGTGTGTGCGTGCGTGCGTATGTGCGTGTGTGTGGATGAGGGGGAGGTGGGGGAGGGAGGGCGTGCGTGCGTTCGTGCAGGCGACTCTGAGTGCGAGGGTGTTGTGTTTCAGTGTATCAATCTCACTTTACTTTGTATGACTAAGTATGTGTATTATTATTATGCTATTGATTTGTGTGTGGCTATTTATGCATTCCATGCTTTTGTTTAATTAAATGACAAAAACGTTTTGTGTCGCCGAACTCGCACTATGAATTCCACGAGTGAGGGCGCGTGCACGGAAACCTGTGAACACGTGTGTGTGTGTCGGGTTACACATCCATCCTAATTGACACACATACAGTCTACGCGCGTGTGTGTGTGTGTGTGAGTGTGTGTGCGCGCGCGCGCGCGCCCGTGCATGTGACTGAATGCGGTGTTGTATTTCAGTGTGTGTCAGTTTCACTTTGCTTTGTATGGTTAAGTATGTGTAGTAATGTATTATTATGCTATTGACTTGTTTGTGAGTATATACGCATTCCATGCTTTTGTTTAATTCAATGACAAAGCGATTAGATTCGCCGAACGCACACTATAATTATATCACGGCTCAAACATCAGGCAGAGTTTGACATTTTGGTTCAGTTTGCGATGCCGCAGTGAGAAATAAGTGTCGAACCTCATCAGAGAGATGGGTTAGGGTTCATCCCCCCACCCCTCCTTTTTTGTCTTTTGTTCTTTTTACTTCTTCTTTTCTTTCTTCCTTGTCTCACCGATTCTGTGGAATCGATGCTTAGTCTGCGGTTGTCCCCATTATTAATTTGCACCCCTGCTATGTGTCAAGCGTCTCACACACACACGCACGCACGCACGCACGTACACACACACACACACACACACACACACACACACACACACACACACACACACACACACACGATTGAACTGGGTGATTTGATTTTGGATTGCTCGCCTTTCCTGTACAAAGCAGACCCAGTTTCCAATAAAGAGCAATGGAGTATGCACGATACAAAATACAACACTACGCTAATCTGTTAAACGGGGAGATGCGTAATTGATAAAAAGCTGAACCTAGAAATATTTACAAACAAAAACATTACATGTCATAACAATCATACGAAATACTTATTATAACAGTAACACAGGGTGGTTCAAGTTGGAAATGTCTTAGAATATCTGTTGTAAAGAGCAGCGAGTTGTGAACATCAGAGAATAGCCCTACATGAAAATGTTTTTTGTTTGTTTGTTGTTGTCTGCTGCGGTCCTCTCTAGATCAGACTGTTGCAACTCACTGTCTTAGAATATCTGTTGTAAAGAGCAGTGAGTTGTGAACATCTGAGAATAGCGCTACATAAAAAAAAAAATTGTTTGTTGTTGTCTGCTTCGGTCCTCTCTAGATCAGACTGTTGCAACTCATTGTTTTAGAATATCTGTTGTAAAGAGCAGTGAGTTGTGAACATCTGAGAATAGCGCTACATAAATTTTTTGTTTGTTTGTTTGTTGTTGTCTGCTGCGGTCCTCTCTAGATGAGACTGTTGCAACTCACTCCTTTCCGGCTGCCCTAAACACCTTGAGAAACTGCAAAAGGTTCAAATCTCTGTTTCAAGACTCGTGCACAAAGCATGTAAGCGAGCTTATGTTTGACCTTTCCTCGCGAGTCTCCATTGGCTGCCTATGTAAGCACGTATTGAGTGTATAATTGAAGTTCTCAGCTCTTTGTCACACGGCCCGTCCCCAGTAAGCCTGATGGTTTTTGTGGACGTTAAGCGCCATGTTTACTTACTATTCTTTGTCACTCCTTTTTCTCCGATACATCCCTGTTTATATGTCTGGACTTCCTCGTTGTCAAAAGTGCTTTTGTAAAGAGAACGACTCGTTACACAAAGAACACAACTCAGAAATATATATATATATATATATATATATATATATATATATATATATATATACATCAAGAGAGAGAGAGATTATTATTATTAATTAATGACGCATATATTTACAACAGTTTGACAATGATTACATTACAATACACAACATGGCCACAATCACTCAGGCGTTCGCACTATCACTAAATTAGTCACGCAAGACCGATATAAATATAATGGCTTCAAGCCCGCTTCACAATGCAAACCCAACTCGTCGTCCGATACCTTCACTAGCAGACATACCGCACTGCCTACGTGTCTCTTATAACTCTGGAGTTATACATTACGGAGACACCAACACTGAAATCTTCTGATTACAACATGACGACGACGAAGACAGAAAAATACCACGACGCAGACACAGTGATAACACAACAGTTACCCAAAACCGAACCGATGACGTCACACGTTCGTCGGGTGCTAAACAGCGCGCTCCCTTCTGGCTCCATTCAGTCACTACAGCCACCCTTCCTGCTGCTGTCCTCCGTCTTCCACAGGAGTCGGCCCCATCCCTTCCGGACTAGAGATCGCCAAACCCCCAGCTCCACAAGCTGTGATAAACACAGTATTTCTTACTATTTCTCCACTTCATTCATTCGTCTACTCTCGCATTCTCTCCACCTTATACCCTTAATTTACACATTATAATCTTTGTACACTTCCTGCCATGTTTCTTCCAAACATAATTCATTAAACAACTTTGATTCATCTGAACCAAATAAATTTACATCTATCATAACTTAAAATACTATGTTTTGTCTTTACGCCATACTTACTTCCCGTTAAACAATATTCAGTAAACAATAAATACCTTCTGACATTGCTTCCAAGCTTAACAGATCAAGAGCCCGACAATCCGCCTACGTCTATTTTCGAACGCTGCTAGCGGGTACTGTCCCGTTCTACGGCCGATCAACTTGATGTCCAGCCGGTTAAAACAACTCGGTTAAGCCTGCACTAAAATCTCGTGCTTCACGCATTCACGTTGTAGTTGACCAAACCCTGCTTCTATACTTCTCTGTAATACTATAACAACTGCACCCTATTATACCTTATACAACCTCTCTATAATGCTTTACTGTGTTCGTGACACTCGTCTGTGCCGTCTATCAAGACAACTCCGGTCCTTGTCTCAATTACTCAACAACTCTACGCATTCCACACATTAAGACCGAAACATTTGTAGAATGTAGAGTATTTAGGTCTAGACCGAACAAAGCAGTGTAGAATAAGGCTATGGAATAAAATATTTTTGTGCACACGCGCACACATTCAGGTTCTGTAACATAATTACAAAATATTCAGTTAGAAGAACATTTGGAATTGTCTGGGTAAAACCTTCTCAGAGCTGAACAACAAACCTAGAGACTCTGACTGCTAGTTCCTTTGGGTTGTGTGCCAACCCCAGGAATCTAGTGTCGAAGCAGTTTCTTCCACAACGACCCGACATCCCAACGAAGAATCCACCAACAATTGTGATTTTTATCCACTGCACTACCGCGGACAGGCAACACTCACTTCCGTAACATTTACCGGGCACAGCAGTCCAGAGGCTATTGAAATGGTTACTACTGGCAGCTCATTGTCTCTATCCAGAACGGTTGGGCTAAAGCAAAATGCTGTGTCTAGAGTTTTGTGGTAGGATTACTTTCAGTTAGAGCAATGTTCACGTACTCCAGTATTGAAATCCCCGAAGTTGTTCTCATTGAGCGTTACCCAGTCATACCTCTTTCAACGACCTCGACCTCATTTCATGGCCATGGCAACATCAAACAGTTGCGAAAATTCAAAGTATGTTTTGGTAAAGCTGTGGTTATAATTTACACATATTAAATTCCGGATAGTGTATGGGTTTTTATTTTTTATTTTTTATTTGTTGTTGTTGATTTTTTTTTTTTTTTTTTTTTAAAGAAAGACCAAGACTTCAAATCCAGGAGATTTCAAGGGAGACTACAATTAAGTTGTATTTTGCCATTTTGAAGGCTATTGGTATTGTATTGAATCGAAGCTCGTAAGTTATGTTTTCCATTTTGAAGGCTAGTGGTCTGAGCGTTTGCTCTGCTCCTGTTATTCTTATTCTGTCCTTTGAACTATGACCGTAAAAAACCAGTCTAGAGAAGACTAGTGTCCTTTGAATAGTTCACCCTGTTACAACCCACAGAGTTGACTGGACATCAGAATTCACAGCATTTTGCCTTTCAGTACGTCATTGGTCCATATTTTTGTAGCAAAGCAAACGATACATCCTTTGAGTGCGAGGCGTCTGAGCTTTTGCTGTTGTTTAATTAATAAAGTAGATTTAATAACTGATTGAACTTTAATACTAAAGGATAAAGATTTTAGGCAGAAACCTAGTCTCACAGTCTGTCCTTGCTTTAAACACAACAAAAAACAACACATCCGTCTATGCAAAGTAGCCTATACTGGTATAACCAGAATGCCAAAAGGTAAGTCCAAGTCTTGTCCGGTCTCAAAAACTCGCCTTGTAACAATATACAAAAGTAGTACATAATAGTACAAATTAAAGGAAGAAGGGCAACTCAAAATAAACTCACAGAGAATATGCACACAGCAAACGCAAAGAAAAGCCGTGCCAATAATAACACACGAACAAAACACAAGTCTATCAAACCATCTACAGATATAAATTAATTCTGATCAACACATACACATGTCTATAATAAACTCCGAAATATGACCATATTATGGGTGAAGTTTGGATTGTATTATGCAAATTAAACAAACAAAAAACGTAAAAACATCAAACAAACAAACAACAACAACAAAAAGGAAGGAAAAATGGAACAAAAAGAGGAAAACGCTTTACAAACTACTATCAAAATGGAAAGTATAACTTCGAAGATTAACACCTACTCCCAAATCCCTTGTGACTGAAATGTGCCAGGGTCACTAAAAATGATACGATCGCGTAAAGCTCGCATGTTTTTCTATTGATTGTTAAAATGCAGTTTGTGGTGTTTGTTTATTTTGATGCATGTACAGTTTGCCACATGTTTAATTTCTAGAATGAGATAACAGTCTCAGTTGAATATCGAGATGCTATCGCCATGGAAAGCTTCAAAAGTTGTCATTTGAAAAGCATCCGCGAAATCACCAACGCTAAGGTTTTTACCAAGCCTGACACGTATCAGTTATTTGCTTTAATGCACGCCAAGCAACTTACGCGTTTTTCTTGGTATTCTAAACTAGTGGTGCAGGCACGTTTTCCGAAGTGAGGGGATAACCTGGTCAAGAGAAATTGGTTCGATAAAAAGAGGGTGGTGCGGGGGTGGTGGTGGTAGGGGTTCGTTTTAATCGAACCAATTTTTCGATAGGTATTGACGAAACCGCATTTCCGAGGAATATTTACTGATATAAAGTACATGTTTACACAACAAACAAAAAACACGTTACAAAATAAAAATAAAAAAGAAGAAGGAGAAGAAGAAAAGAGAGAGAGAGAGAGAGAAGAAGAAGAAATTGGATTTATCCGAGGATTCGATCTAACCGAGTTAAGTATATGTAGGGAGTACTGTATTTGTAATTGTTCAATTTTTGCTAACATCATCTTTGCCTCTGCCGGTAGCTTGCTGGTTCGCCCGTCTGTTTGAACGCCAGGCAGCGGTGGCGGGTGTTCTACTTTGAAACCGATGTTGAGGTTGAATAGGACTTTGCTGTGGGGGTTTCTGAAGTGCTTCCATTTGTTTCATGAGCTGGTCCACTTTGCCTCGGTAGTCTTCATTTACGCGCTCTTGGTTATCTATCCTCTCTTCCAAAGCTGTTGATTTTGCTTCCCACATCTCCCGGGTTTCCCGTAATTCTCTTTCGAGAGTTTGCACTCGTTCTTTGAGCTTCTGGTTCTCTTCTGTCAACGTGTTGCTAGTGTTTTCTTGTTTTTCAAGTCGTTCTTTTGTATCTTTCAATTCTTGTTCCTTCTTTAGAATTACTTTTCTGAGTTCTTCCACTTCCGCTCTTGCTCTAGACTGTTCAATGCTTTCGAGAGTCTCGATACGTTTTTCGTGATCTTGTAATGTGGAATCCACCTCCCTCTCGCGTCGACTTTGGGCAATCCTTTTAGCTAGGAAGTCATCAGGCTGGGGAACATTCGTTACGGGCTCCTGGGGATCGTGGTTCTCCAATATGCCGGCAAGATTTTGGTGGTTTTGCTTGTCGGAGTTTTTCAGGAGACTGATAAAGCTTTCATACACCGTTGGTCCTCGAGTGCAGAGATGAGAGATGAAAGTCTGAACCTTATCTTTTCGCCTCGAGGGGCTTAGAATCTGAGAGAATTCGTGCTGATCGATGTGACCGATTTTCAAGAACCCGTTTAATACTTCGTCTATGTCCATTAGTCGTTCGATGTCATCCTGTTTGACTTGCAAAATGCGTTCCTTCGTTTCTCCAATACTTTGGCGGGCGGCCATTGCGTTGTGTGACTGAACTTGTGTATTTCCCTTTCCTTGCTACTGGTCGTTGCGGTAGGTTATTGTGCCAGGGGTGTATCGGGACTGTCCAAGCTTTGCAAGAACGTCCACCAATTGTCTGAGAGCCTGCAGATCGAAAATAAACAAACCTCACTTGTCCGAACCAAAAGATCAAAAGCAAACCTCACTTGTTTCAACCTGCAGATCGAAAACAAACCTCACTTGTTTCAACCTGCAGATCGAAAACAAACCTCACTTGTTTCAACTGCAGATCGAAAACAAACCTCACTTGTTTCAACCTGCAGATCGAAAACAAACCTCACTTGTTTCAACCTGCAGATCGAAAACAAACCTCACTCGTTTCAACCTGCAGTTCGAAAACAAACCTCACTTGTTTCAACCTGCAGATCGAAAACAAACCTCACTTGTTTCAACCTGCAGATCGAAAACAAACCTCACTTGTTTCAACCTGCAGATCGAAAACAAACCTCACTTGTTTCAACCTGCAGATCGAAAGCAAACCTCACTTGTTTCAACATGCAGATCGAAAACAAGCAACCCTGAATTGTTTCAACCCGCAGATCGAAAACAAGCAAACCTGAATTGTCTCAACCTGCAGATCGAAAATAAACATCACTTGTCTCCATCTGCAAAACGAAAACAAATAAACATCACTTGTCCGTACCTGCAGGTGGGAAATAAACAAACCTCATTTGTCTCAACCTGCAGATCTAAACAACAACAACAACAGCAATAAAAAATAATAACCTCACCTGTCTCAACCTGTAGATCCAAAACAAACAAACCTCATTTATCTCAACCTGCAGATCTAAACAACAATAAAAATAATAACCTCACCTGTCTCAACCTATAGATCCAAAACAAACAATCCTCATTTATCTCAACCTGCAGATCTAAACAACAATAAAAATAATAACCTCACCTGTCTCAACCTGTAGATCCAAAACAAACAAACTTCATTTATCTCAACCTGCAGATCTAAACAACAATAAAAATAATAACCTCACCTGTCTCAACCTGTAGATCCAAAACAAACAAACCTCATTTATCTCAACCTGCAGATCTAAACGGCAACAACAACAGCAATAAAAAAATAACCTCACCTGTCTCAACCTGTAGATCCAAAACAAACAAACCTCACTTGTCTGAACGTGCAGATCGAAAGCAAACAAACCTCGCTTGTCTCATACTGCAGATCGGTAATAAACAGCCCTCACTTGTTTGAACCTGCTGATCGAAATAATAAAAACGAAAACCCTCACCTGTTTCAACCCGCAGATCGAAAATAAACCGCACTTGTCTGAACCCTCAGATCGAAAGAAACCAACCTCTTTTGTCTGAATCAGCAAATCGGAAGAAAGAAAAAAGAAAACACAACAACAAACAAACAAACAAAAACATCACACACACACACACACACACACACACACACACACACACACACAACACACAACACAACAACAACAACAACAACAACAACAACAACAACAGCAACCTAAAACAAATAAATCTCAGCTGTCTGAAACTGCAAATCGAGAAACAAATATCCCCCCTCACTTGTCTAAACCAGCGAACCGGAAAATAAATCACCTCAGTCTGAATGTGCAACTGGAAGACAAACAAACCTCATTTACCTAAAACTAGCGAATCAAAACAGTCTGCAGAATTTGAGGATGTGCGTCTGGTGGAGTGTATTGACTCACATGATCGCCCTGATATAACCGTAATGGTTGACTGGGTGTAAAACACCAAGTTACTTAACCGTGATGGTTGACTGGGTGTAAAACACCAAGTTACTTAACCGTGATGGTTGACTGTGTGTAAAACACCAAGTTACTTAACCGTGATGGTTGACTGTGTGTAAAACACCAAGTTACTTAACCGTGATGGTTGACTGTGTGTAAAACACCAAGTTACTTAACCGTGATGGTTGACTGTGTGTAAAACACCAAGTTACTTAACCGTGATGGTTGACGGGTGTGTAAAACACCAAGTTACTTAACCGTGATGGTTGACTGTGTGTAAAACACCAAGTTACTTAACCGTGATGGTTGACTGGGTGTAAAACACCAAGTTACTTAACCGTGATGGTTGACTGGGTGTAAAACACCAAGTTACTTACTTACTCACATGCGTGATGTGAGTTACCATAGGCGACTCAGTCGTGTTTGAGTGGCGTCTTCCGAGCGCAAATTAACTCCCTTGTTTGAGCGAGAGAGAGCATTTGGTTCCACAAAGGGAGATAGAGCACAAGTCGCTTTCACACACACAGTAACAACGAATAGTTGGAGAAAACAAAACAAAACCAACAAACAACAACAACAACAACAACAAAAAACGCCAGGCAGTGTGCATTAATACACTCACAAAGGTTAGTACCTCAAGTTTGCGTTGTCACTCGTACCAGTCGTGCTTGAACTCATACACCGAAAGACGCAAATACTAGACGTGCACCCGCGCTGGCGCTGGCGCCCACACACACAATCGAAGGCATACACACACACACACACACACACACACACACACACACACACACACCAAACACAACACAACACAACACAACACAACGCACACACACACTCCCTTCCCTTCCCTTCGTCTCCAAGTTCATAGGGCAAATCGTTGCAAGCTTCCCAGCTGTAAAATACGGTTCATTATGATATAGGAATATGCACACACACACACTCACACACACAAAAAAAGGGGATAAAATTGAAGGGCTGAAAATGAGTAAAGGAAATTTTGATGCAAACATTCAGATATCGGCAATGGCTTTGGCTGAAATCTCCTGGTGGAAGGAGAACATTAATTCAGCGAGCAATGACACATGCTCAGAGTAGGCATGGGGAACCTGATTTCATCATTTTTTCGGTCGCGTCTTTGTTAGGCTGGGGAGCTTCATGTGACCTGGGACAAACAGGAGGCCACTGGCTTGACACAAAAACAGGCATGAGCATTAATGCGCTTGAGCTCAAAGCTGGGTTGTTTGGGCTGCAGTCACTGTTACCTAGTACATGCCACCATGTTAGGATGACGATGGACAATACAGCAGCTGCGGCCTGGGTTAACAAAATGGGTACCAGTCACTTGAAAGACTGTAACATGATAAGGAAACAAATTGGGGATTTCTATTTTCTGTATTGAAAAGGGAGTCTGGTTATCGGCTGCACACGCGCCAGGTAGAGAGAAAGCGGATACGGATCTCGAATCTAGGAAAATAAACTATGACACTGAGTGGAAACTAAACACTTAGCTATTGCAACATGCATTACAGATACTTGGTGTTAGTTCCGATCTAGATCTTTTTGCTTCTCGAATTAACACACAATTCAGCAGCTATGTTTCTTTCAAACCCGACCCCGGAGCAAAAGCGGTTGATGCTTTCACTTTCAGCTGGCATAACAGGAGATTTTATGCTTTTCCACCGTTTTGCGTCATTCCTAAAATGTTGCAAAAAATTTGCAGAGACAGAGCAAAAGGTGTTGTAGTGGTACCAGATTGGCCAAATCAACCAGGGTTTCCACTGATAGCAAAGATGCTGATAAACTACCCAGGGCTAGTATCAGCGAGGAAGAATCTGTTAAGTCTACCACAAAACCCAGCAGATGAACATCGACTTCAAAAACTGAGTCTGATTATCTGCGAACTATCAGGAGTCGCTTCAGACACACAGGGTTTTCGAAACAAGCTACAGACATCATGTGTTCATCCTGGCGTTCCGAAACCCAAAAGAGATATGCCTGCTATGTGGCAAAGTGGCGCAGGTATGTGCACAGCAGACACATCGATTCCATATCGCCGTCTCTAAGTGAAGTTGTGAACTTTTTAGCTCACCTGTATAAATCAGGCTTGGGCTACAGTGCCATCTGTGTCGCCAGGTCTGCGTTATCGTCATATTTGAACATTGCAGATGTTGTAGACTTTGGTCAGCCAAGATAGTCAGACGCTTTATGAAAGGTGTGTTTGAACTTAAACCAGTCCTACCCAAATACAGCCACACCTGGGATGTAGATACTGTACTTAATTTGTTGGAGTGTTACACTCCTAACGACAAACTAACACTGAAGGAACTTTCTCACAAACTGGTGATGCTGTTGGCCTCGCTAACAGGCCAGCGATGTCAAACAGTTCATAAACTGTCTGTTAAGAGTATGAAACTGGAAGACAACAAGTGTGTCTTTTACATGACGTCTCTGTTAAAACAGTCGAAGCAGGGTTAACATTTGGCCCCCATCGAACTCTTATCATTTCCAAGAAATAAAAACATTTGCGTTGTGGAGGTTATTAAAGAATACCCCAGAAGAACTAACGTGTTCAGGGATGGACACACTCAACTCCTGCTCAGCTATCTTAAGCCTCATCTTCCCATTAGCAGGGATACCCTTGCCAGGTGGATTCGAGACGTGTTGCATAAAGCGGAAGTGAACACTCAGTTTGGTGCACACAGCACTCGCTCAGTCAGCACATCTGCTGCAGCCAGTAAAGGTCTATTAAGTAAGTAACCATGGTGCTTAACGTCCACAGAAACCATAAGGCTTATTAGGGGGGGGGAAGGGGGGATGGAGGGGGGGGGGAAGGGAGATTTTATACCCATCGCTACATGTACCACCGAAGACCTGCATTTAAAATGGGCAGCGATGTAGCCATTTTAATTTTCAAATTTGGGGGGACAAATAAGACAGTGTCCCCAAACCAAATTTTAAAAGAAAGGAGAGCCGAAGGGAAGAACCAGGGGCCTTTTGCTTCCAGCAACCCTAAAACCCTAGGCCAAACCTATAGCCTTTGTCTTGAAAGTTGCTGGTTGGTCTTCTTTGACCAGGTTCTACAAACGGGAGCCAGTAACAAACATGGGGCAGACGATTTTGGAATCCTATTTCCATCAGAAATAATGTGAGTAGATATCTGTTTTTAGAGGATAATGCACACTCACATGCGAGACTTACTTTGGTAAGGTGATGCACTGTTCGTCATTTGGCCGATACATGTATTCAAGTGATCGTATCTAGAGGAAGTCTCTCTAATTAGTGTGCATTATCCCTTCTGAAGTGTGAGGATTGCGCATGCGTCCCTATCTATAACTGATAACTGTGGCAGCTCTACATGTATCGGCCAAATGACGAACAGCGCATCACCTTACCAAAGGTAAGTCTCACGTCAGTGCAACCTACGCAGGAGTCAAGAAATGTATTTTTGTGTCCGTTCTGTCTTGGATGTCTGTGGAAAAAAAGCTTACACGGTGTAAATATAATTTCACGTTTCGTTAAAGCAGATCAAAATGAGCTGCTCCCGCAGTTTTTGCGCGCTATCCGATACTAGAAAATGGCGTCACGCGATACTGCTACAGTGCTAATTCCAGTTTGCCGCCAAAGTGTATCAGACCCGGAAAACCAAAGGTATTATATTATAGTATTCCTTTCTCCATTTTTTTTTTTTTTTTTTTTTTAGTGCTACAGGTGATTTACCAAGAAAATAATACTGATACACTCTGGGTCACAATGACAGGATGAACAGTCAAGCTTTTCCACTCACAGGTCAGTGTTGTATAAACAGAATAATTAGACAAAGCTTATAATAGCCGATCGTTACCTATATGAACAATAATTACAATATCCCCGATCACCACACAGATCATCGGTCACAACAGATAATTATCTCCGGTAACTACACATATCAATGATCACTACACACATCCCCGATCACTAGTAATATCAACGATCATTAAACATATTGCTGATCACTACGCATATCGCCGCCGATCACTAAACATATCGCCGATTACTACACACATCCCTGACCACTAAACATATCCACGATCACTAAGCTTACACATATCCCTGACCCCTGATATAACCGTAATGGCTGACTGGGCGTAAAACAGCAAGTTACTTACCTAAACATATCAACGATCACTAAACACATCAACGATCACCACTCGTATCGTCGATCACCTCACACCCTTCCGATCACTTAACATATCAACGACCACTACACACAGCATCGATCACCACGTCATTTTCATGCGAGTTTTTAAAGAAAACGGAGAAAGAAGCACGAAGACGCTCCTACAGTTATCGTAAACCATAGATCTGCATACATAACAAAACCGGCAAGTTTGCAGACTACAGCAAGACGCAGTTTGGATTCCAAATACCGTTATGATAGTAAACTTTCCAAACTTCGGTTAGCCTTACCTTACGCTTTACAGTAAAGTTCCTCAGTGCTGCAGCATGCACTGAACGTAAATATCTGACGACAAGAAATCACATGAAAAACCTGTCTGGGTGTTTAATTTTTAGTGTGTTGTTCCAACCCCTTGGTTCCAACAACACTAGTCAACCTAACAGGACGAGGAAGTGAATTAGTATGATCATTATTCAGACTCGTAAGTGTCGTGTACTCTCGGTTGTTCCCGAGGGAACTGTCGAAGAGGTTTTAGGTTCCATTCATGTCTTACGGTCGACTGGCGCTTTTAAGCTGTAGTCCTGTTGAGGCGAGGAAGCGAGATATGTGTGTGCGTGCGCTTGCGTGCGTGCGTCTGCGTGCGTGCGTGTGCGTGCGTGCGTGCGTGCGTATGTGTGCGTGCGTGCGTATGTGTGCGTGCGTGCGTATGTGTGCGTGCTTGCGTGGGGGTGTGTGTGTGTGTGTGTGTGTGTGTGTGTTTTGTGTGTGTGGTGTGTGTGTGTGTGTGTGTTGTGTGTGTGTGGTGTGTGTGTGGTGTGTGTGTGTGTGTGTGTGTGTTGTGTGTGTTTTGTGTGTGTGTGTGTGTGTGTGTGTGTGTGTGTTGGTGTGTGTGTGTTTGGTGTGTGTGTGTGGTGTGGTGTGTGTGTGTGTGTTTGGGTGTATGTGGTTGTTGTGTGGTGTGTGGGGGTTTTTGTGTGTGGTGTATAGTGCGTACTAAGGAAAGGGAGAGAGGGGAAGTATAAAAAAGAAGAAAAGAGAGAGAGAGGGGGGGGGGGGGGGGGGGGGGGGGGGGAAGAAGAAGAAAAAAAAGAAGAAGAAGAAAAAGAAAGAAAAAAAGACGAGACTCCAAGTGTCAGCATTAACGATTGTGGGCACGCAAAGATAGTGATCCAGTTTTTTTCCTACTTCGGTAGGTTGATTTTTTTATATTATTCTGTTACTACTTCCTTGTCTCTTGCTGGAAATTCGGGTCGCCTTAGCCGGGTAAGACAAAGCAGCCACAAGAGCAGTGCTACCCATTCCTATCTGTGCCAGTAACAAAAGGTCGTACCAAAAATGGGACAATGCACTTAAAATTTCATCTCAGAAATTTTACTAAAATTTCTGAATTTAATGAAAGAACAAATACTTACTTACTTACTTACTTACTTACCTACTTTCAAACACACACACACACACACACACACACACACACACACACACACACACACACACACACACACACACACACACACACACACGTACGCACGCACGCACGCACGCACGCACACACAAACAAACAAACAAAAAACAAACAAAATGCTTTAAAACAAGAGATTTCAAGGGAGACCACAAGTTGTATTTTCCCATTTTTAAGGCTAGTGGTCTGAGCATTGGCTCTGCTCCTGTTATTCTAATGGGCGACTTAGCTGCGGATCGCCCCGCTTGGTGGCGCTGGGCATATTTGGGGCTTTGACAAAGCTGAAGTCAGCTGCAAATGATCTCCCCTACACTAGCCAGGTGGTGCTGGGCCTATTTGGGCAGTGCAATGCTCAAGCCAGCAAAGTCGCTCATTCTGTCCTTTGAGCTATGACCGTAAAAAAAAAACAATCTAGAGAAGACTAGTGTCCTTTGAATAGTTCACCCTGTTACTGACAACCCCCAGAGTTGACTGGACATCAGAATTCACAGCATTTTGCCTTTCAGTACACGTCATTGGTCTATGCTTTTGTAGCAAAGCAAGCGATACATCCTTTGAGCGCGAGGCGTCTGAACTTTTGATGTTGTTTAATTAATAAAGTAGATTTATTAACTGATTGAACTTTAATACTAAAGGATAAAGATTTTAGGCAGAAACCTAGTCTCACAGTCTGTCCTTGTTTTAAACACAACAACAAAAACACACATCCGTCTATGCAAAGTAGCCTATACTGGTATAACCAAAATGCCAAAAGGTTAAGTCCAAGTCTTGTCCGGTTTCAAAAACTCGCCTTGCAACAATATATAAAAGTATGTACTACTTTTATATATTGTTGCAAGGCGAGTTTTTGAAACCGGACAAGACTTGGACCTAACCTTTTGGCATTTTGGTTATACCAGTATAGGCTACTTTGCATAGACGGATGTGTGTTTTTGTTGTTGTGTACAAGTTAAAGGAAGAAGGGCAACTCAAAATAAACTTACAGAGAATATGCACACATCAAACGCAAAGAAAAGCCGTGCCAATAATAACACGCGAACAAAACACAAGACATTATCAAACTATCTACAGTTATAAATTAATTCTGATCAACACATACACATGTCTATAATAAACTCCGAAATATGACCATAATATGGGTGAAGTTTGGATTGTATTACGCAAATTTAACAAACAAAAAACGTAAAAACATCAAACAAACAACAACAACAACAAAAAGGAAGGAAAAATGGAACAAAAAGAGGAAAACGCTTTACAAACTACTATCAAAATGGAAAGTATAACTTCGAAGATTAACACCTACCCCCAAATCCCTTGTGACTGAAATGTGCCAGGGTCACTAAAAATGATACGATCGCGTAAAGCTCGCATGTTTTTCTATTGATTGTTAAAATGCAGTTTGTGGTGTTTGTTTATTTTGATGCATGTACAGTTTGCCACATGTTTAATTTCTAGAATGAGATAACAGTCTCAGTTGAATATCGAGATGCTATCGCCATGGAAAGCTTCAAAAGTTGTCATTTGAAAAGCATCCGCGAAATCACCAACGCTAAGGTTTTTACCCAGCCTGACACGTATCAGTTATTTGCTTTAATGCACGCCAAGCAACTTACGCGTTTTTCTTGGTTTCTAAACTAGTGGTGCAGGCACGTTTTCCGAAGTGAGGGGACAACCTGGTCAAGAGAAATTGGTTCGATAAAAAGAGGGTGGTGCTGGGGTGGTGGTGGTAGGGGTTCGTTTTAATCGAACCAATTTTTCGATAGGTATTGACGAAGCCGCATTTCCGAGGAATATTTACTGATATAAAGTACATGTTTACACAACAAACAAAAAACACGTTAAAAAATAAAAATGAAGAAAGAGAAGAAGAAGAAGAGAGAGAGAGAGAGAGAGAGAGAGAGAGAGAGAGAGAGAGAGAGAGAGAGAGAGAGAGAGAGAGAGAGAGAGAGAGAGAGAGAGAGAGAGAGAGAGAATTGGATTTATCCGAGGATTCGATCTAACCGAGTTAAGTATATCTGGGGAGTACTGTACTTGTAATCGTTCATTTTTTGCTAGCACCATCTTTGCCTCTGCCGGTAGCTTGCTGGTTCGCCTGTCTGTTTGAACGCCAGGCAGCGGTGGCGGGTGTTCTACTTTGAAACCGATGTTGAGGTTGAATAGGACTTTGCCGTGGGGGCTTCTGAAGTGCTCCTATTTGTTTCATGAGCTGGTCCACTTTGCCTCGGTAGTCTTCATTTACGCGCTCTTGGTTATCTATCCTCTCTTCCAAAGCTGTTGATCTTGCTTCCCACATCTCCCGGGTTTCCCGTAATTCTCTTTCGAGAGTTTGCACTCGTTCTTTGAGCTTCTGGTTCTCTTCTGTCAACGTGTTGCTAGTGTTTTCTTGTTTTTCAAGTCGTTCTTTTGTATCTTTCAATTCTTGTTCCTTCTCTAGAATTACTTTTCTGAGTTCTTCCACTTCCGCTCTTGCTCTAGACTGTTCAATGCTTTCGAGAGTCTCGATACGTTTTTCGTGATCTTGTATTGTGGAATCCGCCTTCCTCTCGCGTCGACTTTGGGCAATCCTTTTAGCTAGGAAGTCATCAGGCTGGGGAACATGCGGCACGGGCTCCCTGGGATCGGGGTTCTCCAATATGCCGGCAAGAATTTGGTGGTTTTGCTTGTCGGAGTTTTTCAGGAGACTGATAAAGCTTTCATACACCCTTGGTCCTCGAGTGCAGAGATGAGAGATGAAAGTCTGAACCTTATCTTTTCGCCTCGAGGGGCTTAGAATCTGAGAGAATTCGTGCTGATCGACGTGACCGATTTTCAAGAACCCGTTTAATACTTCGTCTATGTCCATTAGTCGTTCGATGTCATCCTGTTTGACTTGCAAAATGCGTTCCTTATTTTCTCCAATACTTTGGCGGGCGGCCATTGCTTTGTGTGACTGAAACTTGTGTATTTCCCTTTCCTTGCTACTGGTCGTTGCGGTAGGTTATTGTGCCAGGGGTGTATCGGAACTGTCCAGGCTTTGCAGAACGTCCACCACTTGTCTGAGAACCTGCAGATCGAAAATAAACAAACCTCACTTGTCCGAACCAGATGATCAAAAGCAAACCTCATTTGTTTCAACCTGCAGATCGAAAACAAACCTCACTTGTTTCAACCTGCAGATCGAAAACAAACCTCACTTGTTTCAACCTGCAGATCGAAAACAAACCTCACTTGTTTCAACCTGCAGATCGAAAACAAACCTCACTTGTTTCAACATGCAGATCGAAAACAGACCTCACTTGTTTCAACCTGCAGATAGAAAACAGACTTCACTTGTTTCAACCTGCAGATCGAAAACAAACCTCACTTGTTTCAACCTGCAGATCGAAAACAAACCTCACTTGTTTCAACCTGCAGATCGAAAACAGACCTCACTTGTTTCAACCTGCATATCGAAAACAAACCTCACTTGTTTCAACCTGCAGATCGAAAACAAACCTCATTTGTTTCAACCTGCAGATCGAAAACAAACCTCATTTGTTTCAACCTGCAGATCGAAAACAAACCTCACTTGTTTCAACCTGCAGATCGAAAACAGACCTCACTTGTTTCAACCTGCAGATCGAAAACAAACCTCACTTGTTTCAACATGCAGATCGAAAACAGACCTCACTTGTTTCAACCTGCAGATCGAAAACAGACTTCACTTGTTTCAACCTGCAGATCGAAAACAAATCTCACTTGTTTCAACCTGCAGGTCGAAAACAGACCTCACTTGTTTCATCCTGCAGATCGAAAACAAACCTCACTTGTTTCAACCTGCAGATCAAAAACAAACAAACCTCAATTGTCTCAACCTGCAGATTGAAAATAAACATCACTTGTCTCAACCTGCAAAACGAAAACAAACAAACCTCACTTGTCCGTACCTGCAGGTCGGAAATAAACAAACCTCATTTGTCTCAACCTGCAGATCTAAACAACAACAACAACAGCAATAAAAATAATAACCTCAGCTGTCTCAACCTATAGATCCAAAACAAACAAACCTCATTTATCTCAACCTGCAGATCTAAACAACAATTAAAAATAATAACCTCACCTGTCTCAACCTGTAGATCCAAAACAAACAAACCTCATTTATCTCAACCTGCAGATCTAAACAACAATAACAATAATAACCTCACCTGTCTCAACCTGTAGATCCAAAACAAACAAACCTCATTTATTTCAACCTGCAGATCTAAACAACAATTAAAATAATAACCTCACCTGTCTCAACCTGTAGATCCAAAACAAACAAACCTCATTTATTTCAACCTGCAGATCTAAACAACAATAAATTAAAAAAATAACCTCACCTGTCTCAACCTGTAGATACATAACAAACAAACCTCATTTTTCTAGACCTGAAGAACGAAAGCAAACAAACCTCGCTCGTCTGATACTGCAGATCGGTAATAAACAACCTTCACTTGTTTGAACATGCAGATCGAAATAATAAAAATGAAAACCCTCACCTGTCTCAACCTGCAGATCGAAAAGAAACAAACCTCTTTTGTCTGAACCCTGAGATTGAAACAAACAAACCTCTTTTGTCTGAACCCTGAGATTGAAACAAACAAACCTCTTGTCTGAACCCTGAGATTGAAACAAACAAACCTCTTTTGTCTGAACCCTGAGATTGAAACAAACAAACCTCTTTTGTCTGAAACTGCAAATCGAAAACAAACAAACCTCATTTATCTGAACCAGCAAACCGAAAAACAAGCAGTCCCCCTCGCCTGTCTAAACCAGCGAATCGGAAAATAAATCACTTCTGAGCAATCGGAATCTGTAAATGGAAGACAAATAAACCTCATACCTAGCACACCTAACATATCAAAGATCACTAAACATACCAACGATCACTAAACATATCAACGATCACTACCCCCTCTCCCCCCCCTGACCCCCCCCCCCCCCCCCCCATCCCATCACTAAACATAATTATCGTCCATCACTACCCCCGATCACTTAACATATGAACGATTACTACATATATCAACGATCACCATACAATTTTCATGAGAGTTTTAAAGAAAACGGAGCATAGTCCTACCAAAACAATTTACATAAAGTATTATACGGAAACACACACACACACACACACACACACCACACACACACACACACACACACACACACACACACACACACACACAATGACTGTAGCAGAAACTGGTTACTGATATTATATCTGCATGTAATATAGCTAAACCTACAACTTTGCAGGCTACCCAAGACGCAGTTTGGATTGCAAATACCGTCATGATAGTAAACTTTCCAAACTTCGGCTAGCCTTACCTTACACAGTAAGGTTCCTCAATGCTGCAGCATGCATTGAACGTAGATATTTGACGATAAGATATCACGTGGGTCGACGGGCGTTTTTAAGCAGGTAGGAGGGCTTTTTTTTTCTCTTCGTGCACTGAACGTAAACCGATCACTACACATATCCCTGATCATACACATATATTCCCGATCACTACACATATTACACACGTGCACTAAACGTAAACCGATCACTACACATATTCCTGATCATACACATATATACCCCATCACTACACATATTACACACATGCACTGAACGTAAACCGATCACTACACATATTCCTGATCATACACATATATTTTCCATCACTACGCATATTACACACATGCACTGAACATAAACCGATCACTACACATATTCCTGATCATACACATATATTCCCCATCACTACACATATTACACACATGCATTGAACGTAAACCGATCACTACACATACCCCTGATCATACACATATATTCCCGATCACTACACATATTACACACATGCACTGAACGTAAACCGATCACTACACATACCCCTGATCATACACATATATTCCCCATCACTACACATACCCCTGATCATACACATATATTCCCGATCACTACACATATTACACACGTGCACTGAACGTAAACCGATCACTACACATATCCCTGATCATACACATATATTCCCGATCACTACACATATTACACACGTGCATTGAACGTAAACCGATCACTACACAGTATATCCCCGATTACTATACATATATCCCCGACCATTAACAGTCAACAATCATTACGTATATCACCGATCACAACACATATTATGAATCACTACACATATCCTCGATCTCTACACACATAATATCCTCGATCACTACACATGTCAGTCAACGATGACGACACACATCAACGATCGCTACACATATGAACGATCACAACAAATATCCCTGATCACTACACATATTAACGATCACAACACCTATCACCGATAGTTAACACATATTAAAGATCATTACGATATCACCGATCACTACACATATCGTCGATCACTAAACAGATCAACGGTCACTAAACAGATCCACGATCACTACACACATCCCCGACCACTAAACAGATCCACACACAACAGGTACACATACACAGGGGAAGCAAATCCTAACTTTCCAGTCTCACCACTCTGTAAGAGTTGTCTCCTATCATCGATGGCGACACTTCCTCTCCAAGCATCTACCCTCTTCTCATTTCCATGCAAAGATTTTCTGTTGTTTCAAGTTCATTTTCGGGTTTTCTTGATTAATTTTGAGGAGCAGGGATAACTCCGTGATTAGAGTCCCGGACTCCTGATCGAAAGGTCGCGGGTTCGATTCCAGACAGGAAACAAACTAAACAAACAAAAACAAAACAAAACCTAAGAAAACACACACACACACACACACACACACACACACACACACACACACACACGCGCGCGCGCGCGCGCACACGAACACACACACACACACACACACACACACACACACACACACGAACAAACACACACCACAACACACACACACACACACACACACACACACACACACACACACACACACACACACACACACACACACACACACGAACAAAACACACCACACACACACACACACACACAAGCAATAAAACATTTTTAAAAAAAATTAAGTCACACTTTTCTGCATAAACCCACGGCGGACCTAGAGTGTGAAAAAGAAGAATGATGACTGGCTGATAAGCCACGAACAATGGCGCCACACACGCTTCTCCGCCACACACCCCTCCCCCCCCCCCCCCCCCCCCCCCCCCCCCCCCCCCCCCCCCAACCCGCCACCACCCACCTCCACACCCGTGCGTGCTTCCTGTTCGGAGCTGTGTCAGTAGCGAGGCATAGCTCCCATTCACAGACGGGTCGGGGCAGGTAAAAACAAGTAGACGGTGAATGGGGGCCACTGAAGAGCTCTTCGTGTTTCGATGTTTGGTCAACGCCTACGCTCACACCTGATCCAAATTCCCTCGCACACTTGGCGGGCGTCAGGTGAAGGAATTCCGTAGGCTATATAGTAGGAACAGGCGTCTTGACCCCGGGTTGTCTTCCAGGTGTGTGTGTGTGTGTGTGTGTGTGTGTGTGTGTGTGTGTGTGGTGTGTGTGTGTGTGTGTGTGTGTGTGAGAGAGAGAGAGAGAGAGAGAGAGAGAGAGAGAGAGAGAGAGAGAGAGAGAGAGAATACGTGTGTTCATGTGTGTGTGTGTGAGTACGTGCGTTCATGTATGTATGTGTGTGTGTGTGTGCGTATGTGTTTGTTTGTGTTCATGTGTGTGTGTGCGCGCACGTGTGTGCGTGTGTGCGTGCGTGCGTGTGCGTGTGTGTGTGTGTGTGTGTGTGTGTGTGTGTGTGTGTGTGTGTGTGTGTGTGTGTGTGTGTGTGTGTGTGTGTATGTGAGTACGTAAATGCGTGCGCGCGCGTGTGTGTATGTGTGCGTGTGTGTGCGTGTGGGTGTGCGTCCGTATGTATGTGTGCGTGCGTGTGTGTGTGTGTGTGGGGTGGGGGGGAGGTTGTGAGTGAGTGAGTGAGTGAGTACGTACGTGCGTGTGTTTGTGTGAGTGTGTGTTTGTTGTGAGTACGTGTGTGTGTGTGTGTGTGTGTGTGTGTGTGTGTGTGTGTGTGTGTGTGTGTGTGTGTGTGTGGTGTGTGTGTGTGTGTGTGTGTGTGTGTGTGTGTGTGTGTGTGTGTGTGTGTTGTGTGTGTGTTTGTTGTTTGTTTGTTTGTTGTGTGTGTGTGTGTGTGTGTGTGTGTGTGTGTGTGTTGTTTGTTGTGTGTGTGTGTGTTGTGTGTGTGTGTGTGTGTGTGGTGTGTGTGTGTGTGTGTGTGTGTTTGTTTGTTTGTGTTGTGTGTGTGTGTGTGTGTTGTGTGTGTTGTTGTTTTGTTGTTTGTGTGTTGTGTGTGTGTGTGTGTGTGTGTGTGTTGTGTGTGTGTGTGTGTGGCGTATAATGAAGCCCACCTAGCTGCTGCCTCGTGAGCCGGTTTTGGCCCAGCGGTAAGGCGTTAGGCTGGTAAGCAGAGGGACCTCGGTTCAAATCCGCTTCGGCTCACCTCTCTCTTCAAAAGTTGTGGTCTGCGGACACTGTCTTGTGACTTTGTCCCTCACAATTAATGAAACATTAAGATGGATCTCATCGCTGCCCACCTTAATGCAGGAATCATTCTGGTGGTGACAGCGTAGCGATATGTATATAATCTCCCTCTCCCCCCACCTCCATACCCCCTTCCCCTCCCTCCATCTCCCCGTCCCTAATCAGCCTTATGGTTTCTGTGGACGTTAAGCACCATGTTTACTTCTGCCTCCATTTCTTAAACGTTCAACCTTTAGTTTCCCTTCTGTCCGGAGGTCTCTACTCTTGAATCTTCGAACCAAACACACAAAAGGTTCACAAGAACGCTATTTATTAGGACAAAACACAACAAGCGAATTTTCGGGGTTATCCCCTTTATCAAGCTACAAAACGACACTTAAACAACAGTTAAACGGTGAAAAAAGATGAGAAATGAGACGGAGAGCTAAGCCACTTATCTGTTTTTCGTTGAGCTATGTCTTGTCCAGTGCTTGGAAGAATCCTTGTCATTCTCGTTTCAGATTCTCGAATTTTGGCTTTGGGTTTCTGTCCACTTGTTGTGGTTTAAGATTCCTTGCGTCGAAACTGTCCACGTTTACTTCAGTTTGTCCCGATGATGTTGTCTTCTGTTAACCCCTTCAGTGCCACGATGTCGTTTGAAAACGATCCATAAAAGCGCAAAATTTCAAACCCTTAAACCCTTTTGTCCTCTTTTTCGCACTGGCATGTAAAAGGATTTTCATCAAAACACGCAGCATTGAAAATAGATGTTATAAGACAGGAAGATATACTGATATTATAAAACAGGAAGATATACTGTTTGGAGATATACTGATGCTATAAGACAGGAAGATATACTGTTTGGAGATATACTGATGTCATAAGACAGGAAGATATACTGTTTGGAGATATACTGAACGAACGAACGAACGATTTTTTATTAACGAGGGTAAAGGAATAAGTACAATATACTTTTTTTCATCCAGCCCTCGGGCAAAAAAAAAACAAAAAACAAAACAAAATAATTATAAACTCAAAAAACAAATAAAAAAAAAACAAATGAGAAGAGAGAGAGAGACGAGAGAGAGAGAGAGGAGAGAGAGAGAGAGAGAGAGACAGAGACAGAGAGACAGAGACAGAGAGACAGAGAGACAGAGACAGAGACACAGAGAGAGACAGAGAGAGAGAGACAGAGACAGAGACAGACAGACAGACAGACAGACAGACAGACAGAATAACAGACAGACAGACAGACAGACAAACAGAGAGTAAAATGAAGAGCATGCATGTATGCATAATATACATATCTAACACATCATACTCACAAATATTGAGAATATAAATGTTCAAATCATGTTCAAAATCAAAGAAATAGTGCACATATCCTTAATCAATGTTATAAGACAGGAAGATACACTGTTTGGAGATATACTGATGTTATAAGACAGGAAGATATACTGTTTGGAGATATACTGATGCTATAAGACAGGAAGATATACTGTCTGGAGATATACAGATGTTATAAGACAGGAAGATATACTGTCTGGAGATATACTGACGTTATAAGACAGGAAGATATACTGTTTGGAGATATACAGATGCTATAAGACAGGAAGATATACTGTCTGGAGATATACTGACGTTATAAGACAGGAAGATATACTGTTTGGAGATATACTGACGTTATAAGACAGGAAGATATACTGTTTGGAGATATACTGATGTTATAAGACAGGAAGATATACTGTCTGGAGATATACTGATGTTATAAGACAGGAAGATATACTGTCTGGAGATATACAGATGTTATAAGACAGGAAGATATACTGTCTGGAGATATACTGACGTTATAAGACCGGAAAATATACTGTTTGGAGATATACTGATGTTATAAGACAGGAAAATATACTGTTTGGAGATATACTGATGTTATAAGACAGGAAGTTATACTGTTTGGAGATATACTGACGTTATAAGACAGGAAGATATACTGTCTGGAGATATACTGACGTTATAAGACCGGAAAATCTACTGTTTGGAGATATACTGATGTTATAGGTCAGGAAGATATACTGTTTGGAGATATACTGACGTTATAAGACAGGAAGATATACTGTTTGGAGATATACTGACGTTATAAGACCGGAAAATATACTGTCTGGAGATATACTGACGTTATAAGACAGGAAAATCTACTGTCTGGTATACTGCTGCATCATTCAGCCCGGAAATTTTACAGGCGGGGGCAGTGAAGGGGTTAATTAACCCTGCTTCGAGTTTATGCACTCCGTTTCGTCTGACTGTGCCGAGGAAAGCATTTCGCTCGACGTTTTGTGTTTGCTCCGTTTCTGGCGTGTTCAGAATGTTATTGCTAGCTCGTTCTATAATTCACTTTAAACGAAACAAAGTTGTTGCGCTTATGCTGTTTTCAGTGTTTACTCCGGGTTTTTTTTGTTTTTTTATTATTTTATTTTTAACCCTTTCACTGCCATTCTTGCCGCGCCGTCACTCGGAAACCGACCAGTAAAAGTGCCAAATTTGAAATCATTAAGGGCGGGGGGAGGGCGGGTGGGACCCCCCTCCGCTTTAGCAATGAGCAGGTAAAAAGATTTCTATAAAAATGCGCGGTACTGAAAGTCGATTTGTTGTCAAATAATCATACTCTACTCTTTGCAGGCGTGTGTGTGTGTGTGTGTGTGTGTGTGTGTGTGTGTGTGTGTGTGTGTGTGTGTGTGTGTGTGTGTGTGTGTGTGTGTGAACCTTTTAGCCCAGAAATTATACAGGCTGTGGCGGTGAAGGGGTTAAATACGACCGTGTTTGACTGACGGTCAGATAATTATGTAAACGGTAAATGGGACAAGCGGGCATAGGGTTACACCTTCCGGGCCCCACCCATCCTGGTCGTGCCGCCATTGCAGTACTGGAATCACCAAGGAAAACTCCGCCGCAGTTGACGTTCCAAGGATTACCTCTAAGTGTTGACACAAAGACTCACACCCAAAGTCAGCGTCGCGGCAAAACCTTGAACGCTTGAAACGCTTCGCCGCGGCCGGTTAAACTGGCCCTCGTGTAAAAGGGCCAGTTCAAGTTCCGTTATTGTCCGCGGCTGTGACTGCTTCGATGCTACCCGTCCCTAATAAGCCGTATGGTTTCTGTGGACGTTAAGGTCAGACGCCACACAGAAAGAAAAAAAATGCCCAAATCGTGTTTTGGGATGCCGTGGTCAGTTTGGAGATTTTGCCGTATTTTCAAATCAAATCAAATAAATCTTTATTATTCATCAATATGCAAAGCATAAAAATGAAAATTTTCCTTTCACACATGCGCTCAAGAAGGTACATTTAAAATAACAATAAATATCAAATAAATTTGCACTCTATTGTGACTTCTTTCAGGTTTGAGTGATTTAAAAAAACACAAAAAACAACATCTTTTTCATGCTAAATAAATGTGATTTTCAAACCAGTATTGCTTCCTTCCTGCTTCAAAGCTGGGTAAATGTAATCGACGCTTTGGTTGCCCAAACGCAGCGGTTTTGTCACGGCCTGTTGTACTGGCCCTCGTGGAAAAGGGCCAGTTCACGTTCATTAGG
>JABMCL010000692.1:27500-35000 GCA_018857735.1 Alviniconcha marisindica | reverse complement strand
GGCTTGGTCTGAAAACGCAGAAAATGTAGTAGTAGCCGTCTTACAACAGGGGAAGGAAGTGTGTCCCGGTGCAAGTGTTTTTGTGGGAGTTCAGTGCCCTTGCTGACGACGATTGTATAATTTATTCTGTTAGTGTTACACTGTGTCAGTACTGGCGGTCGGTCGTGGCGACTGCACTGAATTGGCTGGCTATAAAGTCACTGTGGATCACCGTTATTGGTGTAGTGAGCCGGTTGGGCCTAGCGGTAAGGCGTTAGGCTGGTAAGCGGAGGGACCTCGGTTCGAATCCGCTTCGGCTCTCCTTTCTCTTCCAAAGTTGTGGTCTGCGGACACTGCCTTGCGACTTCGTCCCTCACAATTATGCAACATTAAAATGGCTCTCATCGCTGCCCATCTTAATGCGGGAGCCATTCTGGTGGTGACAGTGTAGCGATAGGTATATAATCTCCCTCCTCCTTCCCCTTCCCCCCTTCTCCCCGTCCCTAATAAGCCTTGTGGTTTGTGTGGACGTTAAGCCCCATGTTTACGTGATTGGTGCAGCATGCATTACACGAGAACGAAGCGGCGGAACGAACACAGGGGAAGTAAGCCAGTTTCGCTCAAGCCGTTCATAGACCATGAGCCAGCCTATACCCCCTGCGAAATAAAATAGGTCACACGCTCATAGTCATTTGATTTAAGCAGGTTCTCATGTGAGTGCCTGCAGAATATACAATAGGCACCAAAACGGTTACTGTGCCTCAAAAGGTGATTTAGACATACTTGTGTCTGATCAATTGTTCTTTATTTTGTACTGAATGCGTTACAGGGAATCTGTCTGGAAGTATCTTTTGCAGTTGTAGATAGTGATATGTGCTAATTATTGACTGTTTTGGCGGGGATGTTTGCTATTGATTGTGTTCTGTGTAGAACAGTGAGCCAGCTTTTTGCTCGTAAGAAACTGTGATTGTGATTTGTGCGAAGTGACCTTTTTGTTTTTTAAAAGGGCCCTAAAAACCCCGGAACTAAATAATTTAAAACATGGGGAAATGGTCCAGTCCTGATATGGTGGATGAAATATATATATTTTCGAATCTGCAGGGGAAATCACACATTGGGCTACTTTAAAATACTGCAAAATTTATTTTAAACAAAAAAACCCCATCGGAAGGGAGTGATGTAAGATCCTCCAAAAAGCGAAAAAAGCAAATCCGCCCGCAACCACTGTTGCCCAGTGACAGATGTTTTTTTTGTTTAAAAAGACTTAATAAAACAAACCCCCTGTTAAAACATTAGCCCAAATGTAGGGCCCCAAAACCTGAGGATTCTGAAAAGAAGAAACCAAAGAAAAAAAGATCAGCACCCCTTTTTTAAGGTGCAAGATACTAAACTTGGCTGCTCGAAAGCCCCATTACCATCCCACCTTTTTGAGAGATTACACTCGAGAGGATAAGACCCAGGAAACCTCAAAGACCAAAAACCCCTTGAAGAGAAAGCTTCCACAAGACCAAAAAAAAAATTATTTTCAGTACTGTTCAGTATTTTTATGGGCAAATCGTTTAAAAAAAAGAGATTCCCAAGGGTTAAAGGGAAAAAATTTATGCCCCCGGGAACATTCCATCCCTCTTCTCTGTAGAGGTAAATAAGTGATAGATGTCAACAAAATGTTCAAAAGCCCCTTTTCCTTGTTGAAAAGGGCACAATGCCACCATGCAGAGGGTGCATTTATAATGCACATCGAAAGGGCCCGCTTTCCGCACTCTTGATATTCCGTTAAGGCAACTAAAACCATTCCTCAAGCAGATGGGCCCTGGCTTGCATACTGTGAATGGAAAAGTGGGAGGTATACTGGACAGACTGTTTCTTCATGCCGCAAGACCTGGTTGAAACCAGGTGGAGCAGCCCCAAAAAAAAGGGAAAATGACTTCAAGAATACACAAACTTGAGAAACTTGATGGCTTCAGGTTTAAGGCTGGGCATATATGTCTAAAAACTGGACATGCATTCAGTGTCACTCAAAGTAAGAGATATTCAGGTTTTGGGAACCTTTCTATGGCACCCGGTTTGGTACCTGTCAGATAATTTCAGAAAGTCAGGTAATGATTTAAATCATTGACAAGGGGGACAATCACTTTGGTGAATATCTTCGACATTTCCCTAGCTTTCGTCTTTTCTTGGTATAATGCAAAAAGGCCCGCGATGTAAGCTGATAATGAACGTCCAGCAGTTGCATGTGAAATTTAAATTCTTCTTCCCACACACACACCCACACAAAAACCCCACACAAACTACACCAACAAACACAACACAACAAACAAACCAACACACACACACAACCAAAAAACTCATCCCCGGGGCAATCTTCTCTCTCTTCCAAAACAAACACAAACACCAAAAAACACCAACACGGCAAACCCCCGCCACGCACACACACACACACAAAACCAAGGAGGAAATTTACACACACAAAAAAAACCACACACACGACGCCGCACCACCAAAACGCCCACGCACGCACGCCCCGCCCCCCGCACCAAAAACGCACAATCTAAACAAAAAAAACCCACCCCCAAACACACACACAACCATTATAAAAAAAAAAAAACCACACACCCCCACCCCACACACACACACACACACACACCCACACACACGTGAGCCTTTTGTCGATAGCTGAAGGCAAAAAATTTCTGGTCTGTGTTTAGTGTCTGTTGGCGGCTGCGTGTTTGCTTTCAAAGCCATTTGCACTGGGACAGTTCATTCATCGGCCTGACTGCGTGTTATTCGGCACTCACTGCGCTGCGCTTGAGAAGATTTGAATTACTGTACACAGGTGGGCCCCCTGTGTGTGTGTGTGTGTGTGTGTGTGTGTGTGTATGTGTGGTGTGTGTGTGTGTGTGTGTTGTGTTGTGTGTGTGTGTTCTGTGGTGGGGGGCGTGGGGGCGTGGTTGCGGGGGGTGTGGTGTGTGTGTTGTGTGTGTGTGTGTGGTGTGTGTGTGTGTGGGAAAAAGGGGTTTGTTGTGGGACGGTGTTGTGGTGTGTGTGTGTGTGGTGTGGGTGTTGTGTGTGTGTGTGTGTGGTGTGTGTGGGCGTGTTGTGTAGTGTGGTGTGGTGTGTGTGGGTGTGTGTGTGTGTGTGGGGGGGTTTGGTTTTGGGGGTTTTTGGGGTTTTGGGGTTTTGTGTGTGTGTGTGTGTGTGGAGTACAGTGTGTTGTGTGTGTGTGTGTGGGGTGGTGGGGGGGGGTTTGTTGTGGGGGTTTGGGTTTTGGGGGGGGTTGTTGTTTGGGATTAGACAAAGGGTTTTGGGGGGTTGTTGTGCTCGTCGGCTGGTTGGGCTTCCGGGTGGGCTTTTGGTGTGGTTTTGTTAAAAGAGGTGTTTGGGGTTGTTTTGGGGTGTGTGTGTGTGTGTGTGTGTGTGTTTTGTGTGGGGGGTTTGGGGGGGGTGGGGTGGTAGTTGGTGTTTTGGTTTTTAAGGGGTTGTGTGTGTGTGTGTTGTGTGGGGTGGTGTGGTGGTGGTGCCGGGGGGTGGGGTGGGGGTGTGTGTGTGTGTGTGTGTGGGGGTGTGTGTGTGTGTGGTGTGTGTGTGTGGTGTGTTCGTGCGTTCGTGTGTGTGTGTGTGTGTGTGTCTCTCTCTCTCTGTCTCTCTCTGTGCTGTCACAAATTCCTGTGGTATGTCGTTGGTGGCAACGGAGCCATTTGTAATATATATATATATATGGAAACCATTTAGTGTTATTTACAAGGCGAGTGTTTGCTGATTGGGAACGGCAAATGGCTGTCCCACACAGCTAACCGTTCTTGACTCTCTCGATCACAATTCGCACATTGCACTCTCACTATGGACTCTCAGTGTAGACGGCACTTTCTTCGGCTTTCTTCACAGGTGTTTCAGCGGTGGGTGGTGGGTGCGGGTGTGGGGGGGGGGGGGGGGGAGGGGGGGGGGGGGGAGGGGGGTGGGGGGGGGGAGAGGGGAGAGAGCAGAGTAGGATGGACGAGTCTGGTGGGGGACAGAAGAAGGGAATGTGAAGAGTCTTTAACACGCTGCTTGTTCGTGTGAAGTGTGCTGCTTAAGTTATTGACACGCGGATAATGCCCCGCTTTCCGCTGTCGGCGAATGCAGTTTATGACCGCCGGAGGACTTGGAGTGTATTCCGTACCGGATCGGCAGTCATTGGAGTAATTGATTTCCCTTTGGATGAAATGGGGTGCACGCAAACGGCCCGGTCACCGGCATGCATCTCGAGCTTCGCCAATCAGCCCTTCCCTCACCCCTTGACATTCCTCGCGCTGTCCCAGGACAGTATTCGGTCAACGTAACGTGTTGTTGTTAACAGCCCCGTGGTCCTGTCTTCAGCAAACCAGACGGCGGCGACCGAGTGCCCCGCGGCGTACCGTAAAAGTAGAGCGAATTGTGGCAGCGACTGCCCAAGAGCCAGGCAGAAACAAACAGGGATATATAATCTCTGTATAACGGAGAGCCAGGCAGAAACAAAGAGGGATATATGAGTCTGTGTATAACGGAGAGCCAGGCAGAAACAAACAGGGATATATAATCTCTGTATAACGGAGAGCCAGGCAGAAACAAAGAGGGATGTATAATCTGTGTATAACGGAGAGCCAGGCAGAAAAAAGACAGGGATGTATAATCTGTGTATAACGGAGAGCCAGGCAGAAACAAACAGGGATGTATAATCTGTGTATAACGGAGAGCCAGGCAGAAACAGACAGGGATGTATAATCTGTGTATAACGGAGAGCCAGGCAGAAACAAACAGGGATGTATAATCTGTGTATAACGGAGAGCCAGGCAGAAACAAACAGGGATGTATAATCTGTGTATAACGGAGAGCCAGGCAGAAACAAACAGGGATGTATAATCTGTGTATAACGGAGAGCCAGGCAGAAACAAGACAGGGATGTATAATCTCTGTATAACGGAGAGCCAGGCAGAAACAAAGAGGGATTATAGTCTGTGTATAACGGAGAGCCAGGCAGAAACAAAGAGGGATGTATAGTCTCTGTATAACGGAGAGCCAGGCAGAAACAACAGGGTTATAGTCTGTGTATCGGAGAGCCGCAGAAACAGAGGGATTATAGTCTCTGTATAACGGAGAGCCAGGCAGAAACAGACAGGGATGTATAGTCTGTGTATAACGGAGAGCCAGGCAGAAACAGACAGGGATGTATAGCTGTGTATAACGGAGAGCCAGGCAGAAACAGACAGGGATATATAGTCTGTGTATAACGGAGAGCCCGGCAGAAACAAACAGGGATATATAGTCTCTGTATAACGGAGAGCCCGGCAGAAACAAACAGGGATATATAATCTCTGTATAACGGAGAGCCCGGCAGAAACAGACAGGGATATATAATCTCTGTATAACGGAGAGCCCGGCAGAAACAGACAGGGATTATAATCTTGTATAACGGAGAGCCGGCAGAAACAGACAGGGATGTATAATCTGTGTATAACGGAGAGCCAGGCAGAAACAAACATGGATGTATAATCTGTGTATAACGGAGAGCCAGGCAGAAACAAAGAGGGATGTATAGTCTCTGTATAACGGAGAGCCAGGCAGAAACAAAGAGGGATGTATAGTCTCTGTATAACGGAGAGCCAGGCAGAAACAGACAGGGATGTATAGTCTCTGTATAACGGAGAGCCAGGCAGAAACAGACAGGGATGTATAGTCTCTGTATAACGGAGAGCCAGGCAGAAACAGACAGGGATGTATAGTCTGTGTATAACGGAGAGCCAGGCAGAAACAGACAGGGATGTATAGTCTGTGTATAACGGAGAGCCAGGCAGAAACAGACAGGGATGTATAGTCTGTGTATAACGGAGAGCCAGGCAGAAACAGACAGGGATGTATAGTCTCTGTATAACGGAGAGCCAGGCAGAAACAAACAGGGATATATAATCTCTGTATAACGGAGAGCCAGGCAGAAACAAACAGGGATATATAATCTCAGTGTAACATGGAAAATCTAAGAAAAACAACTTGTTTGTTAAAGCGTCCCTGATTTTCGGCGCAGCTGCCTTCCTCTGAGGTTTATTTCTTACAACTGAACCTGTGTAGAAACACTGTTCAAGTCATGTATTATATATATAAACATGGTGCTTAACGTCCACAGAAACCATAAGGCTTATTAGGGACGGGGAGAATGGGGGGAAGGGGGTATGGAGGTGGGAGAAGAGGGAGAGTTTATACCTGTCGCAACACTTTACCACCAGAATGACTTCTGCATTCAGATGGGCAGCGATGAGAGCCATTTTAATGTTTCAGTAGGAAGAGATGGACAAAGTCACAAGACAGTGTCCACAAACCACAACCTTTTTGAAGAGAAATGAGAGCCGAAGCGGTATCGAACCGAGGTCCTTCCGCTTACCAGCCTAACGCCTTACCGCTAGGCCAAACCGGCTCACACACACACACCACACACACACACATATATATATATAATATATATATATATATATATATATATATGAGAGAGAGAGAGAGAGAGAGAGAGAGAGAGAGAGAGAGAGAGAGAGAGAGAGAGAGAGTGCAAAGGGAAAGAACTAGACCTAGCTGCACCAGAGAGTAACGCACCCTTTTGATGTGTAAAAGAATGCAGACAGCAAGTCTCTATAAAAAAAATCTCTCCAAAATATATATCTTTATATGTTACACACAGAGAGAGAGAGAGAGAGAGAGAAGAGAGAGAGAGAGAGAGAGAGAGAGAGAGAGAGAGAGCAGACACACACACACACACACACACACACACACACACACACACACACACACACACACCTCACCTCACACACACACGCCAACAACACACACGCACAGTATGGTAGTCTTCTTTGTGGCCTCAGGTGTTAGTCTCTGTGATACCGTTCCCTCTCCACGCCAGGTTCATTGTGTATACCCCAGGCCCCCATCAACTTCACGGATACATATCATAATATAATACAGGATTCACGCACACGGTATTTACTGCTGGCACTTTGATAGGCGCCTGCTTCATTGATATTCACCACTTTATTGATACGTCTCGGACAAAGCGCAGGCGCAGGACGAGCGAGGCTTGTGGAGGGACTGTAGCGGAACGGAACGGAGCGGAACGGTAACGTTTTCCAACGTTGAAGTGTAGCTCTACGTCCACAGAGACCGCAGGTTTATTAGGGACGGGAGCCCGGGACGTCCACCTCCACTTTCACACAGCTCCTGAGCTCTGACCTGTTTGCCAACGGTAACGCACACAGTATATATAGGCACACGCACCAGAGGACAGCAGGTTTCCCCAACACAGAATTTAGCCTTGCGGCACTTTGAGACTCTTTTCGTCGTCGAAGGACATACAGTAGGTAGTAAAATAATTACCAGTCAACCAGTCAGTATCTCCATTGCTACGCGTCAGGTAAAAATACACATACACATGGAATGAGGCATGGTGTTGAGAGCATTCGCTAGAACCATGCACACATTCACAATAACAGTAACAGTTTAACTGTGCTATAATATATATATATATAT
>JABMCL010000692.1:0-17500 GCA_018857735.1 Alviniconcha marisindica | reverse complement strand
TTCCGCTTACCAGCCTAACGACGCCTTACCGCTGGGCCAAACCGGCTCACCTCTGCAGTTGGTAAGTAAGTAAACATGGTGCTTAACGTCCACAGAAACCATAAGGCTTATTAGGGACGGGGAGAAGGGAGGAAAGGGGGTATGGAGGCGGGGAAGAGGGAGATTATATACCTATGGCTACACTGTCACCACCAGAATGACTCATACATTAAGATGGGCAGCGATGAGAGCCACTTTAATGTTTCATTAATTGTGTGGGACAAAGTCACAAGACAGTGTCCACAGACCACAATTTTTGAAGAGAAAGGAGAGCCGAAGCAGATTCGAACCGAGGTCCCTTTGCTTACAAGCCTAACGTCTTACCGCTGGGCCAACCCGGCTCACGAAACTCTGCAGCTGGTAGTAAGTAAGTAAACATAGTGCTTAACGTCCACAGAAACCATAAGGCTTATTAGGTACGGAGGGAAGGGGGTATGGAGGTGGTGGTGGGGGGGGGGGGGGGGGGGTAATTATATACCTATCGCTACACTGTCACCACCAGAATGACTTATGCATTAAGATGGGTAGCGATGAGAGCCATTTTAATGTTTCATTAATTGTGAGGGGCAGAGTCACAAGACAGTGTCCACAGACCACAACTTGTGAAGAGAAAGAAAAGCCGAAGCGGATTCGAACCGAGGCCCCTCCGCTTACCTGCAGTTGGTGATGATGATGATGAAGTGATGCTTAATGTCCTCAGATGTCAGTTGACATATTAGGGACAAGTTGTGACCAATGCCGAAGCACGGTTCAATAATTCTTTACGTCCACGGAAACCAGAAGGCTCGTTAGGACGGACAGCTCAGGACGGCCACCTCGACTCTCACACAGCTCCTAAACTATGCCTGCAGTTGGTATGATGATGATGAAGTGATGCTTAATGTCCTCAGATGTCAGTTGACATATTAGGGACAAGTTGTGACCAATGCCGAAGCACGGTGCAATAATTCTTTACGTCCACGGAAACCAGAAGGCTCGTTAGGACGGACAGTCCAGGACGGCCACCTCGACTCTCGCACAGCTCCTGAACTATGTCCTGCAGTTGGTATTGTGTGATCGCTTTTATATAGCGCTATTCTCCGCTCTCGAGCAGACTCGCTGCGCTCGCATGTAATTCTACGCAGAAGGACCTCGATTTGAATCCGCTTCGGCTCTCGTTTCTCTTCAAACATTGTGGTCCTTGGACACTGTTTTGTGACTTTGTCCCTCACAATTAATAAAACACTAAAATGGCTCTCATCACTGCCCATTCTGGTGGTGACAGTGTAGCGACATGCAGCTAATCTCCCTCTTCCCCCCACCTCCATACCCTCTTCCCCCATCTCCCCGTCCCTAATAAGCCTGATGGTTTCTGTGGACAAAAATCTGAAACAGAATGGCTGCTAGCGTTCTAAAACAAGATCCAAACACAAAAAGGTTCGAACGAACGCTTATTTATTTTAACACGGACACACAGTGTGCACATTTTCGGGGAAATCCCCTTTATCAAGCCACAAAACGACACTTAAAAAACATATAAACGGTCAAAAACAATCTTCCAAGCACTTAAAACTCAACCAAATCAAGATAAGTCTTTTCCTTTCATTTCTCATCGTTTTTGACCGTTTATCTGTTGTTTAAGTGTCGTTTTGTGGCTTGATAAAGGGGATTTCCCCCGAAAATTTGCATACTGTGTGTCCGCGTTAAAATAAATAAGCGTTCTTTCGAACCTTCTTGTGTTTGGTTTCTGTGGACGTTAAGCACCGTGTTTACTTTATCTACGAAAGTAGTTAGCACGCTTTGTCGCGTTCTGATCGGCCAAGGTCACCAGAGGCTGGGCATCAGGAAAGGTGACTGAGGTTGTCGTTATCAGTGAAGATAAAACGAAGCCCTGGTTGCAATTTGTCCACTTCACTTCACTTCACTTCGTTCAGTTCAAGATGGTATCTGCGCACTCGGAAAAGCCCATAATTATGCGCTCCACCCCGCCTCTTTTAGAAGTTTCCCACAACGTTGCCTTTGAAACAGTTCTGAAACAGAATGACTGCTAGCGTTATCACTGCTAGTGTCCGTGTTAAAGTAAACAAGCCTTCGTTTGAACCTTTTTTTTTGTGTTTGGATCTTTCGAAACAGTTCCCCTTGGAACGGACGGATTCCGTTAATCTTGTCCGGGGATCGTCAGCGGGTCACAGTAGGTTAGTTATTGTGTTTTTTAACGCCCAGTCAACCGTATGGGTAATTTGTTTCGTTTCGGTGTTGCTTTACGTCCACAGAGACCGCTATAAGGCTTATTAGGGACGGGGAGCCCAGGACGGCCACCTCGACTTTCACACAGCTCCTGAGTTCGTTCGTTCAGTGTTGCTTGACGTCCACAGCGACCGCTATAAGGACTATTAGGGACGGGGAGCCCAGGACGGCCACCTCGACTTTCACACAGCTCCTGAGTTCGTTCGTTCAGTGTTGCTTGACGTCCACAGAGACCGCTATAAGGCTATTAGGGACGGGAGCCCAGGACGGCCACCTCCACTTTCACACAGCTCCTGAGTTCGTTCGTTCAGTGTTGCTTGACGTCCGCAGAGACCATTCTTTAAAGGACAGTTAGGGGCGGGGAGCCCAGGACGGCCACCTCGACTTTCACACAGCTCCTGAGTTCGTTCGTTCAATGTTGCTTGACGTCCGCAGAGACCATTTTTTAAAGGACAGTTAGGGACGGGGAGCCCAGGACGGCCACCTCGACTTTCACACAGCTCCTGAGTTCGTTCGTTCAGTGTTGCTTGACGTCCACAGAGACCACTATAAGGCTTATTAGGGACGGGAGCCCAGGACGGCCACCTCCACTTTCACACAGCTCCTGAGTTCGTTCGTTCAGTGTTGCTTGACGTCCACAGCGACCGCTATAAGGACTATTAGGGACGGGGAGCCCAGGACGGCCACCTCGACTTTCACACAGCTCCTGAGTTCGTTCGTTCAGTGTTGCTTGACGTCCACAGAGACCGCTATAAGGCTTATTAGGGACGGGGAGCCCAGGACGGCCACCTCCACTTTCACACAGCTCCTGGTTCGTTCGTTCAGTGTTGCTTGACGTCCACAGCGACCGCTATAAGGACTATTAGGGACGGGGAGCCCAGGACGGCCCCTCGACTTTCACACAGCTCCTGAGTTCGTTCGTTCAGTGTTGCTTGACGTCCGCAGAGACCATTCTTTAAAGGACAGTTAGGGACGGGGAGCCCAGGACGGCCACCTCGACTTTCACACAGCTCCTGAGTTCGTTCGTTCAATGTTGCTTTACGTCCGCAGAGACCATTTTTTAAAGGACAGTTAGGGACGGGGAGCCCAGGACGGCCACCTCGACTTGCACACAGCTAATCAGCTCTGTTTGCGTATACTTGTTTCAATGTTGCACGTGAGTGCTTTACGTCCACAGAAGCTGTCAGGCTTATTAAGGACGGGGAGCCCAGGACGGCCACCTCGACTTCCACACAGCTCCTGGGCTCTGTGTGGGTCGTATCAGGGCGAAACATTAATGTTTACATCGACATGAAAAGCTCAGGAGCTGTGTGGACGGGGAGATGGAGCTGAGTTGAACTGGTTTCTGTGGACGTTGAGCATCATCGAATCAATGAATCAAAACCGTGGGCGTCGTGGGCGTGACTTCAGTTGGGTAGGCGTGCAGTTAAACAAAGCCAAAGGAGAAAGAAAGAAAAATAGGAGGGGTGGGGGGGGGGGGGGGAGGGGGGTGGGGGGGGGGGGGGGGGGGGGGAAGGGGGTAGGGGGGGGGTGCGAGGTGCCCAAAGTACTTCTTATTCCATTCAAGGGAATACGTGAGTGCCACACACAACTTAACGCACACACACACACACACACACACACACACGCACGCTCGCATGCACGCACGCACGCACACACACGCACGCATACACACACTCACACACACACAACACACACAACCAACACTCACACACACACAACACACACAACCAACACAACCACACACACACACATACACACACACACACACACACACACACACACACACACACACACACACACACACACACACACACACACACCAAACTGCCGCGCTCCACTTTAAATTTCAAATATTCGTAATGGAAAAAAAGAGACGGCTGCATGTTTAGATGATTTTTTTCAATTACAAAGGCGTGCGTATCGGGTTGCCAACACCCCCCCCCCACCCCCGCCCCCCCCACCCCCCCCTTCCGCTCCCACCCTTTACCCTGGCAGTCACCCCACTCTCGACATCGCCCCGTTACTAACGGTGAGGGTGGCGGCCGCTCACAATGCGACAGCAACAACCTGATCCATGTGCTAAGACTCCCCCTTTTATGACGGGGAGAGCGGGGGGCCCATCTTGTCGCTGCCGGTAATCCGTGGCTTCGTGGGACAGGCAGGTGTCCCGTAGCTGTCCCGCCCGCCTCCCTCCGGGCCTGTTGGGGGACACAGGAACCTCTCCTGCGACCTGGGGTGGTTATGTAGCCTGCACGGTGTGATCGGTGTGGTTATGTAGCCTGCACGGTGTGATCGGTGTGGTTATGTAGCCTGCACGGTGTGATCGGTGTGGTTATGTAGCCTGCACGGTGTGATCGGTGTGGTTATGTAGCCTGCACGGTGTGATCGGTGTGGTTATGTAGCCTGCACGGTGTGATCGGTGTGGTTATGTAGCCTGCACTGTGTGATCGGTGTGGTTATGTAGCCTGCACGGTGTGATCGGTGTGGTTATGTAGCCTGCACGGTGTGATCGGTGTGGTTATGTAGCCTGCTCGGTGTGATCGGTGTGGTTATGTAGCCTGCACGGTGTGATCGGTGTGGTTATGTAGCCTGCACGGTGTGATCGGTGTGGTTATGTAGTCTGCACGGTGTGGTCGGTGTGGTTATGTAGCCTGCACTGTGTGGTCGGTGTGGTTATGTAGCCTGCACGGTGTGATCGGTGTGGTTATGTAGCCTGCACTGTGTGGTCGGTGTGGTTATGTAGCCTGCACTGTGGGGATCGGTGTGGTTATGTAGCCTGCACGGTGTGATCGGTGTGGTTATGTAGCCTGCACTGTGTGGTCGGTGTGGTTATGTAGCCTGCACTGTGTGTTCGGTGTGGTTATGTAGCCTGCACTGTGTGGTCGGTGTGGTTATGTAGCCTGCACTGTGTGGTCGGTGTGGTTATGTAGCCTGCACTGTGTGATCGGTGTGGTTATGTAGCCTGCACTGTGTGGTCGGTGTGGTTATGTAGCCTGCACTGTGTGTCGGTGTGGTTATGTAGCCTGCACTGTGTGGTCGGTGTGGTTATGTAGCCTGCACTGTGTGGTCGGTGTGGTCATGTAGCCTGCACTGTGTGGTCGGTGTGGTCATGTAGCCTGCACGGTGTGGTCGGTGTGGTTATGTAGCCTGCACTGTGTGGTCGGTGTGATTTTTGTGGACGTTAAGCACCATGCTTCCTTTTCTGTGTGAGTCAGAGCTCAGGGGCGGTGCGAAAGTCGAGGCGGTCGTCCTGGGTTAGCTTTCCGTCCCTAATAGTCTTATGGTCTCTGTGGACGAAAGCCCTGGACTTGTGTGGTGGGCCTTTTGTGCGCTCCTTTGCTTCCTTTTCTTGTGTGAGTCAGAGCTCAGGGGCTGCGTCGAAAGTCGAGGCGGTCGTCCTGGGTTAGCTTCCGTCCCCTAATAGTCCTTGTGGTCTTTGTGGACGTAAAGCACATGAACTTAACTGTGTGGGTTCTTTTTTTTCAGCCTCCTTTTTTTTCTTTCTCTTACTTTTTGTGAGTCAGAGCTCGGGAGCTGTGTGGAAGTCGAGGTGGTCGTCCTGGGTTGCTCCCCGCGTCCCTAATAGTCCTTGTGGTCTCCGTGGACGTAAAGCACACTGAACTTGAACTGTGTGAGCTTTGGTTTTGGTTTGTTTTCTTGCTTTTTTTCTTCTCCTTCTTCTTTTCTTCCTCCTTCTTCTTTGTGAGTCAGGCTCGCTTTGCATCTCTCTCCTTTCTCCTCTCCGTCCCTAATAGTCCTTGTGTCTCGAGAGACGTAAAGCAACATGACTTAACTGTGTAGAGCTTTGAAGTCGGTGGTTGTCCTGTCTTCCTCCCTGTCCTTCGGTCTTACGGTTCTTCTGCTCTTCTGTCTTCTCCTCTCCCCTCCCTTTCTCCTCTCGCCCTTTCTCCTGTACTTTAATGTCGAGTTCAAAAAGCTGTGTGAAAGTCGAGGTGGCCGTCTGGCTACCACGGTCTCTGTGGACGTAAGCAACATTGAACTTTAACTGTCGGAGTTCCAGAGCTGTGTGAAAGTCGAGGTGGCCGTCCTGGGTTAGATCCCCGTCCCTTATAGTCCGTACGGTCTCTGTGGACGTCAAGCAACACTGAACTTGAACCGTGTGAGGGCTGTTCTTTCTTCTTTCTTCTTTTTCTTTCTTCCTGTACAGCTCCTTCTGCAGTGTAGACAAAGCTATATTATTTAGAGCGTGGGTGACCAGTTCCGTATAGTCTCCAACGGTCAGTCGGTCCGTTTCACGTTCTCGGTCAGTCAGACCTGTGCCCAGCAACATGTCCGGTGTTGTTCGCAATCACCCTCTGACCCTTGCCACGCGTGGCCGTGAAATCTCATTAATTAACTTTCCTCACGACCCAGCTGACCGCGTCTTTGGCTTGGTCCGTCCAGAGTCGCTACACGTGTCTCTGGTCCGTCCAGAGGCGCTACACGTGTCTCTGGTCCGTCCAGAGGCGCTACACGTGTCTCTGGTCCGTCCAGAGGCGCTACACGTGTCTCTGGTCCGTCCAGAGGCGCTCCCGGCCGTGCAGAGGCTACAGTGTCTCTGGTCCGTCCAGAGGCGCTACACGTGTCTCTGGTCCGTCCAGAGGCGCTACGCGTGCAGTACGTATCTCTGGTCCGTCCAGAGGCGCTACACGTGCAGTACGTCTCTCTGGTCCGTCCAGAGGCGCTACACGTGTAGTACGTATCTCTGGTCCGTCCAAAGGCGCTACACGTGTCTCTGGTCCGCCCAGAGGCGCTACACGTGTAGTACGTATCTCTGGTCCGTCCAGAGGCGCGACACGTATCTCTGGTCCGTCCAGAGGCGCGACACGTATCTCTGGTCCGTCCAGAGGCGCTACACGTGTAGTACGTGTCTCTGGTCCGTCCAGACGCCGAGAGGCGTGCGAATTAAGGATCGAGACGCGCCAGCGAGTGGCACGTGCTAGTGCATAACTTGCGGAAGGGTTTGTCGTCGCGCGTTGACCAGTCAGTTACAGTGTCATTCAGTTACGGGGTGAGCCGGTCTGGTAAGTAAGTAAGTAAACATGGTGCTTAACGTCTACAGAAACCATAAGGCTTATTAGGGACGGGAAGAATGGGGGGAAGAAGGTATGGAGGTGGGGGAAGAGGGAGAGTATATACCTATCGCTACACTGTCAACATCAGAATGACTCCTGCATTAAGGTGGGCAGCGATGAGAGCCATTTTAACGTTTCATTAATTGTGAGGGACAAAGTCACAACACCGTGTCCACAAACGACAACTTTTGAAGAGAAAGGAGAGCCGAAGCGGTATCGAACCGAGGTCCTTCCGCTTACCAGCCTACCGCCTTACCGCTGGGCCAAACCGGCTCTCAACCGGTCTGGCCCAGCGGTAAGGCGTTTATAGGCTGGCAAGCAGAAGGGCCTCGGCTCGATTCCGCCTCGGCTATCCTGTCTCTTCCAATGAAGATTGTGGTTTGTGGACACCGTCTTGTGGCTGTGTCCTTCACAGTTACTGAAACATGGAAATGGCTCTCATCGCTGAAGATTGTGGTCTGTGGACACGGTCTTGTGGCTTTGTCCTTTACAGTTACTGAAACATTAAAACGGCTCTCATCGCTAAAGATTGTGGTTTGTGGACACTGTCTTGTGGCTTTGTCCTTCACAGTTACTGAAACATTCAAATGGCTCTCATCGCTGCCGATCTTTATAAAATGCAGGAGTCATTGAATGATAATGTATGTTTGTATTTTGCTAATCAGATATCATGTTGTGGTGGAATGTTTCCGTTTGTTCTATGTGTGCGTGCGTGCGTGCGTGCGTGCGTACGTGCGTACGTGCGTGAGAGAGAGAGAGAGAGAGAGAGAGAGAGAGAGAGAGAGAGAGAGAGAGAGAGAGAGAGAGAATTTTTCTCCGGTCCTCTCTCTCTGTCTCCCATTTCTCTCACAGACACAGACACAATGCAGACACAGACAAACAGACACAGACAAACAGACAGACAGCAGCACACACACACACACACACACACACACACACACACACACACACACACACACACACACACACATACACGCGCGCGCGCAAATTCGAACACACACAGACGCTCACGCACGCACACACACACGCACGCACGCACGCACGCACGCACGCACCCACACACGTTTGTAAAGAGGGTTATGTCCAAGACACTGACTGCTTCTTCTGTGCAAGAACGTCCTTGTCGCTAAAATGGGACATGAAATGCAGAGCTTTTTTTCTTTTCTTTTTTAATTTTTTCCTCTCCCCCCCCCCCTCTCTCTCCCTCCCCCCTCTCACGAAACCTTCCCAGCACACATGAACTACGCGCCGTCATGACTGCTGACAATGTTACGCTGCCTTTGACAGGCAGAATACTCGAGATTAGTTCGTCAACAAAGCCCCCCTTGTCATAATACCCGCAGTTACCAAGCGAGTGTCGATCGGCAGGTGTCCGGGATGTTCCCGGTGTCCTCCCCGCCACACGTGTCTTTGACGTGCACCCGTGTGGAACCACACGCCAAACAACGACGGCTTCAGCCGCTCCGATGTGGAACACGGGGCAGGGGCACCGTTGCATGACTCATCAGAGAGCCCAGGAGAGATCAAGGGCAGGGAGGTGGAGCTGCATGGGCTCAGTCCAGGAGCTGTGTGAGAGTCGAGGTGGCCGTCCTGGGCTGCAGAACTGTTCCTCAACAGTAATTGCTTCTCGGACACTGTCTGTGTGACTTTGTTCCGGCAGCATGTCCGGGTATGGACCCGCCAACACCCTCTGCCCTTGCCACACGCAGAGCCGGTTTGGCCCAGCGGTAAGGCGTTAGGCTGGCTGGTAAGCAGAGGGACCTCGGTTCGAATCCGCTTCGGCTGTCCTTTCTCTTCAAAAGTTGTGGTCTGTGGACACTGTCTTGGGACTTTGTCCCTCACAATTAACGAAACGTTAAAATGGCTCTCATCGCTGCCCGTCTTGATGCAGGAGTCATTCTGGTGGTGACAATATAGCGATAGGTATATAATCTCCCTCCACACCCCCTTCCCTTCTTCTCCCCGTCCCTGATAAGCCTTATGGTTTCTGTGGACGTTAGGCACCATGTTTACTTACTTACTGTTCCACCCAGCTGTTGAAACAGCGATCGGCGGAGTACACGAGTTGCTTGGCACTGGCGGGGTCCCCACCCCCTTAACATTGTTGTTCTGGCGGCGGTTGTCGGTCTCCTCGGTCTTTGCGGGTCGGAGCGCCTGGACGAGCTATTCTGTCATCTCTACCCGACCCCCCAGCCCCCTTTCCCCGTCCCTGATAAGCCCTGTGGTTTCTGAGGACGTACAGCAGCATGAAAGATGAAGAAGATGAAGACTCGTGGTGAAGCAGGGCGTTGTGCTCAGCTTCTGATGCTGTTGCCTCTGCCTCCAGATTCCTGGTGCCAGACTTAACTTCCACTGTCTCAAACGGAGCGAGGCCCAGCCGCTCCAGTGTGCAGCACAAGGGGACCTTACTTTGCACGAGTCGTGAACGTCGCGCTCTGCTTGTGATACCCTTGCCTCTGCCTCCAGATTCCTGGTACCAGACTTAACGTCCACTGTCTGAAACGGAGCGACGCCCAGCCGCTCCAGTGTGCAGCACAAGGGGACCTTGCTTTGCACGAATCGTGAACGTCGCGCTCTGCTTGTGATACTCTTTGCCGTATCCTCCAGATATCCTGGTGCCAGACTTAACCCCTTCACTGCCCCAGCCTGTAAATATTCCGGGCTGAAAGGTGCGCACATACACGCCTGAAAACAGTATTATTTGATGGTCCTGTGACAAATCTACTTTCAACACTGTGCATCAAATCTACTTTCAACACTGTGCATCAAATCTACTTTCAACACTGTGCATCTTCATAGAAGCCCTTTCACGTGCTCGTGCGAAGAGGTGAAATAAAAAGCCTCAACGATTTCAAGTTTGGCACTTTTACTGGTCGTTTTCCAAGCGACGGCGCGGCAAGCAGGGCAGTGAAAGGGTTAATCTCCGCTGTCTGAAGCAGAACGAAGCCCAGCCGCTCGGCTGTGCAACCCGAGGGACCGTTGCATGACTGGTGGACGCTGCGCTCTACTTCTGATATTCTTGGCCTCAGCCTCCAGATTCCTAGCACCAAACTTTCCGCTGTCTGAAACAGAACGAAGCCCAGCCGCTGCGACACGGTACAACACGAGGGACCGTTGCATGAGTCACGGTGAGGCAGGACTTTGCGTTCTCGCTTCTGATACTCTTCCCACCGACCCACACTGCGAGCACCGCTTTCCGGCACCTTCCTCCAAACTCTGCCAGAATTGGTTACGCCCCTAAGTAAGTAAGTAAGTAAGTAAACATGGTGCTTAACGTCCACAGAAACCATGAGGCTTATTAGGGACGGGTAATTTACGCCCCTGAAGGGGCACTCGATTTTATCTCCGCCTAGCTGTCCGCCGACGCTGTCAGCGCCTCCGAAAGGTTTGGGTCCAAATGAACGACTTTGCTGGCTTGAGCATTGCTCTGCCCAAATAGGCCCAGCGCCACCTGGCTAGTGTAGGGGAGATCATTTGCAGCTGACTTGAGCTTTGTCAAAGCCCCAAATAGGCCCAGCGCCACCTGGCTAGTGTAGGGGAGATCATTTGCAGCTGACTTGAGCTTTGTCAAAGCCCCAAATACGCCCAGCGCCCCCAAGCGGGGCGATCCGCAGCTACGTCGCCAGTAAGACTGTGGAAGCAACCTTAGCGTCCAAGCACGCACGTAGGCGTGAGGTGCGTGCGCTCCGGGTCGTGTTGATAGTGTGTAACCCATATTTTCGCCCTAATATAACCGTCCTGGTTGTAATCGTTCGTAAAAACAAGGATAATTTTTACGGAACTGTCTGCGGAGCGGGCGTGACCCAGTAGGGTCAGAGCGCGGGACTGGTGATCGAAAGGTCGCGTCGGGTTCGAGTCCTGACAGGAGCTGCGGGAGAATGTTCTTCTCCAGGGTCAGCTTTGCGTGCTGACACTGATTTCGGTATCCGTTCCGATCCCCGTGTTGCCGCAGTAGCGCTTAAAAAGACTCCGGCCATTCTGCCAAAAGTGCAGGTGGCACGTTACGTCTAAACACGCACGCACCCTACGTATGTGGCTTTGCATGAAGTAACACGAACATGGTGCATGGTTGTATGGTGTACACAGAACGCGCCGAGACGGCTGCAGTTTCGCGCGGCACCAGCCATGTAACAACCAAACAGTAAGTACACCACTTTTTGGATATTAAAAAGAAAGAACAACAACAACAAACGCGCTGTAAAAGGCTAGTCACTCATTTAAAATCACATGCCACAAGACCGCAATGAGTCTGCTCGAGAGTGGAGAACAGCGCCATATAAAAGCGATCAACAACAACATCTGTCGAAACTTTGATCAGGCCTTTATCATCCAGGTGTGCAGCTCCGTTGCCCGTGTATCAAGACGTGAAACTGACTGAACACGCACACAGGCCACCGTTAGACGATGAGCAGGTATATATATACAATCAACTCCAGCGCCGTGCTACATATCTGAAAGCGGAGAACGATACTCTTTCACTCTCGGGTTTCCTCTTTACAACTGCTGGCGTGCATACCTGTACAAAAAAGAAAGAAAAGAAGAAGAAGAAAAAAAGCAACTTGTTTCGGGACGTGTTCTGTTTGCGGTCTTTTATTATAGCCCCGGGCACCGTTCTCTAAGGTGAAATGCGGTGATGGAAGTGGTTTGTAAAGGTTTAAAAGCACTGCCCGCTCCTCCCCCTCACCTCACATAGTTCAGGAGCTGTGTGAGAGTCGAGGTGGCCGTCCTGGGCTGTCCGTCCTAACGAGCCTTCTGGTTTCCGTGGACGTAAAGCTATATTGAACCATGCTTCGGCATTGGTCACAGCTTGTCCCTAATATGTCAGCTGACATCTGAGGACATTAAGCAACACTTCATCATCATCAGCATCCCCATAACCTCAGAGGTCAGGAGCTGTGTGAAAGTCGAGGTGGCCGTCCTGGGCTCCCGCCCCTAATAAACCTACGGTTTCTGTGGACGTAAAGCAACACTTGAACAACATCAGGAGCTTCTGTGAAAGTCGAGGTAGCCGTCCTGGGCTCCCGTCCCTAATAAACCTACGGTTTCTGTGGACGTAAAGCAACACGGCTGCAACTTCAACATCCCCCTCACCTCATTGCAAATTCCCGACCTGTTCTACAGATTGGCAGGAAGATGAGGGTCGAGGAGGGCGGGAAAATGCTGTCTATGAAGGAAGAGCTGACTATGCTAGTTGATGTATGTCCGTGTTGTCGTTTGCTTGTGTGTGTATGCTTACCGCTTTTTGAGACACTTTCCTTGTTGTGAAACTTGGTGAGTAAAGAATGTGAATCTGAACTTGCAAACAAGCCGCGCTTTGTCTCGGTCAGCATGTTGAACAATTAACAGATTGGGCGGAATCAACACACAAGGGAGTTAATTAGCGCTCGAAGTACGTACCACAAGCACAAAAACCTGAGTCGCCTACGGTAACTCTCACCCGGCATGCGTGTAAATACAAGGTGCGTAAACTCCACCGGAGGTACATCCTCTAAGACATACAATTATGTATGTCAGTGTTGTCGTTTAACAATACAAGAGATTTAATAATACAGTAATAATAATACAAGACATTTAATAATGCAATAAAAATATAAAACATTTAATAATACAATAATGATGCAAGATATTTAAAATAATACAAAACATTTAAGAGTGGGATTTATAAGTCGTCATACTTCCGGCACACCATACATGCATTACTACATAGTTACGGGACACCCTGCATTACTACTACACACAGTTACGACACACAGTGCATTACTACTATATACAATTACGGCACATCGTGCATTACTACTATACACAATTACGGCACATCGTGCATTACTACTATACACAATTACGGCACATCGTGCATTACTTCTATACACAGTTACGACACACAGTGCATTACTACTACACACAATTACGACACATAGTGCATTACTACTATACACAATTACGACACATAGTGCATTACTACTATACACAATTACGGCACATCGTGCATTACTTCTATACACAGTTACGACACACAGTGCATTACTACTACACACAATTACGACACACAGTGCATTACTACTACACACAATTACGACACATAATGCATTACTACTATACACAATTACGACACATAGTGCATTACTACTATACACAATTACGGCACATCGTGCATTACTTCTATACACAGTTACGACACACAGTGCATTACTACTAACACAATTACGACACATAGTGCATTACTACTATACACAATTACGACACATAGTGCATTACTACTATACACAATTACGGCACATCGTGCATTACTTCTATACACAGTTACGACACACAGTGCATTACTACTACACACAATTACGACACAATGCATTACTACTATACACAATTACGACACAAGTGCATTACTACTATACACAATTCCCCTACTTATACACAAATTACGGCACATCGTGCATTACTTCTATACACAGTTACGACAAAATTTACTACTAACACAATTACGACACACGTGCATTACGTCTATACGCAGTTACGACACACAGTGCATTACTACTATACACAATTACGGCACATCGTGCATTACTTCTATACACAATTACGACACACCCAGCGTTACTACTATACACAATTACAGCACACTGTGCATTACAACTGGACACAATTACGGCACACAGTACGTTACTACTGTACACAATTACGACACAGTGCATTACTGCTATACACAATTAAGACACACAGTGCATTACTACTATACACAATTACGGCACACAACCCGTCAGTGCTGCACATCGTCTGTCGTTAGAGCAGTACGACACACCATCCGTCACTTCGAGCATTAGTTACAGCTTATCCATCACGACAGATTCAATTTAAGAGATATTTACCACTGTCATTATTCAGGCTTGTCATCAGATAATCGTACAACATACCTATGCAGGCGTTACTCGGTCCTGTCTTGAAATAACCACCACACACCACACACACACCACAACACACCAACCACCTCCCAACCAAAAACCACACAACCCACCCCACAAACAAAACCCACAAACACAACCAACACAACCAACCACACACCACACCACACCACACCACACCACACCCCCACACCACCCACCACAAAACACACACACAGGGGGGGGGGGGGGGGGGGAAAAAGGGCAGGGGCTCCCGGTGCATAGAGGGAGTGCCAGTCATGAAGTGTAACGTAACAGACCCGTTGACACCTTTGGGACTCGCCAACACCCGAGTTAACCCCCCCCCCCCCCCTCCTTCCACTATCCCCCCCCCCCCCCCTTCCCCCCATCCCCCCCTTTTTTCCCCCCCAAACCAGCATTTCGGTATCCTTTTTCCGCCAGCCCTCGGCGGGAAAAGTAGGGGTTTAACCTTTTTCGTGTGTTGGGGGGGGCAAACCCCAAGCATGGTTTACGACATCCTTCCTTAAACCACTGCCGGGGGCGTGGGGTGCAGGAGCCGGGTGGGAGTGCTGGGTGAGGGGGGGGGCACACTCCACCCCCTTTTTCCGGCACCTTCCTCCAAACTCTGCCGGATTTGTTCCCCTGAAGGGGCACTCTTTATCTCCGCGCGCGTCCGGCGACGCGGCAGCGCCCTCCGGGTTCGGGTACTGATATGACCGCAGAACAACCTAGCCAATTAAAAAGCACGCACGAAAACAAAACCATCCCCCCCGGGTAAAAAAGAAAAAAGAAAAAGAGTTCTGTCTCGTTTCAAACGATCGGGGTTTTTTTTGTGCCGGTGAAAAACTTTGTTGGCGGCTTAAAGACAGGCCTTGTTTTATTTGAGTTGTTTGTAACCGACTTACTCGTTTGAGCACCAACGAAAACTGCTCGTTACTGACATTTTTGACCTATCTAACTAAATCGGCATTTGGGAAAGGGAAGGGATGTAAAACCGTGTCGGAGTCTGGGTGGGGGAAGGGGAACTGGGAAACGGGAAAAGTAAAATGGTGCTTAACGTCCGAAACCATAAGGCTTTTTGGGGACGGGGAAAAGGGAGGAAAGGATATGGAGGTGGGGGAAGGGGGAAAATTTTTCCTACACTGTCCCCCGAATGATTTTTTCATTAAGGTGGGCAGCGATGAACCATTTTAATGTTTGATAATTGTGGGGAAAAAAGCCACAAACAGTGCCCAAAGACCACAATTTTGGGAAGGGAAAAGGAGAGCCAAGCAGTTTCAAAACGGGCCCCTCTGCTTCCAGTCTAACCCCCTTACCGCGGGCCCCAAAACCGGTCAGTTTGAACGGGTCGTGCACACAGGCAGATATACTCGTCAGGATCTCCAGCATCATGAAGTTTCCACGTTCCGAGTTTGACGATACAGCTCTCTCTGTATCGCTCTCTCCCCTTCTTCTCTCTGTCTCTCTGTCTCTCTGTCTGTCCGTCTGTGCCTGTCTGTCACTCCTACCTGTCTCTCTTTCTCTCTCTGTCTGTCTCTGTCTCCCTCTCATTGTGAGGTCTCTGTCGCTCTCCCTCTCTCTTTTACTCTGTGTTTGTCTCCGTCTTCTGTCTCTTCTCTCTGTCTCTGTTTCTCTCTCTGTCTGTCTCTGTCTCCCTCTCATTGTGAGGTCTCTGTCTCTCTCCCTCTCTCTTTTACTCTGTGTTTGTCTCCGTCTGTCTGTCTCTTCTCTCTGTCTCTGTTTCTCTCGGTGTCTGTCTCTGTCTCCCCCTCATTGTGAGATCTCTGTCTCTCTCCCTCTCTCTTTTACTCTGTGTTTGTCTCCGTCTGTCTGTCTCTCTTTTCCCCTTCTGTCCCTCTGTCTAGTTCTGCGTCCATCTCTCTCTCTCAGTCCCCACTCTCTCTCCTTTCTATCTTTCTGTCTGTATGTCCGTCTCTGTCTGTCTGTCTGTTTCTCTGTCTCTTGTCCTGAGGTGATCCCGTCTTCTGACTACTTTAAAAATTTGCCCCCCCCCCCTCCCCAGTCTCTCTGTCTGTCTTCTGTCTGTCTGTCTCCCCCCCCTCTCTTTTTTCTCTTGTGTCTCTGTCCTGTCTCTCTTTGCAAAGTTCCCCCCTGTCTCTCTGTCTCTGTCTCTGTCTCTCTCTCCCTCCTCTCTCTACTCTGTCTGTCTGCGTCCCCCCCCCCTCTCTCTCTTTCCCTGTTTTCCCCTTCTCTCTCTGGTCTCTGTTCTTCCTCTCTCTCTCCCTCTCTCTCACTCTTCTGTCTGTCTGTCTCTCTCTTCCTCTCTCTCTCCATCTCTGCATGCTGGTTTGGAGGCTTAAATGTGAAAAGCAAAAATGTGCTCCATAAAGTGGTGACTGTGTGTGGCAAGGTTGTGGGTAAAAGACAAGAACCCCTAAAAGTCAGTTGAAATGAACGTCGTGTGGTACGGAAGGTTGGGGTGATTGAGGATGACAACAGCCATGCCCCTTTTGCTAAACCTTTTTAATAAACCTTCTTCCATCGGGGTTAAAACCGTTTTCCCGCTTTTTACCTAAATTTCAAATACCCCCTGGGGAAGGTCGTAGCATTTCTGAACAAATAAATTTTTGTTCAAACGGTGGGGAGCAGGGGGCGGTGGGGTTGTGTGTTTTTTGGGGTGTGGGGTGCGTGGGGTGCGTCCCGGGGGTTTTTTAGGGTTGGCTTTTCCCCGGTGCGTGGGGGGTGGGGGGTTTTTCCCCTTGCGGGGGCCTTTGGGGGGTTTCCCCCGGGAAATTTTTTTCCCCAAATTTTTTTAGGGGGGAACCGGGGGGGGGGGGCGGGGCGGGGGGGGGGCGGGCTTTTTTTATTTTTTTTTTTTTTTTTATGGGGGGGGTGTGTGTGTGTGGGGTGGGGTGTTTTGTGTGTGTTTTTGTGTGTGTGTGTGTGTGTGTGTGGGGGGTTTTTTTGGGGGGTAAACCATGGGGGCCTTTGGGGCCCCTTTGGGTTTTAGGGTAACTGTGAATGTCGGGGTCGCCTTGATGTAATCCCGATGCGGTTGACGAGATGTAAGAATTCAAAAAACCAGGTCCTTGGGGGGGAAAGCGGAAAAAAGGTTTTTTTAACCCAATTCCAAAAGGGCGTAATTCAAAAATCTTTAGGGGGGGGCCCCCTCGTTCAAGTTTCCCCCGCTCCCCCCTGTCGGGAAATTCCCGCTGCCGGGAAAAATTCCGGGGAAAAAAAATTTTCCCCATTCTGCCCTGATTTAAAAAAACCCAAAAGGCCTAAAAGGAACTTTCCCTC
>JABMCL010002224.1:197500-200662 GCA_018857735.1 Alviniconcha marisindica | reverse complement strand
TTCTCTCTCTCTCTCTCTCTCTCTCTCTCTCTCTCTCTCTCTCTCTCTGTGTTTTGTGCTGACACCGTTAGTAAGGATTTAGACTACGGAAAAAAAAGTTTTTTGTTGCCCAAGGCAGAAGATGGTACTAAAAAGTCCACCCTAACAAAAAAAGAAAGAAAGAAGGAAAGAATAAATAGACCTGCACCTATCTATCACGGACAACATACCCGTGTCTGTTTCACTCTAGACCTTCACCTAGCCATCACAGACAACGCACCTGTGCATGTCTTAGTCTAGACTTTCACCTAGCCATCACAGACAACGCACCTGTGCATGTCTTAGTCTAGACTTTCACCTAGCCATCACAGACAACGCACCTGTGCATGTCTTAGTCTAGACTTTCACCTAGCCATCACAGACCATTTTTAACGTACCCGTGTCTGTTTTCCTTTAGACCTTCACCTATCTATCACAGACAACATACCCGTGTCAGTTTCACTCTAGATATTTCACCTGTCACAGACAACGTACCTGTACATGTTTTACTTTAGACTTTCGTCTATCTATCACAGACAACGTACATGTACATGTTTTACTTTAGACTTTCACCTAGCCATCACAGACAACGCACCTGTGCATGTCTTAGTCTAGACCTTCACCTATCGGTCACAGACGACATACCCGTGTCCGTTTCACTCTAGACTTTCACCTATCTATCACAGACAACGTACCTGTGCATGTTTTACTCTAGACCTTCACCCAGCTATCAGAGACGATCGACATACCTGTGCATGTCTTAGTCTAGACCTTCACCTATCGGTCACAGACGACATACCCGTGTCCGTTTCACTCTAGACTTTCACCTATCTATCACAGACAACGTACCTGTGCATGCTTTACTCTAGACCTTCACCCAGCTATCAGAGACGATCGACATACCTGTGCACGGCGCACGACATCTGCAGGCTTGCACCGAGTGCATGTGCAAGGTAACACCGTGATGAAGTGGGGAGCTTGTTTTGATTCCCTTTCTGATTGCCTTTCTTTGTGCTTTGTGTTTGTCTTGGCAAGAGCTGGACTCGCGTGTGACGCGTGATTCCTGTTTCGCCGCGCGGAGTCTGTTAGATACACATCAAAGACAGAGGAGGAAGAGGGGGGGTAAATGCAGACCGTGGGGAGGGGGGGGAGGGTATGGGGAGAGAGAGAGAGAGAGAGAGAGGGAGGAAGAGGGGGCAGGGGGGTGAAGAGAGAGAGAGGGGAGAGAGAGAGAGAGAGAGAGAGAGAGAGAGAGAGAGAGAGAGAGAGACGGGACAGCAGACAGACAGAGAGAGAAAAGAAGAAAGGGGACAAGGGGGAAGAGAGACGGGTAAAATGAGAGAGAGAGAGAGAGAGAGAGAGAGAGAGAGGAGAGAGAGAGAGAGAGAGAGAGAGAGAAAAAATTTTAATACCAAGAACAGTAGCATTAGGTCCATTGCAGAACAGCCAGCCCTTTGGGTATACGACAATAGTATAAACGTAACTATGCTACAAACATTTTGGGGGAGGGGGGGGGGAAAGGGGGGAGGGGAAAAAAAAACTTTGGGGGGGGGGGTGGGGTGGGGGGGGATGAGAAGTATTACGAGAACGATGGTAATAAAGTGCTTAATTCTGTTCCCAGCATTGATTCGTACCGTGCGCATCAACACGATTCTTGTTCACCTGGCAGTGTTCACTAAGTACATCTTATTGTATCAAAAGTTATAGGAAGAAGAGGAGGAGGCGTGGGGGGGGTGGTGGTGGTAACTGAAGGATACAACAGTTACAGTGACGTTGACGCTGACGACAATATTGATGAAGACGACGATACGACACATGTAACGTATTCAGCTCTAACCCTGCAGCTTAAAGCGATTCAGTACGGTCAACAAATAGTTTCAATTATGAACCCGAGGTTAGACCGAAGTACGCCACTGTGACAATGTTACTCTAACCGCCAACATCGGGGTTGCGTGTGTTATCACGTGCTGGTGTACTGTGCACAAACACGCGATAATCAGAATCTTAAGGTAACCGTTCTGATGCACCGCTGTCGCTGGCATTTTTCTGCAACTGTTCAGGAAAAGAGGTCCATGGAACACGTCTGTCACAACACTGGAGGTGACGCGAATATGTGACGTCTTACATTATGATAATAGTAATAATAATAATAATAACCTGACCTACATTCATAAAGCACCCTTTCTCACAAGAGGTCATAGCACGTTACAATGGCAGCTGCTACAAGTACAACTAACACAGAATAGTGTCACAGACGTATACTGAGTCAAGCATATAATACATATTTAGCCTGTTCGTCGCACACACTCACACGCACGCACGCCCCTCCCCCCTCCCCCCCCACCTCCCTCCACAGACACACCATTGCTATGTTGGTAAGAGGTAAGATTTTAGTGCTGACCTAAAGGAAGAAACCAACTGAGAAATCAACACACAAAAGAGTTGATTAGCGCTCGATTTATACGTAACACAAGTACAACAACAATGTATTTTACTGCTGGAGAGTTACTGCAATCTTGTTATAGCTCAGGCTTCACAGGAAAAAAAGAAAAAAGAAAAAAGAAACAAACACACACACACACACACACGCACGCACGCACGCTGGCGAGTGTTATTGCAATCTTGTTATAGCTCAGGCTTCACAGAAGAAAAAACAAGAAAAAAGAAAAGAAAAAAAGAAAAAGAAGAAGAAACAAACGCCCCCCCCCCCACACACACACGCACGCACGCACGCACGCACGCACGCACGCACACATATATACATACACACAGATACATACGCACTTTAACACACACATACGCTCCACGAACCCGAAAACCTTATTTTACAAAGATGGTAGTTTAGGTTCAGTCAAAACCTGTCTAGCAACTATTCCTTGCTAAACTACTAATGGATAATAATAATTTAAAAAGATTACAAGGTACCATCTATGTACATATGAAGCACGAACGAATGAGTCAGAGCTCAGGAGCTGTGTGAAAGTCGAGGTGGCCGTTCTGGGCTCCCGTCCCTAATAAGCCTACGGTTTCTGTGGACGTAAAGCAACACTTCAACAACAACAACGAACGAATGTGTGTGTGTGTGTGTGTGTGTGTGTGTGTGTGTGTGTGTTGTGTGTGTGTGTGTGTGTGTGTGTGTGTGTG
>JABMCL010002224.1:172500-195000 GCA_018857735.1 Alviniconcha marisindica | reverse complement strand
GTTTTCCCCGAGCGCATAGACACCATTTCAACTCCTTTGTCTGTCTGCTGACTGTCGTCCTCCCCCCCCCACCCCCCCCCCCCACCAGCCGCACGCACCCCACACGCACACACGCCCACCACCCCCCCACCCCCCCCCCCAAACCCCACCCCCACACCCCCCACCCCCCCCCGCCCCCCACAACCAAACCCCCCCCCCCCAACATGCTTTCCCCGGCCCCTTTCCTCCAGAAGGAAACCGTCCAGTGCTTGGAGTTTGACACCGCCCTGCAACAGTTCCAGTTTCCCCGTTTCTGTTTTTTTTTTTTTTTTTTCAGCAATTAGACAGTTATGCGCAATAAAAGTAGTTGGGAAACGGAAGACAACTTTGGCGGGCGTGGGCCTCGAGGCCCGGCATTCTCCGCGTGTTCAGACGCGAGGCTTCGGCACGAAAGGAATGGGCCCGTTCCGCGTCCACAGTACACTTTTTTTTGTTTTACCCTCAAAGAAGCCGATCGTTTTGGTTGTAAGGCACTCTAACACCCCACCCCCCCCCCTCTCTCTGCTTTCTCACTGCCCCCCTCTCTCTTTCTCACTGCCCCCCTCTCTCTTTCTCACTGCCCCCCCCCTCTCTCTTTCTCACTGCCCCCCTCCGTCTTTCTCACTGCCCCCTCTCTTTTTCTCACTGCCCACTCTCTCTTTCTCACTGCCCCCCTCTGTCTTTCTCACTGGCCCCTCTCTCTTTCTCACTCCACTCCTTCCCCTTTTTGTTGTTGTTGTTGTTGCTGTTATTGTTTTTGCTGCTGCTGTTGTTGTTGCTGTTGCTGTTGTTGTTGTTGTTGCTGTTGTTGCAGTTGTTGTTGTTGCTGTTGTTGTTGTTGTTGTTGCTGTTGTAGTTTTTGTCCTCCTGCTCCGACATTCTTGTTAGAGCCACTCTCCCACCCCCCTCTCCCCATCCGTCTTTTCCCTCGCTTTCCTCCACCCCCCCCCCTCCCGTCCCTCACTTACATCCACCACCCACATCCCCCGTCCCTCACTTACATCCCCCCCCCACGTCCCTCACTTCATCCACCCCCCACCCCCGTACCCTCACTTACATCCACCCCCACCCGTCCCTCACTTACATCCACCCCACCCCACCCGTCCCTCACTTACATCCACCCCCCCGTCCTCACCTCTACATCCACCACCCCCATCCCCCATCCTCACTTACATCCACCACCCCCATCCCCCGTCCCTCACTACATCCACCCCCCCCATCCCCCGATCCTCACTCGTTCAGCAGATTATCCCATCCCTCCTTAGACGTTCTCCACTCTTCAGTAGCCTTTGCTATCCCTCTTCATCTCTCCATCCTCTCCCAGCAGCGGCTTTTCCCCCTCCCCGTCCCCCACCCCCGTCCCCATTTCACACACCCCGCCCCCCGATCCAGTTTAATATCCCCCCATTAAACTATCTTTCCAGAGTCACAGTTCCCCATTCCCCCCCCCCCCCACCCCGCATCCCCAGATCCAGTTTGATAACCCCACCCCCCCCCTTAAACTGTCTTCAATCACAGTCTCCCCACGCCCCCCCCCGCATCCCCCCGATCCAGTTTAATATTGCCCCTCACCCCACCACACCCATCGCCCCACTTTAAACTGTCTTCCCAGAATCACAGTTCCCCATCTCTCCGATCCAGTTTAAGATTCTCCCCCCCCCCCACACACACACACTTAAACTGTCTCTCATGAATCACAGCTCCCTCCCCGATCCAGTTTAATATTCCCCGCCCCTCCCCACCTAAACTGTCTTCCCAGAATCACGGTTCCCATTCCCCCGACCATAAATATTCCCCCCCACACACACACACGCACCACTTTTAATTTTATTTTATGTGATATGCACAGCTTGATGCCAGCGGGATTTTCCCATGTTTTTATTAATGACTTTTTACCAGGATGTTTATTGGCTGTTGTAATTAAATGTTTTATGATTGGAGTGAATGTGTGATGAGTGTACTTGGCACCACAAAGCATTCCTTGTGCAATCAGTGTATTGACGCTTGGCAATAAAGTTATAAAGTTATACTGTAACTATCTTCCCAGAATTACAGTCGCCTCCCCCCACCCCTCCCCGATCCAGTTTAGTATGGCCCCCACCCCCACCCCCACCCCTCGCCCCACTCTATCTTCCTGAACACGTCCTCCCCCACGATCTCACCCCACCCCCCCCCCCCCCCCCCCGACCAGTTTAATATTGCGCCCCCCACCCCCACCCCCACCCCACCCATCGCCCTACTTTAAACTGTCTTCCCAGAATCACAGCCCCTCCCCCCCTCCCCCCTCCCGATCCAGTTTAATATTCCCCGCCCCCTCCCCCACCTAAACTGTCTTCCCAGTATCTCCGTTCTAGTTTACCTCCCCCCCACCCCTCACCCCCCCACCCCCACCCCAGCGAATTCCTCATCTGCAGCCTTGTGTACAGGGGCTCCACGTGATCAGGACCTTGACTACACTTCCTTGTGGGCCGCGCTGCCAATCGTGCTATTGTTTCTTTTGCACAGGTTCGTGTGGAGAAGTGCTGGGTTTTCCGCTGTGTGACCCACCGCCTTTTGGGGGGTTGGGGGGTTGGGGGTGGATGAGAGAGGGAGGGATGGGGGTGGGGGTGGGGGTGGGGGTGGGTGGCACATTCTTTGGCATTCTTCATCGACGCTGTGACCTTGTGGAGTTTTTTGTTTTGTTTTTTGTTTTGTTTTTAAATACCTTGTATTTACTTGCACGCCGTCCGATATAGTTGTCGTGGGCAATTTGGGTTCCCGTTTTGGGTCTGTTGCTATGCGCGTCTCGTCAACAAAGTATTCATTAGCTCCTTTTGTTTGTTGCTGCTGGAACATTTTTTTTCTTCCCCTCTTCTTTTTCCTCTCACAGCGGCATGTCACTGAATTTTGGCTGATGGGTCGGTTAGCTCGAGCTCTAGTGTTACAGGTTTTCCTTTTTGTTGTTGTTGTATTTTTAGATTAGGGGGTGTAACCCTTCTGGCTTGTTGTGGGGATTTCCCATGTTGTATTTGTGTTTAGACTGAGGTTGTGGCTCTGACTTGCGTGGAAATTTAGGTCTGAGAAGAGTTTTGAACGGGTATTATCTTACTGAAGTGTTTGTTCGTCCTGGTTTCACTCTGAGTTCGTCCTGACCTCACTGTGTTGTTTGTCCTGACTTCACTCTGTTGTTTCTCCTGGCTTCACTGTGCTGTTTGTCCTGGCTTCACTGTGTTGTTCGTCCTGGCTTCACTCTGTTGTTTGTCCTGGCTTGACTGTGTTGTTCGTCCTGACTTCACTCTGTTGTTTGTCCTAGCTTCACTATGTTGTTCGTCCTGGCTACACTCTGTTGTTCGTCCTGGCTTCACTCTGTTGTTCGTCCTGGCTTCACTCTGTTGTTTGTCCTGACTTCACTCTGTTGTTCATCCTAGCTTCACTGTGTTGTTCGTCCTGGCTTCACTGTGTTGGTCGTTCTGGTGTCACTATGTTGTTCATTCTGGCATCACTGTGTTGTTCGTCCTGGCTTCACACTGTTGTTCGTCCTGGCTTCACACATGTGTTTGTCTTGGCTTCACTCTGTGCGGTTGACCCTATGTTAAACGTTAGACTCCATTTGCTAACTGACCAAACTCTGTTAGCGAGATCATATTATGATCTAATAGCTCTAATATTATTAGAACCATATTCATTTAAATCGAGTCAAGCCGCACACTGAGACCGCTGACCCGAGTGCTGGGGCGAAATAATCTGAAAATTAATAGCTTCCTGCTACTGCTGCTGCTGCTGCTGCTGCTCCTCCTCCTCCTCCTACTACTACTACTAGGGTCTTAGAGTGCCCTTTCTCATGCGAGTCCTGTGTGCGTCTATTTCCTAATCAAGCAAAACCAGCCAAGGTAAAAAATACACACCATTAATAATATACAAATTTGTCATCAGCAACCACAGCCCTATCGCTTCCATCCCCCCCCCATCCCCCCCCCCTCCACACACACACACATCATGGGGTGGGGTGGGGGGTCGGGGTGGGGGGTCGGGGTGAGGGTGAGGGTGAGGGAGGCCACAGACACATATATACACGCGCATAATTATCTTGATACAATCTACGTTACAGAGTCATAGAATGTGATTGTTCGTGCCATCGAAAAGATCACCCTTCGTCATCGACTGAATTCAAAACGGCATTGCAAGCTAACAGATGGAACATGTGATTGGCGCTTAATTAAACATACGCCACATCGCTGCGTGCGATCAGAGAGAGAGAGAGAGAGAGAGAGAGAGAGAGAGAGAGAGAGAGAGAGAGAGAGAGAGAGAGAGAGAGAGAGAGTATTTTAATCTAATTTACTTGTTTGACCGCCAGCGCCTTGCTCTCTTTTGAGAAAAGGCACAGATAAATACTATTATTATTAGTTTCGTGTCTCACCCAATAGGTGCCACACGTTGGTTGTTCTATTCAATATGTAGACATGTGGCATATATCTCATTTGAGCCCCCCCCCCCCCACCCGCCCGCCACCCCGAAAAAAAAGGCGTTTCACTGAATGCCATCATAAGGCCTGCGGGAGGTAGGGGGGGGGGGGGGGGGGGGGGGGGTGTCGTGTACAGACTGACAGTTGTGAATACGAGTGGCTCCAATTTCACGGGTCGATGGGAAAGTCCCCTGCTTTACCCTGCAGTCACGTAGGAGACAGTGTTACCAGCGAGAGTGGATGCCCCTTGCTCACGCCTGTGTCGCCACTGTCTCCCCTAGGTGGCGCCCACACTACGTGGCCTATGTGGGAAGTGAGTGAGACGTGGCCCACAGCTACAGCCAGGCTACATGTATGTAGGTACAGAGTGGCAGCACCGAAGGGCCGCTACCCAACAAAAGCGGCACACCGAAGCGATCAAAACAGAGGCGGAGATTTCGGAAGTCGGTACATGGCAGTAAACTGTAACCCAGCCCTGACTGTAACGATCTGCCGTCGGGCACGCTTTGGATTCGCGGCGTATACTGTATGTAGCAGGTTACCTCCGTGTTACTGAAGTAGCACGTAAAAGATTCCCCGTGCAGTCATTCTGCCAAAAGTGCAGGTGGCAGGTTGCCGTCCTACGTATGTGGCTTCCAATAAAGTGACACTGTACACGTTTGCATGGTTGCATGATGTGCATAGAACGTGCATCGAGAAGGCAGCCGTTTCACCTGGCACCAGCCATGTGACCTCCAAAACAGCGCTGTAAACATTTGAGTGGATATTCAAAAGGCGCTGTACAAAGCTGCAGTCATTCATTCACTAAAGCCTGCATCGTCATCATAATGTCTTCAGCCTGAGATGTACGCGTTGCTCACTTCTTCACTTCCAGTGTGAAAACTTTCCCTAATCTTAATAATAATGGAAATTTCTAAAGTGCCTACCCTGCGGCTTAAAGCGCTGAACAAGCATACACACATAATGTACATCGAGATGGAAAATGTTATCAAAAAAGAAAGAAAAGAAAACAAGATATTGATAAGGGTTTTTAAACACTATGCTAGACACACACACACACACACACACACACACACACACACACACACACCACACACACACACACACACACACACACACTGTACAGACTGATAGGAGTGAAGGACAATGCGGCTTAACTAAAATATTCTGAGAAGAGAAATGTCTTGAGTTGGCTTTTGAAGGAAGAGAGAGTAGCAGAGTAGCCTGATGTCTTTATCTAGTCTAAACCTCACAATATTAATAACGTTTTCTCCTCTCTCTCTCTGTTTTGTAGACTGGATTCTTCCACACTGAAGGCGAGCAGTACATCATCGAGCCCGTGAAGGGACACAGCCCTGGTTCGGATCCGGACCACCGTCACCCTCACGTGGTGTACAAGCGGTCAGCGCTGCCTGCCCACCTCAACTTCGCTTCGGCTCACGGCGCAGCCCCCGCTGAAGGCACCTGCGGCGTTCAGGGTGAGTCAGTGAATCAAACTCCTAGCACTGGTTTAATAGACGATCTTCGGAAATCCAGGGGACTACACTCGGTAAGTGCCTACGGGCATGGACCTGTATATATAGGTCCATGCCTGCGGCTGTAGTGCAGTGAGAGCCGGTTTGGCCTAGCGGTAAGGCGGTAGGCTGGTAAGCGGAAGGACCTCGGTTCGATACCGCTTCGGCTCTCCTTTCTCTTCAAAAGTTGTGGTTTGTGGACACGGTCTTGTGACTTTGTCCCTCACAATTAATGAAACATTAAAATGGCTCTCATCGCTCCCCATCTTAATGCAGGTCGTTCTGGTGGTGACAGTGTAGCGATAGGTATATACTCTCCCTCTTCCCCCACCTCCCTACCCCCTTCCCCCCATTCTCCCCGTCCCTAATAAGCCTTATGGTTTCTGTGGACGTTAAGTACCATGTTTACTTACTGTAGTGCAGTCATAGTTCAGGAGCTGTGTGAGAGTCGAGGTGGCCGTCCTGGGCTGTCCGTCCTAACGAGCCTTCTGGTTTCCGTGGACGTAAAGCTATAGTGAACCATGCTTCGGCATTGGTCACAGCTTGTCCCTAATATGTCAGCTGACATCTGAGGACATTAAGCAACACTACATCTGTAGTGCAGAGTAGGCACGCTTTTGTTGGGGATACAGTGAGCACGTGGGGAAGATGACGAATACCCGTAAAGAAATGGCAGAGAAGGCATCAGAAATGCCGATCAAGCACTCACTGTTCTCATGCACATTGGATATAGGTTCCCCAGCTGGTAGTCTAGTATAAATTATAATAGGTCCATGCCTGAAGATCTAAAACTGTCGCAGATCGGCTCTTCTCCGCTGCCGCCTCCATTCAGGGGAATTCACTCTCCAGGAGTAAGAAAACGCTGTCAAATTATCTTCGCTTGTTATTTCCGGAAATCGTCTATTACAACATCCTTCCTCCAACCACTGCCACAGTTGATTACGTAATAGGTCTCGGAAAAACTCTCAGCTACCGAACAGTTTTTCGAAGATGCTCAAACGGTAGTAAGTTTGCAACAGACAACTCAGATTATATCAGACTTTTTTTTTGTAACTGACCACGTTGCTTACGCCAGCACAAATAAAACCAAAATCGTTTGAATCGAGACGGAGCTTATTTTTTACCCCGTGGCGGATGCGTCTCATGTTTACGTGTGTGCTTGGGCGCAATGTTGCTTCCGCAGTTTTACTAGTACCCAAACCTTTCGGAGCGCGCTGACCGCGTTTGTGGACAGTTGCGCGGGGGTAAAGAGTGCCCCATTCAGTGGCGTGACCAATTCTGGCAGAGTTTGGAGGAAGGTGCCGGAAAGCGATGCTCGGAGTGTGTCAGTGAATGTCTGCGTGAACTGGAATGTCCAAAATGAGTCAAAAGGCAAATTTTCATTTGATGCCTTTATTATGAATAATAAAGTTCTTTTGTATTTGTATTCGTATTTTTCCTTTCAGTTCAGTTCAGTTAAGTATGGTATCTAAGCGCTCGAAAAAGCCCATATGCGCTCCACCCCGCCTCAGAAGTTTCTCCAGCCAACGTTGCCCCGGAGACGCAGCAACGTAACTCTCAAGATGCATGCAGGTACAAGGTGCATAAACTCCACGAAAGGTATATCCTCAAACGTACAGATGTAGAGGGTGCAGCTTTGGTTGAGTTTAAGTACCTTTTATTTACTGTCATGCCACGTGAGAGTTACCGTAGGTGGCTCAGTTCTTTTGCCGCTGTGTTCTCAAACGTACAGATTTAGAGCCGGGATGGAGCTTTGGTTGAGTTTAAGTACCTTCTATTTACTGTCATGCCAAGTAAGAGTTACCGTAGGTGGCTCAGTTCTTCTGCTGCTGTGGTCGTTCATGTGACGTCTTTCGAGCGCTAATTAACTCACTTATTTATTGATTCTGCGCAAGACCTCTTGCTCCCACTCAGTTTCAGACTTGTGTTTATAAGTAGCTAAGCCGAGGCTGTCGTAAGCCAGTACTTAGAGTTTGGCCTAGACTATCACGAGCACGACGAGGGATCCTCACTGAGGACTGACGAGCAGCTGTATCAGTGATAGGGTCTTGGTGGGGGATGGGGGGGTGGGGGGGGGGGCTTGCATCACTCACGTCTGGTACACTTTACGTCACGCCTCAGTTTGTAGGTCAGGGGCAGGTGAAGGAGTGTAGCGACACCGTGCCGCACGTGTAGACGCACGTGTAGACCCACTGCGCGGGTCACGGCGTGGGAACAACAAAAACGGCCGTGGAAGAGTGCGATTAGGTGCAGTGGGGCTCGAGACACAGTGGAACCCGTGACACCTGACCACGCACCCCACGATTGGTGCCACACTCCGAGCATCGCTTTCCGGCACCTTCCTCCAAACTCTGCCAGATTTAGTTACGCCATTGAAGGGGCACTCTTTATCTGCGCGCAGCTGTCCACCGACGCGCCCAAGCACGCACGTAAACATGAGACGCATCCACCCCGGGTAAAAAAATGAGTTCCGTCTCGATTCAAACGATTTTGGTTTGATTTGAGCTGGCGTAAGCAACATGGTGAGTTATAAAACAAACGTCTGATATAATTTGAGTTGTTTGTAACAAACTTACTACTGTTTGAGCACCAACTGAAAAAGCTGCTCGTTAGCTGACAGTTTTCTGGACCCTATGGCCTAACTAAATACGGCAGTGGTTGAAGGAAGGATGTCGTAAACCAGTGCTTGGAGTTTGCATGCACCCATGTGAGAGTTCACGTTCAACGTTGCTTTACGTCCACAGAGACCTGAAGGGCTGTTAGGGACTGCCAGGAGCCCAGGATGGCCACCTCGACTTTCACACAGCTCATGGACTCTCGTCCCTCTCCCCTTCTCTCTCTCTCTTGTTGTACCACTTGGTTGTGTTGTAATTGTATCAAGGACAGGTTGCCCGAAAGGCATTCGTGCCTAAACCTTTATCCTTGCGTAATAAAGTCTCAGTCAGTATCTCTCTCTCTCCCCCCCCCCCCCCCACCCCACCCCCCTCATGAAAATTAACGACTCACGTTTTGTAAGATCATGCTTATAAATAATCGTCTGTTCGTGTTTTCCGGGATGCAGATACAAGCTTCCGGGGTGGGGGGTGGGGGGTGGGGGGGGGGGGTGGGATCAGGGCCGGGGGGAAGGGTAGGGGTGTGTGGGGGTGGCGGGGAGGTACTGCCGCAAAGTCAGAGATTGGGGTCACTGATCTGCAGTGACTCCAGAGCGACTTGTCTAATTTCTGTACCCCCCCCTCCCCACCCCCACCCCATCCCCTTAGCCCACCCACTTCTCACATAAGGACGTGTGATAAGAACAGCGAATCACCAACATTTACTTGGGAGATTAAGACTTGCATTTCACTGGCTCCTATATTTCTATTCTGATGACCTACAAGTACAAAATGCAACTTAGCGGTTGACTGGGTGTGAAGCACCAAGCACCAATCAAGTATATTATATAATCTGCCCCTCCCTATATATGAAATATCAAACACCAATCAAGTATATTATATAAAAGGCCCATCCCTATATATGGCGTACCAAGCACCAATCAGTTATATAATATGCCCCTCCCTATATATATATATATATATATATATATATATATATATATATATAATATATATATATATATATATATATGAAATGCAAAGCATCAGTGAAGTATATTATGTAATATGTCCCTCCCTGTGTATGAAATACCAAGCACAATTCAAGTATATTATGTAATATGTAATATGCCCCTCCCTATATAGACCGTTTGTACTTTAAAAGTGATGTGCTATATATACAGAACGTCTTATTGCGTATCATTAATTTTAATTTCCGGAATAGATTAGTCAAGTTGTTTTGTATCGGAGCAATTTTGCATGACTTGGCTGGTTTTCAGGTGGTTACAGTAGAGTTTTGCACAGCACTTTGGATACACGAAAGGGCTAAGCACTCCAATGACTGGATATTCATTCGAACGAACAGAACACAGTGTACACCAGCTTCCATACTAGACATCTTATCGGCCGTAATCACATTTCCTGCAGCGGACGAAGTCGTCGTTGCACACCTGGTAAACTCAGACTAAGCTGAATCAGAGCTAAGAGTGGCTTTGGCTATAACCCCCCCCCCCCCCCCCCCCCCCCCACCCCACCCCCACCCCACCCGCTCCCCCCTGCCCCCCTTCCCAATTCCCACCAAACTCTTCTGCTACCCTCACACCCCTTTCCCCCTTCGGAGAAATCCCGTATTAGCAAATGAGTCTTGAAGGCCCACAACTCTCCGACAGCCCGAGTGTCAAGACGAGGCACTAGCTAGCGCATGCGTCACGCGCTTTGCACTAGGTGCACCGAGACAAACAGAATCTCGGTGAGACACAGGGCTGCTGTATTGACGGGGTTTGCTGCTGTGAGGCGGCATTTGCATGGCAGGGTCCCGTGACTGATCCCTAGGGAGCGTTTGAAGTCTCGTAGACTTGTAACAACGTGTCGCTCACTGGCTTTTTTCCCTTCAAGGTCTGGAGGGGACGAGAGAGAGAGAGAGAGAGAGAGAGAGAGAGAGAGAGAGAAGCACGAAGGTAGAGAGAGAGAGAAGAGAAGCTTTATTAGTAAGTAAGAGAGAAGGGGGGGGAAGGGGGGGTTAAATTCACGTGAATAAAATTAGAGAAAAATAAAAATGAGGAGGGGGGGGGTAAATACACGTGAATAAAGATTAGAGAAGAAAAATGAAAAATAAACAAAAAATAAACTGTCTTACAATTTATCTTGGCGAAACCAGCACACACATGTAGGCCTATAAGACAGAGGTAGAGACAGAAATGCATGAACCTACTCTTCTCATACAGCAGAGCTGGAAGTGAAATCTGCTGTAACTGCCAGAGTGAAGGTGAATTACCGACCAGAGAGACTAGCACCAAAAGCAACCACCACAGGAGGCTTGCATCTCGTAAATTCTCAAGCATTGAGGAGCTTGAGACACTACCTGCGGACCCAACGCTATGAACATTACACCATCGGAAACATAGAGGAGAAAGGCGTAGAATGGGGAAACGCTCGGCAATCTTGCTTCAAAGGTCGAGAAACGGCCGTTGTCATGCAGTCAGAAGAACATTGGAACTGTTTCAAAAAACACCGCTGAGGAAACTTCACAGTGACGTGACGAAGCGCATATCGGCTTTTCCGAGCGCCAGCGTGCTATCTCGAGCCGAACTGAACTGACATTTTGCGACGAGAACCTATTTTCGAAGGTATTATGTTCACGAGTAAGAATGTAAAATAACATCGATCATAGTCGACACTAACACGCAGTGAAATTTCGAAAAACCGGTAGAGCCTCGATTTCTTGGCAAAGACAGAAATATTGTTTTTAACACATTGCGCCAGATGCCATAACTCAAATCAGGCGAGCTGATAGAGAGTGTCACTGTATCGGGAACACGGCGATGGAGAGTGACCGAGGGCAGGTAATTACGTTTGCTTATCTGAGAAAGGTGTGTTGTGACGTTGGTGGCATTTGGCAGGAGGAGCATCTGAACTCTATGCAGGTTCCTCGTGTCTGGATCTTGTCGGCATTCTTTTCCTGGTTGTGCTTGATTAAAAGGACACAGTTCAGTGAACTATAAATCCTTTTAAGACTTAGAGACAGTGAGGCCCACATGCCTGTGTCTGGTCGGCATACTTTTCCCTGGTTCTGCTTGATTAAAAGGACACAGTTCAGTGAACTAGAAATCCTTTTAAGACTTAGAGACAGGTATGAGGCGGCCCACATGCCTGTGTCTGGTCGGCATACTTTTTCCTGGTTCTGTTTGATTAAAAGGACACAGTTCAGTGAACTATAAATCCTTTTAAGACTTAGAGACAGGTATGAGGAGGCTCATGTGTCTGTATCTGGTCGGCATTCTTTTTCCTGGTTCTTCTTGATTAAAAGGACACAGTTCAGTGAACTGTAAATCCTTTTACGACTTAGAGACAGGTATGAGGAGGCTCATGTGTCTATATCCAGTTGGCATTCTTCTTCGTGGTTCTACTTGATCAAAATGACGCAGCTCAATGACACAGCTCGATGGACTGTAAACCCTTCTAAGACTTATAAGTATCAGAGCTACAAATCGTTTTAAGATTACAACTGTGAATCCTTTTCAGATCACAACTGTAAATCCTTTTAACATCACAACTGTATCCTTTTAAGATTACAACTCTAAATCCTTTTCAGATCACAACAGTAAATCCTTTTAACGTCACAACTGTAAATCCTTTTAAGACTTACAGAGAAACTCGGAGGAGGCTCGTCGTGTCTGGATCTGGTTCTGATGGGCATTCTTTTTCCTGTTCAAAACCTGATCAAAACGACACAGCTCTGTGAACTGTAAATCCTTTTTAAGGCGTAGAGACAGATGGGAGGAGGCTCGTCGTTTTTGGATCTAGTTCTGGTAGGCATTCTTCCTGGTTATATTGGATAAAAATAGCAACAGCTCAGAGAACTCTGATTCCGCTTACCTTCCCGTCATCTCCTTCGGCCTCAAGGGGGATAATCATGCCCGTTTTGCCTTACCCCGTGCTGCAGCTATCTCTGCTGAGAAACCTAGAGGGAGCGGTCAACGATTCCATTCCTTGAGTAGGGCAGAACATGGCTTTGCGTGCTTGGACGACTGCCGAGAATTCGGTTGTTCAGTGGTTGTTTTCCATGTGGTTCAGCTTCATCAGTGTCAGCTTTCCCGTTCTCTTCAGATATTTAAATTCACCTATGGCATGAACAGTGATAGTTCGTTCACAATGGTCTGATTGAGTGAATTGTTGTACTTCGCCCCAGTACGACCTTAGATTGAGGCTGATTGGGAATTAAACATCATCATCTATTTGACTAACTGGCTGACGGACAGACGGACTAAGCATTTGCCGAAGATTCTGGAGAAACACTTGACACTTTGATCTTTATTGCTTCAGACTAATCAAACGAAGGCCATAACATTATGGTAAAACCGAAGTCCTACTGATGCACTTAACACAATTCTTCTACCACATTCACACACACGCACACACACTCTCGCACATGTACACACAGACCTCCCCCCTCCCCCCTCCCCCCTCCCCATACACACACATACGCGCGCACGCTTTCACGCAGCAATCACGCGACAAGTTCTCACCGCTTACAAACCCATTTAATCACACACACACACACACACACACACACACACACACACACACACACACTCACACTGAAGACAGAGAGAGAGAGAGAGAGAGAGAGAGAGAGAGAGAGAGAGAGAGAGAGAGAGGAGAGAGAGAGAGAGAGAGAGAGAGGCCTCTGTGTGCCCCTCAATCACACAGTTGTGACGACCGCCCATGGGTCGATCACCCAGCTCTGACTCACTGGCCGCAGAGACGCAGACATTTTTTTTAAAACTGCCTGCACTACAAAGCTATATTTTTGATCTACAAAGGCGTCAAAGAATGAAAGCAGCCTGTTTTTTTGTTTTTGTTTTTATTTTTAAACAAAATCCCCATTTGCACAACAAAGGACTCACTTTGATTGAAAGTGCACCGCCCCGGGTGTCATATCACATTGCGGTTGCAAGAGTTAAAGACCCATTACACCGTGCTGATGTCAGTGAAGCCTTTTCCGCTATGGGGCGGGCGGTCCATCATGATGGCTTTTCGGAGACGTCATCGACCGGAAATGGATCCACGAAGCGTTACTAACGAGCGCTAGTGGGCTTGCGACACGCATTTAGCAGGGACAGTTGGTTGAAGTGTTGCATTACGTCCCCAGAAACCGAAGGTTTAGGACAGAGACAGTCATAGACAGACGCTTAAATAGGCTAGGTCAAGTCGTCCCGCTGCTGAAACCGTAAACTGTTGACCCGAAGATAATTATATTCATACACGCGTTGTGGATTGTGATACCGTCTACTCCGGCAAGAGAAGACGAGACTGGCAAGGGGATGATTTGTACTGTGCTGCAGTGTAAATTCTTTTAAGACTTAGAGGCGGGTGGGAGATGGAGGAGGAGGGTGGGGGCGTTGTAGTCCATAGAAGTTTGTTTAAAGACGAAGCCAAGCCAGGAAACATCACGGACGGAATAGAATAAAATAAGTTTTGGTCATTCGATTTCTCGTCCTGTTTGTTAAAATATCGACGTTTGAAAGTCGCGAAAACACGACCAGGCTGCCATTTTTGTGGAAGGCTGCAGCCTGTATCAGTGACGTCATGAGCAAGGTCGGCGTGTGTGGCAAAGTTTCCAGTACGTTGTTGTTGTTTGATGATCGCTTTTATAAAGCGCTGTTCTCCGCTCTCGAGCAGACTCACTGCGCTCGCATGTGATTCTACATGAGTGAATAGCTTTTTATAGCGCGTTTTTGAATATCCACCGAAGTGGTGTACTTACAGCGCTGGCATGGCTGGTGCCATATGAAACTGCTGCCATCTCGTCGTGTTCTGTGTACACCATGCAACCATGCACCATGTCACTTCAGGCAAAACCACATACGTAAGGTGCATACCACCTGCACTTTTGGAAGAATGGCCGGGATCTTTTACATGCTACAGCGGTAATTCGTGGGTGGAACGGATAGCGAAATAAGATTCAGCACAGAAAGTTGACCCTGCAGAAGAAAATTCTCCCACCGCTCCTGCCGAGATTCAAACCCGCGACCTTTCGATCAAGAGTCCGGCGCTCTAACCACTGAGCTGTCCCCGCCCCGTCACCAGTTAGCCCTTCCTGCTCTCCGTTGGTAACGAATGAACCAACATGGCTGCCCCCTGAGGAGCTCAAATTCGAAGCAAAAAGAAAAACAGACGAAAGTATTCGCACATTTTCCACACTTTCAGCCCAGCTTGCGTCTTCGGTTCGGTTCCCCTTCAAAAAGGGGACCTCGAGCCGAGAAGCATTAGTTTCTTTCGGTAGGAATGGAATAGAACATACACTCTGAACAGTTTTTTTGTTTAAAATGGTAGATTGGTGATCTGGTTCTTTTTCTAAATCGTTGTTTGGAAGTCGTGAAAACAGCCGTGGCCGCTGCCATTTTGTGGCTGGCAGTCTGTGTTGGGGACGTCATGAACAAGGCTGGCATGTGTTTCACTAGTGTCTCTTGCGTCATGACCCATCTTCTGTTCTTCATTCGGTAAAGAGCGAACCGACACCCCGAAGAGCTCAGAATCGAAGCAAAAAAAACAAAAAAAAACGACAAAAGAAAACAAACAAACAACAGCAACAACAATAATAACAAACTATAAAAAAAATTAAACAAACAAACAAACAACAAAAACACCTTTCGTTTCATAAATATTGATAGTGCAATCAAATGAAGTCCACAAACAGAAAATAATGATACATTTTCAACGGTTTCAGACCAACTGCCCTCTTCGCTTTGTGTCCCCTTTAATGAATATTTTCATGCACAGTCAAGCAGTTCCACAACTTTGTGAAAAACGGCTGACCTACAGAAAAGAGCCGGAAACCATTCCGCCCTCTGTTTCCTAAAGACAAGGATATCAAAAAACACAGCGTCCTGTCAGTCAAACATGTAACCTATCGCCCACTTGCAAATTGCCCAAGATGACGCACAAAAAGCATGATGCAAAGTGTGACTGGATAGCCGAGTAACAAATGTCAAAAGTGGCAGGAAATATACACACCCAGACGAAAGAGTTCCTGAAAATGCCCAATGATTGTCTGGACGTCTGGAGTTGTTGTGTCAGCTTAAATGAGCGGTGCATTTATGTCGTGATCTACTGCTGTAACCTTTTTGGGATTATATGCTACTTTTGAAGATCAAAGAGGGAGATAGAGACGGGGAGGGGTGAGAAAGAGAGAGAGAGAGAGAGAGAGAGAGAGAGAGAGAGAGAGAGAGAGAGAGAGAGAGAGAGAGAGAGAGAGTTGATTGTGTCTGGCTTTTTTCCCCCGCCGTCTCATGACCAGTGTCAAGTTTGAGACCATTATTGTTCTTTTCGCCCTTTGACCTTTTACAGACCCAAATTCATCTCAGATGATCGTTAAGATTAGCAACGGCAACTAATCCTCTGAGAAAAAAATCGCCATAGCACGGGATATAAGAACTGAATTCGCGTTCCCACAATCCTCGCCTGTCCTCGTGAAACAGTATATAATACGCCCTGCCCAAATTGTAGGCCTACACCGGGAGAAATAAAAAAAGCACTTACGCAAGCATTTTCAGAAAGCGTACACGTTTCACCGGGTCCCCGTGGCGCAGTGGTTAGCGCTTCGAAATGCCATGCATCGGAAGGTTGTGGGGTCGATTCCAATCAGCCGTATATATCCGGATGTTAGTTTTGAGCCCTGAGTAGGAGCGCTTGGACGACCTATTCATCTCTACTCGATCCGCCCCCCCCCCCCCCCCCCCCCGTCCACCCCCCTTTCCCGGTCTCTAATAAGCCTTACAGTTTCTGTGGACATAAAGCACTGTGAGAGAAAGCATGCAGCCCTGAGTCGGCTCCAACCTAAAACCAGCAGTGCAATACTGGTTCAGCTGGAAACTGAGAAGTAACATAAATGACTGTTGGGACGGCTAGCTGTTATCCGCTTGTGGTGGACATTTGGTATACGCATCGCTGCCGCAGATCTGAACTCGCCATGCTGTTAACAACAGGGCGCCGGGCGTGGTGGCCGATAGCTGAATGTCGGACAGATGTATTCCGCTGCGTCGGTTCGTTCGTTCGTTTTCAGAGCTTAGAGGAGCTGTGTGAAAGTCGAGGTGGCCCTGATAGTCCGTAGTCTCTGTGGACGTAAAGCAAAACTGAACTGAACCGGTTGCAATGCTTCAGAGCTCAGGAGCTGTGTGAAAGTCGAGGTGGCCGTCCTGGGCTCCCCGTCCCTAATAGTCCTTATCGTCTCTGTGGACGTAAAGCAACACTGAACTCGAACTCGAACTCGTTCTTTAGTTCTTCGATTTGTAAAACGCCGAGTTGTCTTCGGAAAGGTACTGGCGTGGGCAAAGATTCCGGGAGGTGGGGAAAGACAATACAATACAGTACACTACAATGCAATACAATAAATCTTTATTAATCCTTAAAAAGGAAATTCAACTGCATGCCTTTGACAAAAACAAAAACAAAACGAAAAAGTACATTAAAAGAAGAAGAAGAAGAAGAAGAAGAAGAAGAAGAAGAAGAAAAAGAAGAAGACGAAGACTATACCTAACACTACCCCATGTTGTTTAACATAAACATAGCCGTTGTTGCAAAATGAATTTAGTAAATTATGCTTGTGAGCATCTACTATAAGATTAACTTGTTTAATATTAATGCTCATACAATGATTTTGATTGTCCATATTTTCATGAATGTAAAGAAACTTTGCTTAAACCAACACTGCACTATTACCGTCAGAATGAGTTCTGCAACACGACAGGCAGTGACGAGATTAAACACGACGACCATTCTAATGAGCTAAGTCACGGCAGGTCACCGGATCGAAAGCGAGGCTGGGTGGTCCTGATCTGACGAGAGCAAATCCCGTTAAAATAGACGGGCTTTGGACGAGAGCGTGTAGAGATTAAAACTTTGTCGTCTGCACCTTAGCCAACAGTCCTTAAGCCTCGCTTAATTAGATCTCGGTTACACTGGAGACTGAGCCCACCTCATGAATATTTCGTTCAGTCCACGCCATCACGCATTTAAGCGGCCAACGTACGTTTCTGTATAATACAGAATGCAAAATCTTTATTGTTTTCGTGTGTGGACATAAAAAATTTGCTTATCGACTGGATGAAGGTACAACAGCGCACGTAAATATACACAACATAGTAGAACAAAGTTTCATTCATGTCAGTTCGTCTCCCTCGCCCCCCCTTCTCCGCCCCCCCCCCCCCCGTGTGTGTGTGTGTGTGTGTGTGTGTGTGTGTGTGTGTGTGTGTGTGTGTGTGTGTGTGTGTGTGTGTGTGTGTGCGTACGTGCATGCGTGTGTGCATGTATGTGTCTGTGTGCGCGCGCGCGCGCTGTGTGTATGTATGTGTGTGTGTGTGTGTGTGTGTGTGTGTGTGTGTGTGTGTGTGTGTGTGTGTGTGTGTGTGTGTGTGTGTGTTACGGGGCAAGGGGTAGCGGGTGGGAGCTGGGAGGGGTGGAATTATGGGTAAGTAATAATATATTGAGATTATTTTCTTTCTCATGCAAATGCACAAATTATTTCCCTTATATGTATATTGTTAGTTGTCATATAAGTATGCATTACTTACTTGCGGATGTTACCTTCGATTTATTACTCACTTAACGTAGAAAATATCGGAGAGTGTTGTAAAGCGCAGTCAGTTTGCACACACTAGAGAATAACGCTATGCAAAAGTGATCTGTTATTATCATTATTATATTGGTGCTGATCACCGAATAGTCCAACCAGAGACACTACGCTAAGTGGTTTCAGCGGTGTACTGAAACCAAAGAGAGTAGAAATCTGAAACAGAACGAGGCCCAGAGCGCTCTTGCAGAATCAGCACACAAGGGAGTTAATTAGCGCTCGAAATACGTAACACAAGTACACCAACAAAGACCTGAGTCACCTACAGTAACTCTCACCTGGCATGCGTGTAAATACAAGGTACATAAACACCACCAGAGGTACATCCTCAAGTGAGCCGGTTTGGCCTAGCGGTACGGCGTTAGGCTGGGAAGCAGAAGGACCTCGGTTCCATACCGCTTCGGCTCTCCTTTCTCGTTAAAAAGGTTGTGGTTTGTGGACACTGTCTTGTGACTTTGTCCGTCACTTCCTACTGAAACATTAAATGGCTCTCATCGCTGCCCATCTTAATGCAGAAGTCATTCTGGTGGTGACAGTGCAGCGATAGGTATATAATCTCCCCCCCCCCCACCTCAATACCCTCTTCCCCCCTTCTTCCCGTCCCTGATAAGCCATACGGTTTCTGTGGACGTTAAGCACCATGTTTACTTACTTTACATCCTCAAAGAGTAGAGGCAGAGCTTCACTACCACAGTCTGCTTGAAACAGACGGGGCAAGCTTTATGACTCATTCGGGAACCTTATTGCAACTCTCGAATTCTCGTCTCAAAGTTTCGAGGCATATATATTTATAGTACTCGTAAGTTCATTGATCCCCGAGGGGGGATAAGCGATAAGACAACACCGTAAGTTTCAGCCGCGTTCACCGAACCGTGCATTTCACACCTCATTCACCCGAGTCAAGGTGCAGATGTGCAACACACTGAGCAGCCGTTGCTGTAGGGGTTTTATGCTGGCACCCGCGGCGTTGTGGTGGCTTGACGCACCACCTCCACTTGAGCGTCAGAGCAAACAGCGCGTAAAAGCACATGACGTGCGTGCATGACGTCACACCATGAGTTCGAGATCGAGAGTGAACGCCTTCTCTCTCTCTCTCTCTCTCTCTCTCTCTCTCTCTCTCTCTCTCTCTCTCTCTCCCTCTCTCTGTCTCTCTCTCCCTCTCTCTGTGTCTCTCTCTGTCTCTCATCTCTGTTTCTGTCTGTCTCTCTCTGTGTCTCTGTCTGTCTCTCCCTCTCTTTCTGTCTCTGTCTCTTTCTCTCTGTTTCTCTCTGTGTCTCTGTCTCTCTCTCTCTCTCTCCCTCTCTCTGTGTCTCTGTCTCTCTCCCCCTCTCTCTGTCTGTCCCTCTCTCTGTCTCTCTCTCCCCCTCTCTCTGTCTCTGTCTAACTCTCTGTCTCTGTCTCTGTCTCTGTCTGTCTCTCTCTCCCCCCCTTTCTCTCTATGTGTGTCTCTGTCTGTCTCACTCTCTGTCTCTCTCTGTTTCTTCTTCTTCCTCCTCCTCCTCCTTCTTCTTCTTCTTGAACTGCGTATCCCAGAGGTGATGGTTTTCCCGTGTGGCAATTACTATGTGCTGGTTTGGCTGGAGTCAGCAAAATATGGCATTTCACGCTTTGCCGACTGATGTACTTGAGGGACAAGAATTTTGCCTGTCTAGTTGCTACCTGCTGAGTAGGTTCTGCATGCCGCCTTAATTTCTTCGCATCCCCTTCAAACATAAAACGACGTCACTATATTATAAACTGACAGCGAATCCGCGTTTACTTCTGATTTGATGAGTTTTGTGTGGCCCTATTTCAGTCTTTTATGTTTTATTGGTTCTTGAACCTCCCTCCACCCTTTCCTCCCTCTGTTTTTAATGTAACACACGAAGTTGGCGAGCCAAGGGGTGTCTGCTGCCTCTCTGTTTCACTGTGTGTGTGTGTGTGTGTGTGTGTGTGTGTGTGTGTGTGTGTGTGTGTGTGTGTGTGTGTGTGTGTGTGTGTGTGTGTGTGGTGTGTGTGTGTGTGTGTGTGAATGAGTGTGTGTGTGTGTGTGTGTGTGTGTGTGGTGTGTGTGTGTGTGTGTGTGTGTGTGTGTGTGTGTGTGTGAATGAGTGTGTGTGTGTGTGGTGTGTGTGTGCGCGTCGTGTGTTTTGTGTGTGTGTGTTGTGTGTGTGTGTGTGTGTGTGTGTGTGGTGTGTGTGTGTGTGTGTGTGTGTGTGGTGTGGTGTGTGTGTGTGATGTGTGTGTGTGTGTGTGTGTGTGTGTGTGTGTGTGTGTGTGTGTGTGTGTGTGTGTGTGTGTGTGTGTGTGTGTGTTTAGCCTTTGTCGGGTACCTCAAGGAAGTGGTGCTGGTATGGTTGCGGATTGTTTATCACTGTTTATTACAGAGGTCGAAGGCAATTATATTTTACATATATAAAGCATGGGTGCGTTAACAATCTTAAACAAAAAGCAAGACTAAAAACGTATTATATAAGAGGCCAGGAGTGGCCACCAGTGTATCGCACAAGTGTCCGAGGTAGGCGGCGTTGCTTACTGTCCTCAGATGTCAGTTGACATATTAGGGACAAGCTGAGACCAATGCCGAAGCATGGTTCAATATAGCTTTACGTCCACGGAAACCAGAAGGCTCGTTAGGACGGACAGCCCAGGACGGCCACCTCGACTCTCACACAGCTCCTGAACTATGACAAGTGTCCGAATCGTATCCGTGCCTCTTTAAGAACCCACCCACACCCTCCATCCCTTTTCCCATCTACCAGTTCCGGCCTGGACTGGGTCATGAATAGTATACATGACTTCACATCCTGTTGATGAATAGGGACACGACGGGACTTGGACACTATATTATGGCTTGTTTTTTTTCTCACCTAGTTTCACTCTCACGTGCTTCATGGTCAGCAGTAAGGTGTTTGCATCAAAGATAATTGTTTATTCTATACCAAAGTAACACAATCTTTCTTACGTTGTCCGGGAAAATCTCAGTGACTAGCCTTGGATGGAGCAGGTTCCCCCCCCCCCCCCCCCGCCCTTCTATCCCCTTTTTTGGGGGGGTCAGCTGGATCGATCAGCCATTGACAAAAGAACATTACATAGACCACAAAGCGACGTCAGAAAGAAGGCGCGTCATAAGTACGTCATTTCCTTCTCGCGTTGATTTTTTTCTTTTTTTCTTTTCTTTTCTTCTACAGTCGAAAAGCAAAGACATTGCATTTGCAAGTACGAGAACGCTATCTTCACGCGGTCAGGCACACGTTAGCAAAGACTATTATGTTAGTGCTTGAAATGAGTCACTGTTAGCAAAGACTATTATGTTAGTGCTTGAAATGAGTCACTGTTAGCAAGGACTATTATGTTAGTGCTTGAAATGAGTCACTGTTAGCAAAGACTATCATGTTAGTGCTTGAAACGAGTCACTGTTATGCAAAGACTATTATGTTAGTGCTTGAAATGAGTCACTGTTAGCAAAGACTATCATGTTAGTGCTTAAACGAGTCACTGTTAGCAAAGACTATCATGTTAGTGCTTGAAATGAGTCACTGTTAGCAAAGACTATTATGTTAGTACTTGAAATGCTGTTAGCAAAGACTGTTCTTGAAATGAGTCACTCAGCCAGTTATTAAGGGCGGTAACTCTCCGCGCCCGTCTTCGCGCCTGTGTGTGTGAGCTGCGCTAACTTGGTACAGAAATTGGTTGCATGCAATACCGCAGATATCACACCCGACTCCATGATTGTCATCAGTTCTCTACACTATGCTCACCTTCGTTTTCTCCAGCCTTGTTAACTGCGAACGAGTTTGTCGCTTCTCCCCCCTTTACTTCCCATTTTCATACTTGTGTGGGTTTTATTTCTGTTGTTTCGGGAATTCTCTGAGACTGATTAGTCTACTAGCTGCTAGCTGTTGTTTTCTCTTTGTTATCTTTTCAGCTTACTTTTCTTCTTCTTCTTTTTTTCCCCCCTCTCTCTCTCTCTTCCCACCCTTCAGTTCGGCTTCGCGTCGTTCAACACCAAGACAAGCAAAGGAAAGGGGATAGTCAGGAGCTCTGTTTATTTTATTTTTTATCTGAGAGAGAGAGAGAGAGAGAGAGAGAGAGAGAGAGAGAGAGAGAGAGAGGAGAGAGAGAGAGAGAGAGAGAGAGTCGCCAAACGACCCTGAACTTGCCCAGTGGCTGCGGCTGCAAAAACAAAGAAGTGTAAAGTCAGAAGGCGGCGAAAGGTGTGAGGCTGGCAGCAAAAACAATGTCTGCGACGCCAACACTGGAACCACTGTTGGTTCACGTCCAAAGACAGGAAGGGAAAATGCCAGAAGGAGACTCTGGCACGCC
>JABMCL010002224.1:145000-165000 GCA_018857735.1 Alviniconcha marisindica | reverse complement strand
CGTGCGTTTGAGAAGGCAAAGTGTTCTAGCTGATGTCTCACGCATGTGTGTGCGTTTGAGAAGACAAGGTGTTCTAGGTGTCTCAGGCATGTCTGTGTGTTTGAGATGGCAAAGTGTTCGAATTGACCCGCGCGTGCCTGTGCAGGTGAAAAGGTGGTTGTTGAAGTGTTGCTTTACGTCCACAGAAACCGTAGGTTTGTTAGGGACGGGAGCCCAGGACGTCCACCTCGACTTTCACACAGCTCCTGAGCTCTGAAAAAGGTACTTTTCTAGCAAGTCTCATGTATAGCTGTGGATTACAGAAGGCTAAGTGGTGTTCTAGCATGCCTGTGCATATGAGATGGCAAAGTGTTCTAGCTGTCTGACGCCTGTGTGTTTATTTCAGAACATCTGTTCCACGCTATGGTGCAGGGTGAACAACAAGTGTTCCACCAAACTGCAACCCGCTGCTGAGGGAACAATCTGTGGAACCAACAGAGTAAGTCGCTGTTTTCATTCTCTTCCACTTCGTCTTCTCCTTTTAGCATATGAATGACTAGGTTGACTCGTTTATCACTCCCCAATAACAATTCTGCTGAATAAACACTTAAACAGGAAAACAACGTACATAACTCAACCAAAAACAGATAAGTGGCTAACTTTTTCATCATTTTTCACCTTTTCCGACTGGTTAAGTGTTGTTTAAGTGTTGTTTTGTAGCTTGACAAAGGGGATTACCCCGAAAATTTGCTGTTTTTGTCTTGTCCTAATAAATAGCGTTCTTTTCAACCTTTTATGTGTTTGAATTCTGCTGTTTTCATGGTTTTGACCTGTCAGTGGTACTTTACTGGCAAACGACAATGAGACTCGGTCAGATTGTGTTTGTCGCCGACAGTGATGATTTTGCTGGCCGGTGAAAATATGATCCGGTCAGACTGTGTTTGTCAGACGATGTCACTGTGGCAGACCGTGCTTGTTGTCAACAGTGTGTTTGTCAGACGATGTTACTGTGGCGGACCGTGCTTGTTGTCAACAGTGTGTTTGTCAGACGAGTACTGTGGCGACCTGCTTGATGTCAACAGTGTATTTGTCAGAGACGTTACTGTGGCGGACCGTGCTTGTTGTCAACAGTGTGTTTGTCAGACGATGTACTGTGGCGGACCGTGCTTGTTGTCAACAGTGTGTTTGTCAGACGAGTTACTGTGGCGGACCGTGCTTGTTGTCAACAGTGTGTTTGTCAGACGATGTTACTGTGGCGGACCGTGCTTGTTGTCAACAGTGTGTTTGTCAGACGATGTTACTGTGGCGGACCGTGCTTGTTGTCAACAGTGTGTTTGTCAGACGATGTTACTGTGGCGGACCGTGCTTGTTGTCAACAGTGTGTTTGTCAGACGATGTTACTGTGGCGGACCGTGCTTGTTGTCAACAGTGTGTTTGTCAGACGATGTTACTGTGGCGGACCGTGCTTGTTGTCAACAGTGTGTTTGTCAGAGGATGTCAGTGTGGCAGTCTGTGTTTGTTGCCGGCTCTGGTGTTTTGCTGGCAAGTGAGAATGTGACTCTCTCAGACCGTGTTTGTCAGACGATGTCACTGTCGATGTTTGTTGTCGACAGACGCTGTTTGTCAGACGATGTCACTGCGAAAGACTCTGTTTATCAGACGATGTCACTGTGGCAGACTGTGTTTGTCAGACGATGTCACTGTGGCAGACTGTGTTTGTCAGACGATGTCACTGTGCCAGACTGTGGTTTTTGTCGACAGTGTGTGTTCGTCAGACGATGTCACTGTGGTAGACTGTCAGACGATGTCACTGTGGCAGACTGTGTTTGTCAGACGATGTAACTGTGCCAGACTGTGCTTGTTGTTAACAGTCTGTGTTTGTCAGACGATGTCACTGTGGCGGACTGTGTTTGTTGCGGACAGTGGTGTTTTGCCGGCAAGTGCGTGGAGATCGGGGACCGACCGCAGGCCATCAACGGCGAGTGGGGAGAGTGGGCCGGGTGGACGCCGTGTTCACGCACATGCGGCGCGGGGGTCACGCACTCCGAACGTCACTGCAACCATCCGCCGTGAGTTGGTCTTGATTTCCGTCTTTCATTGTTGCGTTTTTGTTGGCTGTGCGTTTGCTTGACTGTTTTGGCTCAAAATCACAGGCCCGTAACATGGTATTTGTCCTCTCTATGGAAGATACAGTATACTCTTGTCTTTCTGGTGGATATTGTAGGCCTGCTCTTGTCCTCTCTCGGGTGGATATTGTAGGCCTGCTCTTGTCCTCTCTCGGGTGGATATTGTAGGCCTGCTCTTGTCCTCTCTCTGGTGGATATTGTAGGCCTGCTCTTGTCCTCTCTCTGGTGGATATTGTAGGCCTGCTCTTGTCCTCTCTCGGGTGGATATTGTAGGCCTGCTCTTGTCCTCTCTCGGGTGGATATTGTAGGCCTACTCTTGTCCTCTCTCGGGTGGATATTGTAGGCCTACTCTTGTCCTCTCTCGGGTGGATATTGTCCTGCTTTGTCCTCTTCGGGTGGATATTGTAGGCCTCTCTTGTCCTCTCTCGGGTGGATATTGTAGGCTACTCTTGTCCTCTCTCGGGTGGAAGGGAGTTGGGATTCAGTTGTAGGCCTCTCTTGTCCTCTCTCGGGTGGATATTGTAGGCCTCTCTTGTCCTCTCTCGGGTGATATTGTGGCCTGCTCTTGTCCTCTCTCGGTGGATATTGTAGGCCTGCTCTTGTCCTCTCTCGGGTGGATATTGTAGGCCTACTCTTGTCCTCTCTCGGGTGGATATTGTGGGCCTACTCTTGTCCTCTCTCGGGTGGATATTGTTCTCTTGTTTTCTTTAGGGATGATTCAGTGTACTCATGTCTCTCGGGTGGATATTGTGCTCTTGTCGTCTCAGTTTCGGGATGATTTTGTGTACTTTCGTCTCTCGGGTGGATAGTGTATTCTTGTCTTCTCTCGGGAAGATTCCGTGTACTCATGTCTCTCGGGTGGATACTGTACTCTTGTCTTCTTTCGGGGTGATTCTGTGCACTTTTGTCTCTCGGGTGGATATTGTACTCTTGTCCTTTCTCGGAAAGGTATTAGATGTACTCTTGTTGTCTCTCGGGTGGATATTGTACTCTTGTCCTCTCTGGGAAAGATATTATATGAACTCATGTTGTCTCTCGTTGGATATTGCACTCTTGTTGCTCACTCACTCGCTTCCTCTCCCAGGTTCTTGTCCTCTTTCTGGTAAATGATACACTCTTGTCTTCTTTCGGACAGTTGTCATCTCGTGGGATTATACTCTTGTTCGGCAATGTCCACTTTTAGCCCCGTCGGTTCGCGGTCCTCAAATGGTATGAGAATGTGTGTGTGTGTGTGTGTGTGTGTGTGTGTGTGTGTGTGTGTGTGTGTGTGTGTGTGTGTGTGTGTGTGTGTGTAGACGGAACGAACTTGAAGTAGGCACTACGTTGGCATACCCACACATATCAGTTCATTCCGTACTATGCCAGCGCTATACACAAGCACGCACACACACGCATCCTCAAACCATATGAGGACAGCGAACGGACGGGGCTAAAAGTGGACATTGCTTCTCGTTTTGTCACGGTTAGATATTATGCTCATGCGCATATTATGCTGCTATACCTGAATGGATGAAGGGCATCTTTTTTGTTCCAGACCCTCAAACGGTGGAAACTATTGCCTTGGAGAAAGGAAGAGATACAGAATATGCAATACAGAGGTATGTTCTGGTTTTCTATGCTAATCATGGTAACCCACATTCTAAATGGAAGCTGTTGTCCCTTAAACATCCGGGTTGTTTGGAGAGCTTTTCTTTTCAACATAAAAAATCTATTATTATTTTCTCTGGAATCAATAGTTTCTTGGAATTGATACTTTCTTTGGAATCCTAATTTTCTTTGGCAGTCATGGAGGTCAAGCTCGTGTGAGATATTAGTTATGTTAAAGAGCAGGTCACTTTTTGCAATGCGACAGACTGCATGTTGCAGTTATGTTAAACAGAACCCACACTACCGGTTTCTTCCCATCAAACACCCCATGAGTTTCCTGTTCATGTTAAGAATAAACCGATTTCTTACTCATTTAACACACACATTTATTATTGTTTCTGAGAGAGAGAGAGAGAGAGAGAGAGAGAGAGAGAGAGAGAGAGAGAGAGAGAGAGAGAGAGAGAGAGAGTGCATGCGCATTTCATTTTACGTCGTGTACACGCACAAATAGGCTACATAGCTGATATAATAATATCACCTCCGCCCGATCTTGAAATGTCACAGACAAATTATTTTTTGTTCGAACAGGCATGCCCTGATGATGGAGTTAGTTTCCGACAGGTGCAATGTTCCGACTTTAACGACATACCATATAAGGGCAACAAGTACGAGTGGATACCAGTAGCTACACCAGGTACGTCATCGTCGATTCCTCGTCGTTCCATCGAAACGTGTTTCATTCAAAATCTGTCATTCTGGGAGAAAGTGTTACACTCAAAACGCGTCATTCTGTCAGAAAGTGTTTCATGGAAAACGCATCATTCTGTCAGAATTTGTTTTACATACAAAACGTGTCATTGTGTTCGGGAGATTTTCATGCAAAACGTCATTCTGTCAGAAAGTGTTTCACACAAAACGTGTCATTCTGTTATAAAAATGTTTCGTGCAAAATGTGTCATTCTGTCAGTAATTGTTTCATAAAAAAAAACGTGCCATTATGTCAGACGTGTTACATGCAAAACGTGTCGTTTTGTCAGAAAGTGTTTAATGCAAAACGTGTCGTTATATCAGAAAGTGTTTCATACAAAACGTGCCATTTTGTCAGAAAGTGTTTAATGCAAAACGCTTCATTCTATTACAAAGTGTTTCTTACAAAACTTTTTATTCTGTCAGAATGTGTTTCACGCGAAACGCGTCATTCTGTTAGAAAGTGTTTAATGCAAAACGTGTCATTCTGTCGGAAAGTGTTTCGCGCAAGACGCAGTGTTCTGCTGTACTTAACTGATAGCTGGGAAGTTTCTGCCAGATCCGCTTCACAAAGCAAAAGACATGGCTACTTTTCGGCGGCAGTTGAAATCACATTTTGTGTTCAGATTCTCAGTCCCATCCTGTCATCCCATCTGTCCGTTTTTGAGTTTGGGTTGTGCTTCTCTCTCTCTCTCTCTCTCTCTCTCTCTCTCTCTCTCTCTCTCTCTCTCTCTCCTTCCCTCTCTCTTCCTCCTTCCCTCTCTCTCTCTCTCTCCTTCAGGTACCATTACAGAGAAATCTACGATTCTACTAACACAATCCGAACTTCGATTTGGAGACCAGAAATCAACACTACTGTGTGTTTCTTTATTCCATTGCTAATACTAGGGAGAATAATTATGTGGCATTATGCTTAACAAATGAGCCGCAAGTGACCAAGGAGAAGAAGAAGAAGAAGAAGAAGAAGAAAAGCTCAGAAGGATTCGCGAGGCTAACGTCAAGAGCGTGCAAAACTTTAAAAGCTGTCGTTTAATAACAGTCATCAACAGCACAATGAAATGCAGACCGATGTTGCTGCTCTGGCACAGAACAGAGGTCTGAAACAGAATGACTGCTAGCGGTTCTAAAACAAGATCCAAACACAAAATGGTTCAAAAGAACGCTTAGCCTTACCTATTGACAGACAAGCGCAGGCTCTACTGGTCTGAATTACCAATCACAACCATGGGACTGGTGTTGTAACAACAAGAATCAGAAGAGACGTCAGGGAGGACACAGGCGATACAAATTTATGACGAAACGTTTCTGGTTTTGTGCAGAGACCCCTTGCCAGCTGCATTGCAAGCCCAAGGACATGTTCTTCTCGGTCCTTCTCAAGGACATCGCCACGGACGGGACGCCGTGCGTCACAGGAGGCAGACATATGTGCATTTCCGGGCGCTGTAGGGTAACTGAAAGCAAGTCAACTCCCTATAGGGAGGCAGACACTTGTGTTATTTCTGTAGGGTAACTGAAAGCAAGTCAACTCCCTATAGGGAGGCAGACACTTGTGTTATTTCTGTAGGGTAACTGAAAGCAAGTCAACTTCCTGTAGGGAGGCAGACACGTGTATTATTTCTGTAGGGTAACTGAAAGCAAGTCAATTCCCTATAGGGAGGCAGACACTTGTGTTATCTCTGTAGGGTAACTAAAAGCAAGTCAACTCCCTGTAGGGAGGCAGACACTTGTGTTATTTCTGTAGGGTAACTGAAAGCAAGTCAACTCCCTGTAGGGAGGCAGACACGTGTGCTATCTCTGCACCGTAAGTGAAAGCAAGTCAACTCCATATAGGGAGGCAGACACTTATGTTATTTCTGTAGGGTAACTGAAAGCAAGTCAACTTCCTGTAGGGAGGCAGATACGTGTGTTATTTCTGTAGGGTAATTGAAAGCAAGTCAACTCCCTATAGGGAGGCAGACACTTGTGTTATTTCTGTAGGGTAACTGAAAGCAAGTCAACTCCCTATAGGGAGGCAGACACTTGTGTTATTTCTGTAGGGTAACTGAAAACAAGTCAATTCCCTATAGGGAGGCAGACACGTGTATTATTTCTGTAGGGTAACTGAAAGCAAGTCAATTCCCTATAGGGAGGCAGACACGTGTATTATTTCTGTAGGGTAACTGAAAGCAAGTCAATTCCCTATAGGGAGGCAGACACGTGTGTTATTTCTGTAGGGTAACTGAAAGCAAGTCAATTCCCTATAGGGAGGCAGACACTTGTGTTATCTCCGTAGCGTAACTTAAAGCAAGTCAACACTGTCCGTGGAGGCAGAGATTTGTGTTATCTCTGTAGGATAACTAAAAGCAGGTCAACTTCCTATCTCTGTTTATCTCTGTAGGGTAATAGGGTAACTGAAAGCAAGAGACAGACACTTGTGTTATCCTAGTAGCGTAACTGAAAGCAAGTCAACACTGTGCGTGGAGGCAGAGATTTGTGTTAGCTCGGTAGGGTAACCCAGAACAAGGCAGCTACGTACCCATCATTTGTAACGATGACGGTCAGAAAGCGAATCTTTGTTGTTGTCATTATGACAGCTAAAACAGTTACCGTTTATTTTCGATATCACAATCAATTGCTATAAATTGTCCTTGTAATGAGGAGTCAGACAGATACTCTTTTCTTTATTTTTTCTATTTTTTTCTGTTATTGATGGCAGTGAAACAGCTAACATTTGTTTGTAGTGATAGTTTAACAGGTAGCTTTTACTGTAATGATAGCAGTCAAAGAGTTAAATGTAATTTGCAACGACGACTGTCAAATAGCTTCCCTTTATTTGTAATGGGAATGGTCATTGCTACTTGAAATGTTCAGACTTGCTTAGACAAAACATTAACAATGGACGCATACAATTTATCAAAACAATCAAAACAAATTCTAGTTAGAAGACAACAACAACAGCAAACGTTGTTTAAATTGCACACAGTCGAAATGTAATTGTGTGTGTGTGTGTGTGTGTGTGTGTGTGTGTGTGTGTGTGTGTGTGTGTGTGTGTGCGTGTTTGTGTGTGTGTGTGTGTGCGTGCGTGCGTGTTTGTGTGTATGTGTGTGTGTGTGTGTGTGGGGGGGGGTGCGTGCGTGCGTGCGTGCGTTTGTGTGTATGTGTGTGTATGTGTGCGCGCGCGCGCGCGCGCGCGCGTGTGTGTGTGTATGTGTGTGTGTGTGTGTGTGTGTGTGTGTGTCCCCGCATTGCAGCATGTGGGCTGTGACTGGGAGATCGACTCCAGCGCGACTGAGGACCGATGCGGAGTGTGCTATGGAGACGGTTCCACGTGCACCACTGTCAAGAAACAGTTCAACGAAACCAAAGAGCACGGTACGCATGAGTCCACTCTTTTCGCAGTTGAAAACACAGGGAAGTGATCTCCACGGGTTTTTGCAACAACAGGGTTTACTATTAGTGTGCTTGGCTTGACCAACAACGGAGGTGACCTACAACAAGGTTTATCGTCGGTGGGCTTGACCAACAGTTGGAGGTTGGGGTGCGGCTGGGGGTGGGGCGGAGGGGGTGGGGGGGGGGGGGGGGGGGTTACAATAGGGTATACCATCATAGTTCAGGAGCTGTGTGAGAGTCGAGGTGGCCGTCCTGAGCTGTCCGTCCTAACGAGCCTTCTGGTTTCCGTGGACGTAAAGAATTATTGAACCGTGCTTAGGCATTGGTCACAGCTTGTCCCTAATATGTCAGCTGACATCTGAGGACATTAAGCAACACTACCTACCTACCTACCTGTGCTTGACCAACAATTGGGGGGCGGGGGTGGGGGTGCTACAGCAGGGTGTACCATCAGTGTGCTTGGCCAAAAATTGGGGGTGTGGGGCGTAGTGTGTGTGTGTGTGTGTGTGTGTGTGTGTGTGTGTGTGTGTGTGTGTGTGTGTGTGTGTGTGTGTGTGTGTGTGTGTGTGTGTGTGTGTGTGTTTGTGTGTGTGTGTGGTGTGTGTGTGTGTGTGTGTGTGTGTGTGCTATAACAGGGTTTACCCTCAGTGTGCTTGACCAACAACGCGGCTGACCTCCAGCAGGGTTTATCATCAGCGAGCTTGACTAACAACAGGGTTTATAATTACCATCAGCTGGCTTGAACAACAGGAGGCTCGAGCGACAACGGGGGTTGACCAAGAATGGCTCAAAGCTGGGTTGTATCAACTCTGTTCAAGGGGAGGTAGTAGAGTTTTTAAAAAAAGAGCCAGGCAGACTGGAAACCACTCAGTGCGAGCTGGTCCCAACCTGCCTGGTCAGGTGGGTGCCCCACTGGAACAGCAGTTGGTTGACCAACAGTGGACCTGATGGTTGCACGACCGGCAGTGGGCTTGACCAGCAACAGGGCTGACGAACAACAGCGCTGACCAACAAAGTAGCTGACCAACAACAGGGTAGCCCGTGTCCGTTACGTATTTATTCATTTTGCAGTGCCTCGTCCGTGTCCGTTATGTACTCATTCATTTGGCAGTACCTCGTCCGTGTCCGTTATGTACTCATTCATTTGGCAGTACCTCGTCCGTGTCCGTTATGTACTCATTCATGTGGCAGTACCTCGTCCGTGTCCGTTATGTACTCATTCATTTGGCAGTGCCTCGTCCGTGTCCGGTATGCACTCATTCATTTGACATCGTCTTGCCCGTGTCGGTTGGCAGGGTACGTGGAAGCGACGGTGATTCCGCGGGGAGCTCGCAACATCCGGGTGGAGGAGGTGGCGGGGGCGAGCAACTTCCTGGCGCTGGCCAACGACCAGGGGGAGTACTACCTCAACGGCCACTGGTTCATCCAGTGGAGCGGCGACTACGAGATGGCTGGCACCGTCGTCCGCTACGACCGCGAAGGCAACAAGGAGAGCTTCCGGGCCCAGGGCCCTCTCAAGGAGCCGCTGCACATCATGGTCAGTGAGCCACGTAATAATACTATAACAGTGTGCGACGTGTCGTCTTCTCGACGATGGTCAATACAGTTGTAAGGATACTGTTACAGTGCGCCACGAGTCTTCTTGATGATGATAAATACAGCTGTAATAATAATGTCACAGTGCGCCACGAGTCTTCTTGATGATGATAAATACAGCTGTAATAACAATGTAACTGCGCGACGTGTCTTCTCCTTGATGATGATAAATACAGCTGTAATAACAATGTAATTGCGCGACGTGTCTTCTCCTTGTTGATGATCATTACAGCTGTAATAACAATGTAATTGCGCGACGTGTCTTCTTCTTGATGATGATAAATACAGCTGTAATAATAATGTAATTGCGCGACGTGTCTTCTTCTTGATGATGATAAGTACAGCTGTAATAACAATGTAATTGCGCGACGTGTCTTCTTCTTGATGATGATAAGTACAGCTGTAATAACAATGTAATTGCGCGACGTGTCTTCTTCTTGATGATGATAAATACAGCTGTAATAACAATGTAATTGCGCGACGTGTCTTCTTCTTGATGATGATCATTACAGCTGTAATAATAATGTAATTGCGCGACGTGTCTTCTTCTCGACGATGATCAATACAATTGTAATAATAAATGTAACAGTACGCGACGTGTCGTCTTCTGGATGATGATCACTATAGCTGTAATAATAATGTAATTGCGCGACGTGTCTTCTTCTCGATGATGTTCAGTACGTCTCTAATAATAACGTAATTGCACGAATGTAATTGTCTTCTTCTTGATGATAATAAACACAGCTGTAATAACAATTTGCACGCACGAATTGTCTTCTTCTTACAGATAATAAACACAGCAATAACAACACGCACGCACACACGCACACACACACGCACACACGACACGCCGCACAGCACACACACACACACACACACACACACACACACACACACACACACACACACACACACACACACACACACACACACACACACAAGTAAGAGGCAAGTAAGAAGACAGAATCTGAAATCACTTGTTATGGTATTATTTGTAGAGGTGAGCAAGGCGCTATAGCTGTTTGAGCTAAAAAAGAACACTAATTACGAACAAAATAAAGAGGAATGGGAAACGAATTGGATCGGGTTGATGTTGCTGATGGGAGTTCGGTCCTTGGCCTTGCAGTTGTTGATGGCAGTTATAGAGAGAGTTATTATGAGGAGTTACTTTTCTCTTGAAATTCAGATTAATCACTAAGTGCCGCTGATGATAGTTTGTCTTTGACCGTTCAGTTGTTGATGCTAGTCTGGCACTGACCTTTCAATTGTTGATGCTAGTCTGGCTTTGACTTTTCAGTTGTTGATGCTATTCTGGCTTTGACCTTTCAGTTGTTGATGCTATTCTGGCTTTGACTTTTCAGTTGTTGATGCTATTCTGGCTTTGACTTTTCAGTTGTTGATACTAGTCTGGCTTTGACTTTTCAGTTGTTGATACTAGTCTGGCTTTGACTTTTCAGTTGTTGATGCTAGTCTGGCTTTGAACTTTCAGTTGTTGATGCTAGTCTGGCTTTGACCTTTCAGTTGTTGATGCTGGTCTGGTTTTGATCTTGCAGTAGCCGATGGTAGTCCACCTTTGGCCTTTGATATTATGATGTTAGTTCGCCTTTGACCTTTGCGATTCTGATGCTGGTCCGCCTTTGACCTTTGAGATTCTGATGCTAGTCCGCCTATGACCTTTAAGATTCTGATGCTAGTCTGCCTTTGACCTTTGAGATTCTGATGCTAGTCCGCCTTTGCCCTTTGATATTCCGAAGCTAGTCACTTTGACATTTGAGATTCTGATGCTAGTCCGCCTTTGCCCTTTGAGATTCTGAAGCTGGTCCGCCTTTGACCGTTCAGTTTCTGAGACAATTAGTCCCTCTTTCCCTTGCAGTTGCTGATGCAGACGCACAACCCTGGCGTGGTGTTTGAGTACACGGTGCCAAAGGAGAATGCAACGGACACCCGACAGCCCGAGTTCCGCTGGGACTTCACTGACTGGTCCCACTGCACGTTGTCCTGTGGAGGAGGTAGGACTGAAGAACAACACACTCAGACACACACCTAAACACAGACACAGACACGTACACACAGATATACACACAGCCAACCAGCCAGCCGGACAGACTGACAGATAGACACACACATTGCGACAGACACATACACAGAGAGACAGACACCGACAGACAGACACACAGACAGATACACACACAGACAGACTCACTCACTGAGACACGTATAGAGACACAGACACACGCGCAGACACGCCTACACACACGCATACAGACAAACAGACAGACAGACACACACACACACACACACACACACACACACACACACACACACACACACACACACACACACACACACACACACACACAAAATGCATACTGCCACACAGACACACATGTACACACAGACAGACAGACACACAAACAGACAGACAGACAACACACAGACGCACACACACACAGACATACACATACACAGACACAGTCGCACACACACACACACACACACACACACACACACACACACACACACACACACACACACACACACACACACACACACACACACACACACACACACACACACACACACACACACACACACACACACACACACACACACACACACACAGAGTCACGCTTGTACACACCAAAAACGCTCCTGCCCAAAACGCACAGCAGTCGTAACACTGTTAAACACCGGACAAAGAACAAGAATTAAGCCAGGTGCTTGAGCACGGAGTGAGGTGGGACCCTATAATGACCTGGGAGTCCTGCTGCAGGCACTCAGCGCACGGCGGTCATCTGCGTGGAGAAGGAGGCAGGGCGGGTGGACGACAGGTTCTGTGACCACGCCTCCAAACCCGACGACAGGCTCAGAAGTTGCAACGATCATCTCTGTCCCGCTCGGTGAGACTGTTGAGTCACTCTATCTGTTCCTCCCTGTCTCCCTATCTCCACCATCCCTCTCTGTCTCCCTCTCTCCACCCTCCCTCTCTCCACCCTCCCTCTCTCCACCCTCCCTCTCTGTCTCCCTCTCCACCTCCTCCTTCTCCCTCTCCCCTCCTCTCTGTCTCCCTCTCTCCACCCTCCCTCTCTGTCTCCCTCTCTCACCCTCCCTCTCTGTCTCCCTCTCTCACCCTCCCTCTCTGTCTCCCTCTCTCCACCCTCCCTCTCTGTACCCTCCCTCTCTCCACCCTCCCTCTCTGTCTCCCTCTCTCCACCCTCCCTCTCTCCACCCTCCCTCTCTGTCTCCCTCTCTCCACCCCTCCCTCTCTGTCTCCCTCTCTCCACCCTCCCTCTCTGTCTCCCTCTCTCCACCCCTCCCTCTCTGCTCTTCCCTCTCTCCCCCCTCCCTCTCTGTCTCCCTCTCTCCCCTCTCTTGTCTCCCTCTCTCCACCCCTCCTTCTGTCTCCCTCTCTCCACCCTCCCTCTCTGTCTCCCTCTCTCCACCCCTCCCTCTCTGTCTCCCTCTCTCCCCCTCCCTCTCTGTCTCCCTCTCTCCCTGTCTCCCTCTCTCCACCCTCCCTCTCTGTCTCCCTCTCTCCACCCTCCCTCCTCTCTTGTCCCTCTCTCACCCCTTTTGCCCTCTTCCCCCTCCCTCTCTCCACCCTCCCTCTCTGTGTCCCTCTCTCCACCCCTCCCTCTCTGTGTCCCTCTCTCCACCCCTCCCTCTGTGTGTCCCTCTCTCCACCCCTCCCTCTCTGTCTCCCTCTCTCCACCCCTCCCTCTGTGTGTCCCTCTCTCCACCCCTCCCTCTGCCTTCTCCCTCTCCCTCTCACCCCTCCCTCTCTGTCTCCCTCTCTCCCCCTCCTTGTGTCCCTCTCTCCACCCTCCTCCTGTCTCCCTCTCTCCACCCCTCCCTCTGTGTGTTCCCTCTCTCCACCCCTCCCTCCTGTCTCCCTCTCTCCACCCCTCCCTCTGTGTGTCCTCTCTCACCCCCCTCTGTCTCCCTCTCTCCCCCCCCTCTTTGTCCCTCTCTCCACCCCTCCCTCTGTGTGTCCCTCTCTCCACCCCTCCCTCTGTGTGTCCCTCTCTCCACCCCTCCCTCTGTGTGTCCCTCTCTCCACCCCTCCCTCTGTGTCTCCCTCTCTCCACCCCTCCCTCTGTGTGTCCCTCTCTCCACCCCTCCCTCTCTGTCTCCCTCTCTCCACCCTCCCTCTCTGTTCCCTCTCTCCACCCCTCCCTCTCTGTCTCCCTCTCTCCACCCCTCCCTCTGTGTGTCCCTCTCTCCACCCCTCCCTCTCTGTCTCCCACTCTCCGCCTAGAGCTCAAACACAGAGAACAGCGCTGTAGTTGCCATTGTAAAGTGCCTAGTGCTCATCTCGAGATGAGCTCCCCCGCTCTCCCCTCTCCCCGCCCCTTCATACCAGAACGTTGGATCAGCTGGCGAACAGAACTCTGAATCACAATGAGAGAGAGAGAGAGAGAGAGAGAGAGAGAGAGAGAGAGAGAGAGAGAGAGAGAGAGAGAGAGAGAGAGACTTAATTGTTCATACATCAGTCAGATTTGTAAAACAGCCGACTTTTGCTTAAAAGTTAAATCTTTATCCTTGTTCAATAAAGCATTAGCTTATTATACCAAAATGTTGGACCAGGTGCTGGACAGGACCCCGACAACACAATTTATTCATACCAAAATGTTGGATCAGGTGGTGGACAGGACCCTGACAACACAATAATTATATTCATACCAAAATGTTGGGTCAGGTAGTGGACAGGACCCTGACAACACAATCTATTCATACCAAAATGTTGGATCAGGTGGTGGACTGGCCCCTGGCAGCACTGCTCGGTGACGTGCGGGGACGACGGCCTCCACAAGCGCAGCGTGATGTGCGTGCGGAGTCTGGGCGAGGACGAGCAGATCGCGTTGGAGGACTCGGTCTGCGGGGACCTGCGCAAGCCGGTGTCTGTGGAGGCCTGCAGGACCAAGGAACCCTGTCCAGGCACCGTCCCCACCTGGATGTCTGGCAACTGGACACAGGTACCGTGGACTTAATCTCTCTGTCTCTCTCTGTGTGTCTCCATCTCTTTATGTCTCTGTCTCTCTCTGTCTCCCTCTGTCTCTCTCTGTCTGTCTCTGTCTCTATCTCTGTCTCTCTGTCTCTCTCAGTCTGTCTGTCTGTCTGTCTGTCTGTCTGTCTGTCTGTCTCTCTCTGCTCTCTTCTGTCTCTCTCTCTCTCACTCTCTCTCTGTCTCTCTGTCTTCTCTCTCTCTCCTTCTCTCTCTCTCTCTCTCTTTTTCTCTGTGTGTTTGCTTTGTGTGTGTGTGTGTGTGTGTGTTGTGTGTGTGTGTGTGTGTGTGTGTGTGTGTGTGTGTGTGCTTGTGTTGTGTGCATGTGTTGTGTGTGTATGTGTGTGTTGTGTGTGTGTGTGTGTGTGTGTGTGTGTGTGTGTGTGTGTGTGTGTGTGTGTGTGTGTGTGTGTGTGTGTGTGTGTGCATGTGTGTGTGGTGTGTGTGTGTGTGTGTGTGTGTGTGTGTGTGTGTGTGTGTGTGTGTGTGTGTGTGTGTTGTGTTGTGTGTGTGTGTTTGTGTGTGTGTGTGTGTGTTGTGTGTGTGTGTGTGTGTGTGTGTGTGTGTGTGTGTGTGTGTGTGTGTGTGTGTGTGTGTGTGTGAGTGTGGTGTGTGGTGTGTGTGAGTGTGTGTGTGTGTGTGTGTGTGTGTGTGTGTGTGTGTGTGGGCGTTTATCGGGTGGTCGGTTTGACACCTTGTATGTTTAGTCAATTAACACGGATAAGTAAACAGCAGGGGTGTCTGTGTTTTCAGTGCAACGGCAATCCGTGCACTACCCAGACACGGACAGTGGTGTGCAGTGACGTCAGGGAAGGTTGTGACCCCTTCACACGGCCCGTGTCGTCACGACCTTGCTCCAACGTCACGTGCGGCACGTGGGAGACAAGCGATTGGTCCGCTGTACGTGACGTCACTCATTCATTCCTCGCTCAGGCTGCTGACTCTCGTATTCCTTAAAAAAGAAAAAAGAAAAAAAGGCAGTCTCGAAACAGAACCTATCCGCCAATAACTCTTCGGAGACTGTACTTGGCCAGAAGTCTCACTGAGAAAACAAAAAGCAAAACAACGACAACATCAAGACGTGAACAGAAATAATAGTAACGATAATAAGGCAGGGAAACAGCTGCACACGCAAAATTACCCCCACGCTGTGGGTGAACTCACAGAGTCCAAGCGGGGGACTTTGTTAGTGTAGTTGATGATGGTGACGACAATGATGATGATGAAGATTGTCAATTTGTAGAGCGCTTTCAGAGACTATAAAGCTTTACAACTTAATTAAGGGGGAAAAAAACATGCATCACGTAAATGCACACACACGGAATCAATGGCATAAAAATACATGAACATATTTATGTGTGTGTAACGTAATTGTTTATTACATGAAAAGAGACTCTCCCAGTACGCGCCTCGAGCATGCCTTTGATGCTTGGAGCGCTCTTCAAATTGACAATCTTCATCATCATCATTGTTGTCACCATCACCAACTATACTTACAAAGCCCTTCGCTTGGACTCGGTGAGCTCACCCACAGCGTGGGGGTAATTTTGCGTGTGCAGCTGTTTCCCTGCCTTATTCCACCAGTCGGGTAGCTGTACATCGACTTCAGTGTTTTGCCTGTTGATTATAATATTATTATGTCTTGAGTGGAAGCTGCTTGCAACGCGCACTTGTTATTTACCGTTACTTTTTTTCTTTCTCCAGTGTACACGAACGTGTCAGGGAGGTGTCCAGTACAGAAAGGTCACGTGTGTCGGGGGCACCACCTGTGACCTTGAACTTGAACCGCCAGCGCAGAAACCTTGCGGCGGCGACCCCTGCCCCGAAACAGTGACGGAAAATTCCGCGGGAACCGAGAAAACGCGAACTACGTTGCCGCCGCCAGAGGAATCGAAGACCACCTTGCTAGCGGGATCCAGCCAAGGAGATTCTCTCGTTCTGAACAACCCCGGCGATAGCATTTCCTTAGGTTCAGACACCGAGAAAGAGTCCACCAACGTCGTTCTTGGCGACACCTCCATTGGCCTGGGGAAGTCGGACGAAAACCAGGTTATTATACCAAGTGGTTCCAACAACGACGCCGATTTGAGCTCCGCGAAAACCATAGGCAGTAAACAGGGGACCCCACCTGCTCCAGAGCACAAGCATCGCCATGACCACAACAAGCATCACCCGGAGCACCACCACAACAGAGACCAAGACACTGTCGTTGTGGGGGGTAAGGTCAACTCTGCAGACGATCCGCTAGTGTCGTCAGAGAGCGAAGACGCGGAGGTCGCCTCGACGAGCACAGAGAAGGACGCGGACGAAGCGAGTGACGTTGAGGAGAACGTGGACGTTGCAGAGGAGCAGACGGGAGCAGAAGCGGAAGACGACTTCGAGTGGTACGCCGGTGACTGGAGGAAGGTAATGATAATTATGATCGAATCTGTCTTATTTTTATTTTTTTAAAGGTTCTATTTTTTATATATATATTTTTTTAAGTGCTCAAGAAAAGAAAAAGAAAAAGAAGAAAAAAAAAAGTGGAAGAAGAAGAAGAGGATCGAGTCTGTCAGGCGTTTCCTTAAGCGGTGGTCAGCCGGTTTGGCCTAGCGGTAAGGCGTTAGGCTGGTAAGCGGAAGAACCTTGGTTCGATTGCGCTTCGGCTGTTCTTTCTTAAGAATCCACACTGCGGGTATTCTAATTCACTCGTATGGTTGGGTTGATATCAAGCACGGACTCGTTTAATTCACACGCATGCAAGTAGCGACAATGATAAATATAGGCTATCAGGTCAGATACGTAACTAGTAATAAAAGAAAACGAAACGAAAAGAAAAAATGTTGCTAACTAGTGCACTTGTTGTAAACCCCACAAAGAAGACAGAGGGACAGACAGACAGACAGACAGACAGCAGACAGACAGACAGACAGACAGACAGACAGACAGACAGACAGACAGACAGACAGACACACGCACGCACGCACGCACGCACGCACACACGCACGCACGCACGCACACACTCACACAAACACAAAGGGATAAAAGAGAATAGTGTATCTGGCAACCAACAACAGAACAAATACTAACTAGTGTCCTTGGCGCAAAGAAAAGGGTTGTTGCTATGTAATTAGTGTTGTTGGAGTATAGAAAGGGGTGGTTGCTATACAGCTAGTGTTGATGGAGTAAAGAAAGGGGTGGTTTGTATGTAGCTAGTGTTGTTGGTGTAGAGAAAGGGGTGGTTGCCATACAGCTAGTGTTGATGGAGTACAGAAAGGGGTGGCTGCTATACAGCTAGTGCTGTTGGGGTACAGAAAGGGGTCGATGCTATATAGCAATAATTGTTGGAGTATAGAAATGGGTGGTTGCAATGTAGATAGTGTTGTTGGAGTATAGAAAACGGGTGGTTGCTATACAGCTAGTGTTGTTGGAGTTGCTGAAAGAAAAGGGTGGTTGCTCGAATTATAGCTAGCGTTGTTGTAGTATAGAAAGGGATGGTTGCTATATATATGTAGTGTTGTTGGAGTATAGACAGGGGCGGTTGCTATATAGCTAGTGTTGTTGGAATATAGAAAGGGGTGGTTGCTACACAGCTAGTGTTGCTGGAGTATAGACGGGGAGTGGGGGGTGGGGCGGGGGGAGGGGGGGAGGGGGGGAAGGGGTTGCTATATAGCTAGTGTTATTGGGTATAGAAAGTGGTGGTTGCTATATCGCTAGTGTTTGAGTTCAGAAAAGGGTGGTTGCTAGAGTACAGCTAGTGGTGTTGGAGTAGTAGAAAGGGGTGGTTGCTATACAGCTAGTGTTGGAGTTCAGAAGGGGTGGTTGCTATACAGCTAGTGTTGGAGTTCAGAAGGGGTGGTTGCTATACAGCTAGTGTTGGAGTACAGAAAAGGTTAGTTGCTATATAGCTAGTGTTGGAGTACAGAAAAGGATGGTTGCTATACAGCTAGTGTTGGAGTACAGAAAGGGGTAGTTGCTATATAGCTACTGTTGTTGGAGTACAGAAAGGGGTAGTTGCTATATAGCTACTGTTGTTGGAGTACAGAAGGGGGTGGTTGCTATATAGCTCTATTGTTGGAGTACAGAAAGGCGTGGTTGCTATATAGCTACTGTTGTTGGAGTACAGAAAGGGGTGGTTGCTATATAGCTATTGTTGTTGGAGTACAGAAAGGGGTGGTTGCTATATAACTACTGTTGTTGGAGTACAGAAAAAAGGGTGGTTGCTATATAGCTTTGTTGTTGGAGTACAGAAAGGGGTGGTTGCTATATAGCTACTATTGTTGGAGTACAGAAATGGGTGGTTGTTATATAGTTACTGTTGTTGGAGTACAGAAAAGGGTGGTTGCTATATAACTACTGTTGTTGGAATACAGAAGGGGGTGGTTGCTATATAGCTCTGTTGTTGGAGTACAGAAAAGGGTGGTTGCTATATAGCTACTGTTGTTGGAGTACAGAAAGGGGTGGCTGCTGACAAATGTCCTTGCTGTGTGCTTGCAGTGCTCCAGCGAGTGTGGGGACGGGGTGCAGACGAGGGCAGTGTCGTGCTTCAGGAAGAAGACGGGTGTGCGGGTGGATGGCGAGTTTTGCAGCATCCACACCAAGCCCTCGGCCATCCAGGAGTGCAACACCGACCCCTGCGTGGAGTGGGCAGCCTCCCCGTGGGGAGAGGTACGTGCCAGACTGCACCCTCATCTCAGTTGTTTGTGGAACGTTATCTACCGTGCTTTGTTGCTAAATCGTCCACCAATGTGTGTGTGTGTGTGTGTGTGTGTGTGTGTGTGTGTGTGTGCGTGCGTGCGTGCGTGCGCGTGCGTGCGTGCGCGTGCGTGCTGTGCTGTGCGGCGCGCGCGCGCGTGTGTGTGTGTGTGTGTGTGTGTGTGTGCGTTTTGTGTGTGTGTGTGTGTGTGTGTGTGTGTGTGTGTGTGTGTGTGTGTGTGTGTGTGTGTGTGTGTGTGTGTGTGTTGTGTGTGGTGTGTGTGTGTGTGTGTGTGTGTGTGTGTGAGAGAGAGAGAAGAGAGAGAGAGAGAGAGAGAGAGAGAGAGAGAGAGAGAGAGAGAGATGTTTGTGCGCACGCATGAGTGTGTATCTGTGTGTTTGTATGTGTGTGCATGTGTGTATGTCCGCTTGCGCATGTGCATGTTCTCGCGCATGCGTATACACGCGCTGTTACAGCAGCGGAAACGTTGATTTCTATTTTTTGCTGTTCCTCCCTCAAAAACGCCGTGTACTAAACTGGCGACGTGTGCAGTGCTCGGCGACCTGTGGCTACGCCATGCGGCGGCGCACTGTCTCGTGCCATGCAGGCGGGCGGTGTGACCCCAAGTTCAAACCCCGGGACATGGAGGTCTGTTCCTCCCTCTCGCCCTGCATCGCCTGGGTCACTGGGGACTGGAGCAAGGTGTGTGTGTGTGTGTGTGTGTGTGTGTGTGTGTGTGTGTGTGTGTGTGTGTGTGTGTGTGTGTGTGTGTGTGGTGTTGTGTGTGTGTGTGTTGTGTGTGTGTGTGTGTGTGTGTGTGTGTGTGTATGTGGTGTGTGTGTGTGTGTGTGTGTGTGTGTGTGTGTGTGTGTGTGTGTGTGTGTGTGTGTGTGTGTGTGTGTGTGTGTGTGTGTGT
>JABMCL010002224.1:140000-142500 GCA_018857735.1 Alviniconcha marisindica | reverse complement strand
TTGAATGTGGATCCAGCCTGTGGGGATGTGAATGATGAAAAAACTAAAACAAATTGGTGGTCAGCACGATAGAGTTCCCGGCATCTTATTATCTACCCCATACCTCTGTCAGTCGCACCCGCTTCAAAGTGAGTAGCACCTTCGGCTTGTGAAGTTGGCTGCATCGATTCGGAAAAAGCAGAAGAAGAAAACGGAGATGATAAAAGTGTATGTTGTCAGCGCAGTCGCATCACTTCAGTTTTACCGGACTTCGTCAGTGTGGCAATAAATGACCATTTCCTAGTTACACACTTTAGATCGCGAACGGCATAAGAAGTGATTCATTATGGCTCATTGCATATTCAATCTACAATGGGCACTAATGGGTTTGGATAGAATGCTTTGCAAATGCTACAAATTAGGCAATTCTAACTTCGGACTTGACATGAAGAGGATCACATCAGTCGACCATTGCGAATTGAACCCCAAACGCTGTGTCTGAAACCATTGGCAATTAATAATTGATGATAGTGGATCTGATGACGGACTTAGCGAGGACTTGATGTGTGGAACTGGTTATTTGTCCTGCAGTCGTGGTAGCCGATGAAAGCGAGAAAGGTTTATGGTATGAACGTTTGTGACATTTGAGCCATCACCTTTATAGTGTTAGTCGCTGTGAGTCGCGTCAGAGAAGAAGGCAACCCAGAAGTTGTTCTCTCTTTCTCTCCCTCTCTCCCTCCCTACCCCCCCTCTCTCTGTGTCCCTTCTTTCCTTCTATCTCTCTCCTTTCTCTCTTTCCCTCTCTTTGTCTGCCCTCCCCTCTCTCACATACACCTTTTTACCCACTCTCTCCCCGTTATATACTACTCTCTCTCTCTCTGCCCTCCTCCTCTCTCTTACAAACACCTTTGTACCCACTCTCTCCCCATTATATACTACTACTACTCTCTCTCTCTCTCTCTCTCTCTCTCTCTCTCTCTCTCTCTCTCTCTCTCTCTCTCTCTCTCTCTCTCTCTCTCTCTCTCTCTCTCTCTCTCTCTCTCTCTCTCTCTCTCTCTCTCTCTCTCTCCCAGTAAGTTTGTCCGTCTCTCTCCGTCTCTCGGTCCTTCTGTCGGTCGGTCTGTCCCCCTAGCCCTCGCCCTCTCTGTCTGTGAGAAAAGTCGAAAAAAACGCGACAGTTAACACAGTTTGCTTTGGCAAGTACACCACCAGACGCAGAATGGATAAAAGCGCTACGACACACCTCGACCTCTCGAAGCAATCCGTCCGAGACAGGGCCAACACTGATGAGTGTTTGCCGAGCTGAACGTCACCGGAAGCTGCCCATGCGATGGATTTCAAAGGGCGGACAGTACGACAATGGTTAAACGATGTGATGGTTTTTTTTTTGAATAGCACCTGTCGATTCGCCGATGGATTCAACAAATCCCTGTTCGTTCCCTCCGGGTGTTGTTTTAGGAAAGGTTCAACAGTGCCGGGTCGTGTTTCCGTGTATGTTTCAGAACAGGACAAGACGGCAGTGCAGAAGCAGCACTTCGATCGATGTTTGCGCGCACGTACAAAACATCGGACAATGGACACGAATGGACAATTACGCTTCGATCGATATTTTTGTGTATATGCATGGTTTACAGAAGAAGACGAATTGTACATCGATTTTTTTGTGGTTCAGGAAAGGACTGAGTTTTTGTGATTGTGGTTCAGGAAAGGACAAATAGTTTTTGTGGCTATGGTTTAGGAAAGGACAAAGAGTTTTTGTGATTGTGGTTCAGGAAAGGACAAAGAGCTTTTGTGATTGTGGTTCAGGGAAGGACAAAGAGCATCACTTTGATTAATGTTTGCGTTCGTGTGGTTTAATATTTGCAAAGGACAAGCTGAACCATCGACCTTTTTGTACACGTGGTTTCAGAAAGGACAAACAGTACCGTACAGCTGCCACACTAAGATCGGTGTTTTTGAAAATGTCGCAGCGTTGGCGAGGAGAAACAATGGACCTGCATCGGTATGTCTGTGTATGTGCTATAGGAAAGGTCAGAAACCGCACAGTTGCAAGCACTACGATCGCTGTTTTGATGTAAGTGTTCCAGGAAAGGACAAGCAGTACGAGACAACAACACTTCTTCCGCTGTTTCTGTGTGTATGGTTCAGGTGGTGACAAACATGACTGTCACAGCAATTCGATCGCTGTATCAGTGTAAAGGATTTAGGCAAGGGAAAACTGTTTTGTGTGTGTGATTTGGGACAGGACAAACAGTACGATTGTAACACTTTGACCGCTGGAACAACAAGCAATAGAAACGCAGCGCTTCGACGAATGTTTGAGAAAGTCCACGGAGTCAAACGGATTAAGTTCATGCGCAGTTACTGCGCTCAGGTATTGAATTCGTCTCTCTTTTGACAGACACCTAAGTTGCGAGGCAAGCCACAAAGCATCACATAGACATGTCTTGGATATTCAGTTCAGCGAAGCAGCTGCTGTGTCGAGGGGAGAAAAAAGAAGAAGTAAAGTGTACTGAAGGTC
>JABMCL010002224.1:105000-130000 GCA_018857735.1 Alviniconcha marisindica | reverse complement strand
GACGGGGCGCCCACGACGGCCACCTCGACTTTCACACAGCTCCTGAGCTCTCCACAACACAGTTTAACTGAGACGCTATATCTATGATGCACGGGACGTTTTTGCTCGTAGGGTTGAGGAGGATCGTTAGAATCACATGCACTCGGATCGGCCCGTCCGTTAAAACTGAATTCAAGATTCAAGATTACTTTATTATTTCATGAGAGAAATTAAATCGTGGCTGAACATTAACCACATCACAGTACACAATAACACATATTGTATATTTTAAAAGTCAAAGAACAGTTATTAAAAACACAAGTTACATAATAAACAAACCAGTAATTTACGTAAATTCACACACACACACACACACACACACACACACACACACACACACACACACACACACACACACACACTGGTTTCTACACGATACAGCTGAAACTGACGGGGTAAAGCAAGGGGAAGGTCGACGTATTCGACATAGATACTCGAGAGTTACCATCCTTTTAAAGAAAATGTTTAACCTTATTGTTAGCCCCCCCAACGGTTGACTGTGGGCTTAAACTCCAACTTTTTACTTCACCCCACCCCGATCCCCCCCCCCCACACGCATACCCTCTTGAAAAAATCCTTCTTTGCATATACAAAACACTACTTGTGCAACTGCAGTGACACTTGACAATTAAGTTGGATTGGATTGTAACTTTGGGTATTTCCATCACTTCAGTCTAAAACGGAGGCCGCTCGATCATTGGCTGGCGGATACAGTTTCATCAGTAGGGAATATAACCACTGTATTTGGAACGGACAGGTTGAAACCGACGCTCTGAGCCGAAGAAGAAGAAGACGCAATTTCCCGTTGAGAAGAAGAAGACGCAATTTCCCGTTGAGAAGAAGAAGAAGCAGAAGAAGCAGAAGAAGAAGACGCAATTTCCCGTTGAGAAGAAGAAGAAGAAGAAGACGCAATTTCCCGTTGAGAAGAAGAAGAAGAAGACGCAATTTCCGGTTGAGAAGAAGACGACGCAATTTCCCGTTGAGAAGAAGAAGACGCAATTTCCCGTTGAGAAGAAGAAGAAGCAGAAGAAGCAGAAGAAGAAGACGCAATTTCCCGTTGAGAAGAAGAAGAAGAAGAAGACGCAATTTCCCGTTGAGAAGAAGAAGAAGAAGAAGACGCAATTTCCCGGTGAGAAGAAGAAGAAGAAGAAGCAATTTCCCGGTGAGAAGAAGAAGAAGAAGAAGAAGAAGAAGAAGACGCGATTTCCCGTTGGGAAGAAGAAGAAGAAGAAGAAGAAGAAGAAGAAGAAGAAGAAGAAGAAGACGCAATTTCCCGTTGAGAAGAAGAAGAAGAAGAAGAAGAAGAAGAAGAAGAAGAAGACGACGCAATTTCCCGTTGAGAAGAAAAAAAAAAAGAAGAAGAAGAAGCAATTTCCCGTTGAGAAGAAGAAGAAGAAGACGCAATTTCCCGTTAGAAGAAGAAGAAGAAGAAGAAGAAGACGCAATTTCCCGTTGAGAACAAGAAGAAGAAGAAGAAGAAGAAGAAGACGTAATTTTCCGTTGAGAACAAGAAGAAGAAGAAGAAGAAGAAGAAGACGCAATTTCCCGTTGAGAAGAAGAAGTAGAAGACGCAATTTCCCGTTGAGAACAAGAAGAAAAAGAAGAAGACTCACGTTCCCGTCGCTGACACAAGTACTGGTGCTTGGCGCTGCACTTGTCCGTTTTCCACCGCAGCGTGGAGTTGCTGGCGTACACACAGAACGCGTTTCCCGAGTTCCGAGGCTGCCCGTCGTCCCAGAACATCCACTCGGCAGACATCGGCTCGCACTGCTCCGTCCATCGGTACTCTCCGATAGCGCTCGTCTGGTTTCGGGTGTTCTCGTCATACAGTCCGATCCAGAAATGCCCGCGCCTGTACAACCAACTGGAGATATGAGAGGGTGCGGGGGAAAGTAGGGTGTGAGTGTGGGGGGGTATGGTGGGGGTGGGGTGGGGGTGGGGTAAAGGTGGGAAGGTCAGAGACGCGGCGGTGAAGTGTGTGTGTGTGTGTGTGTGTGTGTGTGTGGTGTGTTGTGTGTGTGTGTGTGTGTGTGTACGTGATTTGGTGTGTGTGTGTGTGTGTGTGTGTGTGTGTGTGTGAGAGAGAGAGAGAGAGAGAGAGAGAGAGAGAGAGAGAGAGAGAGCCCGTAGAGAACACATCGGAGAAGGCTCGCAGTCGTCCATGGTACTGTGTGTCTGGTTTGGGTGTTTGTCACAGTCGATGTGCGGTACAAACGAGAGAGAGGGGAGGGAGAGAGAGAGAGAGGGAGAGAGAGAGAGTAGAGAGGGAGGAGGGGAGGAGAGAGAGAGAGAGGAGAGAGAGAGAGAGAGAGAGAGAGAGAAAGAGAGGAGAGGAGTGAGTGTGTGTGTGTGTGTGGTGTGTGTGTGTGTGTGTGGTGTGGTGGAGAGAGAGAGAGAGAAGAGAGAGAGAGAGAGAGAGAGAGAGAGAGAGAGAGAGAAAAGAGAGAGCAGAGGAGAGAGAGAGAGAGAGAGAGAGAGAGAGAGAGAGAGAGAGAGAGAGAGAAGAGAGCGAGGGGTAGTGGTGTGTGTGTGTGTGTGTGTGGTGTGTGGTGTGTGTGTGTGTGGTGTGGGGAGAGAGAAGAGGAGGAGAGAGAGAGAGAGAGAGAGAGAGAGAGGAGAGAGAGAGAGAGAGAGGGGAGAGAGGAGAGAGAGTCGTGTAGTTGTATGTGTGTGTGTGTGTGTGTGATGTGTGGTGTGTTGTGAGAGAGAGAGAGAGAGAGAGAGAGAGAGAGAGAGAAGAGGAGAGAGAGAGAGAGAGAGAGAGAGAGAGAGAGAGAGAGAGAGAGAGAGGTGTCTGTATGTGTGTGTGTGTGTGTGTGTGTGTGTGTGTGTGTGTGTGTGTGTGAGAGAGAGAGAGAGAGAGAGAGAGAGAGAGAGAGAGAGAGAGAGAGAGAGAGAGAGAGAGAGAGAGAGAGAGAGATCTTGTGTGTACGCTATACCCACGAGTATTTCTGGAACTGTCTGAGGACGGTCTGTGAGAGGAGGAAGGCGAAGCCGTGGAGGTCGACAGTGGCCAGGGACATGTTGACGCTCGCACAGGTTTCACGTGCGGTGTTCCAGTCACCGCCATCCGGGTCCGCCATCACTGTGAACATTCTGGGCGTCACCAGCGAACCTGCAACGTCAGCTGCAGTAGTAGTAGTAATAGTAGTAGTAGTACTAGTGGCCAATAGCAGTACTAGCTACAGGGACTGTGACAGTAGTAGTAGTAGTAGCAGTAGTAGTAGTAGTAGTGGCCAGTAGCAGTACTAGCTACAGGGACTGTGATAGTAGTAGTAGTAGTAGTAGTAGTAGGTGCTGGTAGCAGTACTACCTACAGGGACTGTGATAGTAGTAGTAGTAGTAGTAGTACTAGTAGTAGTAGTGGTCAGTAGCAGTACTAGCTACAGGGACTGTGATAGTAGTAGTAGTAGTAGTGGTGGTGGTGGTGGTGGTGGTGGTGGTAGTAGTAGTAGTAGTAGTGGCCAGTAGCAGTACTAGCTACAGAGACTGTGATAGTAGTAGCAGTAGTACTGGCCGGTAGCAGTAAGATAACAGGGACTGTAGTAGTAGTAGTAGTAGCCAGTAGCATTACATCAACAGGGGCATAGTAGTAGTAGTAGTAGTAGTAGTAGTAGTAGTAGCCATTAGCAGTAGTAGTAGTAGCAGCAGTAGTAGTAGTGGCCGGTATCAGTACTAGCAACAGGGACTGTAGTAGTAGTACTAGTCGTAGTAGTAGTAGTATTAGTGGCCAATAGCAGTACAGCAACAGGGACTGTAGTAGTAGTATCAGTAGCAGCAGCAGCAGCAGCAGCAGCAGCAGCAGTAGCAGTAGCAGTAGCGGCCAGTAGCAGTACAGCAACAGTTAAACGGTGAAAAAATTAGATGTAGGATACGTATTCTCTTTTGGTTGAACCGTTTTGTTGTGTAATTGTTCCTACAGCTCGCGTTTCACTGTTTAATTGCTGTTTAAGTGTTTTGGTTTAAACAAAAAGGTTATTCGAGACAAACTAAAGACACAATAAATTATTGTGTGCTCATCAACAAACTTTTAGAGCTTATGGGCGGTTTAAATGTTTTGTAGCTTGAAAAGGGGGCTTACCCCGAAAATCTGCATGTTTGTTTGTTTGTTTGTTTGTTTTTCTCATAATAAATAGCGTCCCTTTTAACCTTTTATGCATTTGGATCTTGTTTGAGAACGCTATCAGTCACTCTTATTTCAGATTTGTTTTTAAATTTTAGGTCTAAGTGTAGAAACAAACAAGTAAGTAGTAGTTAATTGTTGGGGCGTTATATTTAGATCTAGAAGACCTTAAACAGAGTAAATCTGACGGGGAAAGATTTTATTATTATTAATTAATTAAATAAATAGACAGAAAGTCGTACTCCCTCCGTAAAGAGCCTATTGGGTGCATCAGTTCCCCCCGGATCCGAATCCGATTTTTGGCCTACACTGCCAAGCAGAGAGCACAGGGGTTATCAAAAATCTGATCCTGGTGGTCTTATCATGTTGGTTGCCTTGGTCAGACACGTGTTTGATATGACTACCTAAGTAGCTCATCAGTGACCACCGGCACATAATGGTGAGAGGATATCAGCCCGATACTAGCGAAAGAAAACCACCGTCTAGGTGGTAGACTCCGCTTGCATGGAAGAATGCCATTTCAGATTTGTTTTATAACATAGGAAATTATACCCAAGAATCAGCAAAATCTGTCTTTGTTATCTGCTAACAGCTTAGTGACCATTTTCAGATACTGTCCGACACAATTAATTTTATTGAGCAAAACATACTGCACGACATAATCTTAAGGATCAAAACATTATGAGCGATGCAGTTTTATGGATCAAACCATACTGAGCAACGTAATGTTATGGATGAGAACATACCGTACGACGTAATCTGACGGATCAAAACATAAGTTTCACAAAATAAAATAAACACAATTCCTGGGGTGCACAAATTAGTATCATACATACTTATTATGACGTATATGTAACGATAATTACAGTATTTGTAAAGCGCAAAATCTTGTCCATAGACTATTCTAAGCGAATACACGCGAATTAGCGCACACCCCCCACCCCCTCCCCCCACACACGGAAACACACACACACACACACACACACACACACACACACAACACACACACACACACACACACACACACACACACACACACACACACGAGCATTCTAACTATACAAAGACATATGACGTATACCTGAGAAGGAAACGCTTGACGTTCGCACAGCACCGAGTAGGAGACAAACTGTCGTAGACATCAACAGGAAATGGACACCTCGCTCCATACTTCCGGCCTTGGCTGGCAGAAACAACTAGCTAGGCTTGGAAAGGTCCGGCTGACGGCCAGACTGGTGCCAGCGTTGTGGGCACGGTGATCGGTAGTGCACCCTCGATCGGCTCGTGTTGTGGTGTCCACAGGATGGATTGGTACACGGGGTACCAGTGACAGCAACATGGCGGTCCAGTTCCGTAATGAAAACTAACGTCCTGTCTTTTTTCTCTCCGTATTATTGCGTATGGATGTGCTGTGTGTGTGGGGGGGGGGGGGGGGGGGATATGGGTGTGTGTGTGTGTGGTGTGTGTGTGTGTGTGTGTGTGTGTGTGTGTGTGTGGCAAAGACTGCATTCAGGAAGCGCGTAAACGCAGCTGTAAGCAGGCGGCAAAGGGGCGTGACTCAGTGGTTTCTCCGTCGTTATTTTGCTCACAGCTGTAGACCTTGTGGATCTAGCGCCTTGCTCACAACCGCAGACCATGAGGGTCTAGTACCTTGCTCACAGCCGTGGACATTTTTCGTCTTGCGCCTTGCTCACAGCCGTAGAGCCTGTGAGTCTAGTGCCTTGCTCGCAGCCGTAGACCCTTGTGGGTCTAGTGCCTTGCTCACGGCCGTAGACCGTGACCGTAGACCGTGTGCCTTGCTCACAGCCGCAGACACTGCGGGTCTAGTGCCTTGCTCACAGCCGTAGACCTTGTTGGTCTAGTGCCTTGCTCACAGCTGTAGACCTTGTTGTCAACCTTGTGGTCTACTGCCATGCCAACTGATTTCTGCCACCGGGTTAAAACCGGAATCAAATACTGTTAGGTATTACGTATCCCCCCAAAACACACACACACACCACACACACACACACACACACACACACACACACACACACACAGTGTTCTGTATTTCTTTTTCGAGCTGCTCTCTGTACTTTCTTTTTTAAACGTTGAATACATTAATAAAATGTTAGTAAAATGTCTGTTTCTGATGTTTGCCTCCCCTCACAGGAACTCGGATGGAAGCGAATGTATCTTGTGATATGGGCTGTGGACACGGACTGGTGTGCGATTTCACGCATGAGAAGTGCAGTAAGTGTGACATCTCCCCCTCTCCCCGCCCCCGGCATCTCTGAATCTGCAAAACGGTCTGATGTGTGATGCGGGGGATGTGTAGTAAGTTGGATCCCCCCGCCCCCCCCCTCCCCCCTCTAAATCTGTCGGGAATGTGTAGTGAGTTCGACACCCCCCCCCCCCCCCATCTCAAATCTGTCGGGAATGTGTAGTGAGTTTGCCCCCCCCCCCCCCACCTCCCGTTCTCTAAATCTGTCGGGGATGTGTAGTGAGTGTGACCTCACCCCCCACCCCCCCCCTTTAAATCTGTCGGGCATGTGTATAGTGTTAAACTGGGGGAATGAAGTTGGTGTCATACACACATGCACGCACACACACAAAGAAACAAACAGACAAACCACACACACACATGAACACAGGCACACACACACACACGTAACACACTGACATACACGCATGAAAACACCTCAAATCTTTGGTAAGATTCTAAAGTATATAATGTGACCCCCACACACAGGAAGACACCATGAACATATTTAAAACCTTCGGGATGTTAATTTGCACCGTGTTGTTGCAACGCACTGTAACTTTTCGATTTTCTGTTTCCCTAGAAACCCCGCTGAAGGCAGGTGAAAACTGCAGCGTGGAAAACGCGACCTGTAGCGAGGGACTGTTTTGCAACGACATCTGGTGATATACTCATGTGTTGTGTGTGTGTGTGTGTGTGTGTGTGTTGTACATGTAGGGGAGCGGGGTGGGGAGTGAGGGAAGCAGATTGGAAGCATGAATAAAGAGTAAAAAATCAGAGGTTGCTATAGCATAACTTTTATTTGCACCAACCAGGAAACAGTGTCGGAAAAGACACAAGCAAACAAAAAAATTGAACATGAAAGCAAACGTAAAGACTAAACAACAGGAATTATCTAATAAATACAGTAACCATGTAGTTTCCCTGTAGGTTACTATAATACATGATGGTAACTGTGACAAAATAATTATTAATCAAGCACATAAATTGTGTGCATGACTATCTCACAGTGTCACGGTGAGTATACAAGAGACGGCCAGTCAATTAACTGATGAACTCCCAGTATATAATAGTATACAATAAAGTAATAGTGAAAAATACTGATTACCGAGATCATTCTTAACTAAACAGGAAGAGTGAGGTAATCGTTACAGCAGTTCCACTTAAGCACACAACGAGACGGTCAGTGACACGGGTGGCACTTGGGACCATGCCGTGAGCGGGAGGAAGTCAGTCACAAACTGACTGGCTCCAGCCTCGTTACTCAACGCGTGTACAAAAGGGCTACAGCATGTCACTGTTACCCATAGTTCAGGAGCTGTGTGAGAGTCGAGGTGGCCGTCCTGGGCTGTCCGTCCTAACGAGCCTTCTGGTTTCCGTGGACGTAAAGCTATATTGAACCGTGCTTCGGCATTGGTCACAGCTTGTCCCTAATATGTCAACTGACATCTGAGGACATTAAGCATCACTTCATCACCGCAGCGTCCGCATAGTTCAGGAGCCGTGTGAGAGTCGAGGTGGCCGTCCTGGGCTGTCCGTCCTAACGAGCCTTCTGGTTTCCGTGGACGTAAAGCTATATTGAACCATGCTTCGGCATTGGTCTCAGCTTGTCCCTAATATGTCAACTGACATCTGAGGACATTAAGCAACACTACCTACCACTGTTACCGACTAGCAGAGCATATCTGTGAACAGCGTCAAGGGTCTTACTGACAAAGGCCATACGAGAAAAGCTCTTGAAACCATGTATAGGTCTTTTATATTACCGCAGTTAGATTAAGCCGACGTCATTTGGGATAATTGTAGTCTAAAATTAGCAGAAGATCTGGAAAGTCTACACCTCGATGCAATAAGAACCATTATAGGTGCTGTTCACGGAACAAGTCATCAGAAACTATACACTGAATAAGGGTTTACGACCTTTCGAGAAAGACGCTTCAGACACAAAATTATTATGTACCACAAGATTGTTCAAGAAAATACCCCGTCTTACTTGAAAGAATATTTACCCCAACTTGTTTTCTCAACTAATCCATACCATCGACGACGACCACTCCAACGACAGGTACCAAAACATAAAACTGAGACTTACAGGCAAACATTTTTCCCATCGACAACTACACTGTGGAATAATTTACCAGAAAATATACAGCGAATAAAATAAATTAGTCAAGTCACTTTCTCTCCAGAAACGACACAAAGATTTATTTTACAACGGTAGTCGAAAAGCACAGATAATACATTGCAAACTCCGTCTTGGCATAAGCGACCTAAATTACGACCTATTAAGCAGGCACTTAATAACAAATAGCTCTTGTGATTGTGGAGAAAGAAAAAACAACATCTGAACACTACATTCAACATTGCCCACGTTTTACACACGTACGTCAAGACACCATATTCAAACTCCCTGCAAATTTGCTAAACATTACTACCCTCCTGCAAGGGGATCCAAACATACCAAACAATATGAACTCATTAATATTTAAAGCTGTCCAAGACTTCATTGCCCAGTCCGGTCGTTTTGCCATGGAATGTCAAACTCACCTAAACAATTACTGACATAAGAGCATTCTCTCTCTCTCTTGATTTTTGATTGATTTTTGTTGTTGTTTTCATGTTGTTTAATATAAACATACATACCCGTTGTTGCAAAATGAATTTAGTAAATTATGCTTGTGAGTATTTCCTATAAACCTAGCTTGTTTAATGCTCATACAATGATTTTGATTGTCCATATTTTCATGAATGTAAAATAAACTTTGCTTAAACCAAATGCATATACACAACTCACAATACATGTTTTGGCCAAGCATCTCACTATGGGGCTTTTATTGAAAACAAAATGCTTCCAGCCAATGCAGTATATATACAGACCTTTTTTGGGCCAAACACGTCAATGTGTTATTTTAATTTATTTAATTTTTAATTTTTATAATATATATATGATTTTGTTGTTGTTCTAAACAAAATGCTTCCAGCTATTACAATATAAAACAAAAACGCAGACGTTTTGTTTTTGTCAAGCACATCACTATGGGGCTTTTTATTAAAAACAAGATGCTTCCAGCCATTAGAATGATAATAATAATAATAATAATAGATAATTTTTGTATAGTGCTATTCTCTGGTGTACACAAACTCACTGCGCTTTACATCATTCTCCAACATTTTCTAAGTTTCACAAACATAGTACATATAATTATGACAAATAACAATGTATAATATACACACAAAAAGTACATGTGCCATATGAGAAGCAGCAATATATAAAGAAAATGAATCATTATATTACTACATACCCTTAGTTGCATCCCTCCCAGTCACCACCCCCGCCCCCAACTCACACACACACACACACACACACATGAATATGAAACAGGTAGCGGTTGGCATGTACAAATCGATCAGAAGGCTTGGCGGAAGAGATGCGTTTTTAGGTTAGCTTTGAAACTTGGAAGAGAAGGAGAAGCTCTCAAGTCGGCCGGCAGCGAGTTCCAGACAGTCGGAGCAATGTAACCAAAAGAACGTTCACCGAAGGTTTTCAAGTTTGTTTTTGGATTTTGAGCAGTCTTTCTGTCGAAGAACGAAGGGAGCGCGATGGTTGCTATGTGCAGAGAGAAGAAGACAGGTATGGCGGAAAAGTGCCGTCGAAGTGACGGAAAGCGAGCGTTGCGAGCTTGTACTGAATGCGGTATTTTACTGGGAGCCAGTGGAGTTCTTTCAAAAGCGGTGTGACATGATCACGTTTCGATTTTTTCAAGATGAGCCGTGCGGCGTTGTTTTGGATCTTTTGTATGCGCGCGATTTGTTCATCGGCTACGCCAACAAACCAGGAAATATATAAACAATTATATTTGCAACTTATCTCAGAATATCCCTTATCATATTTTTTTTCTCTCCACCGACGGTTCTAAAACAGAGGAAGGGGTTGCTGCAGCGGCTGTATCCACTAAACGAATTAATAAACCTTTTACCTGTCGGCTTCCAGACGACAGTTCTATATATACTGCAAAGTTGAAGGCCATACGTTTAGCTCTCAAACATGTTTATTGTTCCAAAGGAAAAGTTTTTTTGATATTGTCTGATTCTCTTTCATCGTTACAGTCAATATTTAACCTAAAGTATGATCATCCAATCTTAGTTCAGATTTTAGAATTATATACAAAAATGACAAGAGACGGGAGAGAGATTGTTTTTATCTGGGTTCCCGGCCATGTTGGCATTAGGGGAAATTCGGCTGCAGATTCTGCAGCTAAGGATGCCCTTGGAGGCGACATCTCGGTTGAGCTCATCCCATTCTCAGACCTAAAATCACGCACAAATAAATATATATTAGTACTGTAGCAGTCTGAGTGGGATGAGTTCCCGGAAATAAATTACATAAGATATTCCCATGTTAAAGAATGTATTGTTTGTCCTCGGACAAACAGAAAAGAAGAGACTGTTATGGCTCGATAGCACATTGGCCATTCTTTTATTACTCATTCATTTTTTGAAGGGTGAGGAACCGCCAATGTGCATCAGATGTGATAAACGTTTAACCATAGAACATATTTGACTTATTTGTTCGGATTTTATTGAAATGAGAGAGAGACACTTTACAGCTAAATCATTGCGTATGTTGATGCAGGATATTTCGCCTGAGAAGATTTTTAACTTTTTGAAAGAAATTAATATTTTTTGAAAAATCTAAATTTGAAATAGTTTTTAGTTATGTTTGTGTTATTTACCTTTTAAGCATGGTTTTAAAACTGTATATATACTAATTTTAAGACGTACACACTATTAAAAATTTGTATATAATGTCAGATGTGTATCGCCCTGATATAACCGTACCGGTTGACTGGGCGCAAAACACCAACTTACTTATTTACTTACTTACTTACACCTGCGAAAGTAGCATTGCAGTAGTCCAATCTTGACGTGATCATAGACGCAACAAGCTTTTCTGTGGAACTGTTAGAGAGGAACGGACGGATAGAGGCGATTCTCCTGAGTGCAAGAAACGTAGTGCGGCAGAGGCTACTGATGTGTTGTTTCATTGACAGTGTTTGGTCAAGATGCACTCCAAGGTACGTAATTGTGGTCTGAAAAGGAATGCAACTCCCACCGATATCTGCAGACTCGCAGCCGACCGAACTGATACGCACTGATGAACCTACAAGCATCATCTCAGTTTTTTCTGTGTTAAGCTTCAGTTTGTTGCTTTGCATCCATGACAAAGTATCGCTTATACAGGACTGAATGTTGGACTGAGCAGAAGTGAAATCGCTAGGTGGTGCACTGTCAAATATTTCTGTGTCATCAGCGTGCTATGACATCAGACAGGGGTTGTGAATACAGGGCGAATAGCACAGGTCCGAGGACCGATCCCTGAGGAACACCAATTGGTGTATTGGTGTGGACATCAAACCGTCAACCACAACAGACTGCGTCCTATCACTTAGGTATGACTCAAACCAAGACAGGGCTACTCCTGAGATTCCAAAAGTGCTCTCAAGTCGTCTTAATAGGATGGCATGGTCAAGGGTGTCAAAAGCAGCACTCAGATCCAACAGTGCAAGTATTGACACAAATTTTTGATCATACTTTGTAAGGAGGCCTTCTAGTACACCCAAAACAGAAGTTTCGGTATTGTGATATTTTCTGTACGCAGACTGTCGAATTTCGAATAAGCTATTTGCGCACAGATGTGACTGCAGTTGAAGAACTACCCTCTCTAGTATCTTCGAAACGAATGGGAGATTTGAGACGGCTCTAAAATTTCTTAAATCATTAGCATCAAGACCCGATTTCTTCAGTATGGGTGTCACAAGAGCCTGCTTTAACCCAGATAGGACAGTGCCGGTGGACAAAGAAACATTGACAATCCTTGTGACAAGGGGAGCTAGGTCATGCAGACACTGCTTAGTCAGAGTAGTGGGGATGGGGTCAAGGGTGCAACTTTTCGTTGGTGACTGACAAATGAGTCTACGGATTAGCTCTTCTGTCACAGGTTCAAACATGGACAACTGAGGCCAATCGAACTTAAAAAAGGACGGTGGGTCATGGGGACAAGAGTCAAGGTCTTCACGGATCTGCTTAATCTTGGTCACGAAAAAGTCACAAAAACGCTGTGGCAGGTCTGCAATGGGAATGTTCGATGGCAGAGAGGTAGTCTTTGCTTTGCCGAGCAGTTCGTCAGACACAGCAAAAAGCTGCTTAGTGGTAGAGCAGATGTCTATCTTGCTGCTGTAGTGAAGCTTCCTGTGGTCCCGTAAGCATCTCTTCACTGTGGGTCCACAGGAAACTAGAAAAGTGCTCCTTGACGAAGTTTTCCCTTTTATATAAAACTTATACAAAGATTATACAAAACTCATCATAGTTCAGGAGCTGTGTGAGAGTCGAGGTGGCCATCCTGAGCTTTCCGTCCTAACGAGCCTTCTGGTTTCCGTGGACGTAAAGAATTATTGAACCGTGCTTAGGCATTGGTCACAACTTGTCCCTAATATGTCAACTGACATCTGAGGACATTAAGCATCACTTCATCATACAAAACTCAGACCTTTTTTTGGCCAAGCATATCATTGTGGGGCTTTTATTCAGAACTAGATGCTTCCAACCATTACAACATACAAAACAAACTTTTTGTTGGCCAACCACGTCATTGTGGAGCTTTTATTCTAAACAAGATGCTTCCTGCCATTACAAAATACAAAACTCAGACTTTGTTTATGGTCAATCACATCGTTGGAAAATTTGTGTTTGATGTTTGTGTATGTACGCTGTGCTTTATGTTTGTGTAGGGACTGGTTTTGTGGATTGACTTCAGAGAGGGTTTATAATATATATGAGAGGTTTTTAAGTGTTCGTTTGCTTATTACTGAATTTGTCCCTGTGAGGTTGACAGTACGTTTAAGTCCAGTTACTTACTAACTTCCAACAGAGTCCTGTTCGAATACCAGCTGGTTATAAATTTACGGTAAGAAATATTCACTATATAATTATGTTTATATGCTACAAATGCAGTTCCAAGACGCTGTTTAAATAGATAAAGCTGTGATGTAATCGTTTTAGTTTTGCATTTGTAAACGAAATTATTTAATAGAAAATTGCCAACAGAATGATTTAGTCACAAACGCCATTTGACCGAAAGTTGGCATCATGTCCAAAGATAAGGATGATTTCAGTTCATTTAATTGACCAAACATTTGCACATCTCTCATTTACTGTCGTCTGTAGTAGTTCCCCAAACAGCCTTATGTTGGGGCATCTCCAAAAACGATTGAAAAATCTTCAAAATTTCAAAAACAGCGTTGTGAGCGCTTTTAAGTACACCACTTCGGTGTTTAAATCATTAACGCTATAGCGCTATAAAAAGCTAGTCACTAATGTAGCGTTCAACACCGCAAGCGCAGTGAGTTTACTCGGGAGCAGAGAATAGTGATATAATAAGTTGTATAAAAACGATCAACAGCAATAGCATAATTTTCAACACCCATATGTATTAATACAACATCTGTAGTTAATGCTCTGTGTTCCTCAGCACCAGTCTGATTTGGAACCGTGTAAGTTTTACTTCGTGAATTCTGTTTTCTTAAAAAGTGGAACTCTAGTGCATTTTGTATCGCTGTTTATGACAGCAGTTTGGTTTGTTGACATTCTGAGTTAAAACCTCGGAACGATCGAAAACGAAACAAAACGAAAAAACAAAACAAAAAACAACAACTAAAAACATTTAAAAAAAATGCAGATGATGTTGGAGTTTCCAACCAGCACAGGGTGATGGAGTAGGATTATGGACTAGGAAAAGGGACACCCCGGTAACGGGAAAGAACTCTGTGTGGCAACACAAGCCATAGTGTTTCCTCCCTTGTCTCCCTTGAGCTGGCCTTGTGATCCTACTTCGAGGAGTCCCGTGCCGGATCCAACTCGGGTTACGGGTTCACGTTTTTTCCACACGCACTCATGATGACCTGTTTCCACTGGAGCAACATTTTGATTTAGAATTTAAAAGCGATTGAACCTGCGGTAGCGAGCACTTGTCGCAAGTTTTTTCTTTCTTTTTTCTCTCCTTTCTTTTTTTCTTCAGGGGAAGGTAGCTCGACTTTCTATTGAATGGGTCGTTTTGCAAGTCACACACACACACACACACACACACACACACACACACACACACACACACACACACACACACACACACAACACACAGACGAGAGAGAGAGAGAGAGAGAGAGAGAGAGAGAGAGAGAGAGAGAGAGAGAGAGATGATTCATATGATGATTCAACGTAAGACGTATGCATGAATGTAAAAAACACCCCAAAAAGTGTTCAAACAAAGTATAATTATGGCTGAAAACAAGTTAACATAAAATAACACACACACACACACACACACACACACACACACACACACACACACACACACACACACACACACACACACACACACGCACGCACGCACGCACGCAAGCACACACATACACGCACACAAGCAGGCACGCACACACGCACGCTCACAGACACGAACACACACAGACACACACACACAACACACACACACACACACACACACACACACACACACACACACACACACACACACACACAGACACACCCCCCCCCACACACAACACACACACACACACACACACACACTCACTCACGAGAAGCAGTCATGGGACAAGTGTCCATTCAACTACAATCCTGTACACACCCAGTGTCCTTTTATTAGGAACACACGGTGCATTCAGAGCAAAACGAAACGGTCCAGGTAGCACGCGAGGTGAGCAGGGAACGGGAGTGTGGGATGGGCTGGGGTACGGTGGGTGATGCTGTAGTGACTGAACATGTCTGCGCCACTATAATTATCTCCAAGCGCTTGAGCGGGCGAGCATAAAAAAAACAACAACACGCGTATCACATAATATGTTACATTGCATAGAACCATTTTCGATGAGGTATTGGGTGAGATCAGCAACTGTGTGAAAGGGAAGTCTCCGTGGACGTACACCTTTTTGCACTGACGAAGAAGTAACTAAATAATTTGGTGATTTAAGCCCAGTACTGAAGAAGAAGAAGAAGAAGAAGAAGAAGAAGACCACAACGACGACGACGACGACGACCAAGAAGAAGAAGAAGAAGAAGAAGAAGAAGAAGTAAGCAAGTACCGTGGTGTTTTACGCCCAGTCAACTAGTGCGGTTATATCAGGGCGAAGAAGAAGAAGAAGAAGAGGAAGAAGAAGAAGCAGAAAGACAGAAAGAAAGAAAGAAAGAAAAGAAGAAAAAGAAAAGAAGAAGAGTAAGTAAGCAAGTAAATTGGTGTTTTACGCCCAGTCAACCAGTGCGGTTATATCAGAGCGAAGAAGAAGAAGAGTACTGTCAGGGATCCGGGACCAAGATCCCAGGAGGGCTGAACTATACCTAACACTACACTGTCACCACAATTAACTGTGAAGGAGAAAAGCCACACAGCAGTGCCAAAGATAATTAAATCACAGCTTTTGAAGAGAAAGGAAAGCCCGCTTCAGGTCTCATCGTACGGTGGTCACCAAAGCAGGGGTAAGTAGAACTCTCTTTTTTTTTACGCCCAGTCAACCGGGACGGTTATATCAGGATGATCAAAGCAGGAAAACAGGTACGATTGCAGGATTTAGGTGCACCTGGGTGCAGGAGGTGATAGAGTGTGGGGTTGATCAAGTTTGGGGGTTGTTGGAGAAGAGTCGAGCAAGAACAAGCATCGGTACACGCCAACGGAGTATTTTTTTTCTCCGCTGACTAACGCGGGAATTCGCTTCAGCCAAGACTAACGCAATTGAAAAATATGGAGAGGATTTGGAAAAAATGAAGTTGAATGGACCAGGCAAGCGGAAACTAGGACAAGGAACACATTCTGGCACTGACTAAGAATACTTGGCTATATTCTAGCCTACTCCGTGCTTGTAAGGAAAAACATTCATCAACTCTGTGTTTTTAACAGAGGGGACCTTAATATTTCTGCGTCCGCAGCGCCCAATAACAAAGACACATTGAAGACAAAAGAGAAACGGAAATCTGAAAAATATTAAACTGTTCAAACAATAAAATAATATATGGAAATGGCCTTTTTTTGTCATAATAAATGAGTTGCTAAGAGACAAGGTCATCGCAATTTCGGAATTCCATATAGTGCATTTATTAGAACCAGCACCACAGACACAAACAGCAACAGCTCACTTGCAGACAACCTGAACTGTGTACTTTGATGATCAAGATACCCAGATATTACCATGTGGTAAAAGCTCCGGAGGTGGGGTGGGGGGGGGGGGGGGGGGGGGGGGGGGGGGGGGGGGGGGGGAGGGGGAGGGGGGGGGGGGGGGGGGTATAGGCTGGCTCATGGTCTGTACCAACGAGAGCACTACCCAAGTCAACCAGCAGGATTTAGGTGCACCTGGGTGCAGGAGGTGATGGAGTGTGGGGTTGATCAAGTTTGGGGGTTGTTGGAGAAGAGTCGAGCAAGAACAAGCATCGGTACACGCCAACGGACACATCGGAAAATCCCCAGAACGTGCCTCTAACGTCACAACTGGTAGCCGGAATAGCCCCCCTTCTAAACACTAAATAAAATAACATCGATAATGCTTTATTATCCTGTACAAGGAAATGTGCTTTGAAACATACCATCAATGTAAGATGTAAAATAAATTCAAATTGAGCAGATGGTGATTCAGCATAAGACATATGCATGAATGTAAAAGAAAAAAGTGTTCAAACAAATTATAATTATGGCCAAAAAACAAACACGTTAACAACGTAAAATAACACACACACATGAGAGAGAGAGAGAGAGAGAGAGAGAGAGAGAGAGAGAGAGAGAGAGAGAGAGAGAGAGAGAGAGAGAGAGAGAGCGGGGCCGGAAATGAAACCTGCCCCCCCCCCCCCCCCCCCCCCCCCCCCCCCCCACCCCCACGGGGATTTTTGGAGACAATGATCTTTGGAGAACTCAGTATGTGTCTTTTCAATATCTGCTTGTCTGCAAGATGAACTACTCTGCTTTTAGGGATTATCTGAGATGGTACATAGCTGCTTAATTGCATGTATTAAAATGGGCGTGTCCCTTACAAATCCCAAACAACAGGCAGCTATACCATTCTTTGGACACACAAAAACACTGCACATGCTGGTATCAATGGGTAGCACTGCTCTTGTGGCTGCTGTTGTCTTACCCAGGTATGGTGGCCTGAATTACGCATGTGGGATTAATGAAGTATTAAAAAAAAAAATGTCATGTTGCATAATTTTGTACAATGCTCGTGTAAAAATATTGAACAAAAGTGCTTCATTTACCACCAAATGTATCGTGGTGTCTAAGAGAGCCACAAAGAATGTCTGATTAACACCTGCATTAATGGATGACGTCATAGAATAGAATATACTCAAGTTCAAAAGTTAAGCAACCTTTTACAAAATGCACATATGTTCAAACCTCAATAAACTACTTACACACAACAGCTGCACGTGCTGGCTTATTCACTGTTCTACCTTCATTTAACCTGAAATCAGTTTCACTGTACTCTACGCCCCATGGAAGATCGGCAAAAAACATGCCCGATGTGTGTAAAACTTACCAGTTGTGCCTTTTTTTATGTCTGAGTAAAACAGTTTAGGTTTAGGAGCCATTAAACTGATGCCCCTGGATGGTACCTCTGGTTTGGCTTAATTCAGCATGCAACTGCTGGACAATTTCATGTATCAGCTTGCAGTCAGAAGGCTTTTTACTATTATGCCAAGAATACAGACGAACAGCTAGGAAATGTCAAAGATATTCACAAAAGTGATTGTGCACACTGTCAGTGATTTCACAAAGTTGACTTTCTAAATTGTTATCTAACTTTGATAAAATTAAAAAAAGGTTTATGAAATGCATTAAATCAAGACTGGACCATATCAGGACTGGACCATTGCACATGGTCACCTCAGGACAAATCAGTCAGTTTCTTCACACCAGTTCGAAACGCAAGGAACCAAAACACAAGCAAAAAGCTGGCTCACTGCCATACACAGAACACAATCAATAGCAACATCCCAGCCAAAACAGTCAATAATTAGCACATATCACTATCTACAACTGCAAAAGATACTTCCAGACAGATTCCCTGTAACTCATTCAGTACAAAATTAAAGAACAATTGATCAGATCACAAGTATGTCTAAATCACCTTTTTGAGGCACAGTAACACATGTTTTGGTGCCTATTTATATTCTGCAGGCACTCAACACGAGAACCGGCTTAAATCAATTGACTATGAGCAATGTGCCCTATTTTTTATAATTTGTTTTCGTTGACTAACGCGGGAATTCGCTTCAGCCAAGACTAACGCAATTGAAAAGTATGGAGAGGATTTGGAAAAAATGAAGTTGAATGGACCAGGCAAGCGGAAACTAGGACAAGGAACAAATTCTGGCACTGACTAAGAATACTTGGCTATATTCTGGCCTACTCCGTGCTTTTAAGGAAAAACATTCATCAACTCTGTGTTTTTAACAGAGGGGACCTTAATATTTCTGCGATCGCAGCGCCCAATAACAAAGACACATTGAAGACAAAAGAGAAACGGAAATCTGAAAAATATTAAACTGTTCAAACAATAAAATAATATATGGAAATGGCCTTTTTTTCCCATAATAAATGAGTTGCTAAGAGACAAGGTCATCGCAATTCGGAATTCCATATAGTGCATTTATTAGAACCAGCACCACAGACACAAACAGCAACAGCTCACTTGCAGACAACCTGAACTGTGTACTTTGATGATCAAGATACCCAGATATTACCATGTGGTAACCCGGGGGTGGGGGGGGGGGGGGGAAGGGGGGGGGGGGTATAGGCTGGCTCATGGTCTGTACCAACGAGAGCACTACCCAAGTCAACCAGCACGTGCAGCCCGAAAGCAACTCAAAATCTGAATACAGGAACACCAGCAGTACTCGTCAGACAAGTCTGCACACAGGGGCAGCGGGGATAGCTCAGAGGTTAGAGTGCCGGACTCGTCATCGGAAGGTCGCGGGTTCGAGTCCCTGCAGGAGTGGTGGGGAGAATGTTCTTCTGCAGGGTCAACTTTCGGCGCTGACTCTTATTTCGGTATCCGTTCCACCCGCGTGTTACAGCAGTAGCACGTAAAACATCACGTAAAAGATCCCAGTCATTCTGTCAAAAGTGCAGGTGGCAGGTTACAGCTAAGCACGCATGCGCCTTACGTATGTGGCTTTGCATGAAGTGACATAGTGCATGGCTGTACGGTGTACACAGAACGCGCCGAGAGGGCAGCAGTTTGACTTGGCTCCAGCCCTGTCAGCGCTGTAAATACACCACTCGGGTGGATATTCACAAAAGCGCTATAAAAAGATAGTCATTCGTGTAGAATTACATTCGAGGGCAGTGAGTCCGCTTAAGAGCAGAAAAAAAAGCGCTATATAACAGCGGTCAACAAACACAACAGCGTGGCAAGTTGGAAAGGAGAAGCCACCAGCTTAACAAACAGGCCAACGAGACCCAGAGGAAACAGACTCGGAAAGTCACGTAAACGAACAGGTTTGTACTGATTCAAAAGGAACAAAATGAATCAAACAGAAATACGAATTTCATCCCTAAATGTTTGGAAATTGTGGGACTAGGATTAGTAAACATGCAGACTGTCTGATTGGGCTGCGTCAAGGCGTTTAGTATTTTGTATGCCTTGGGAACTTTTACAGCAGATTGGTGCGACTTGAGCACGCACTTTTGGGACTGTCACGTTTTTCCCTGCCCAGCCACACACGGCAGGCGATCAGGTAAGGTAGCTGCCTTCGTCAGCAAAAGTTTGATTCCTTTTGTTACACAGATCGATTGCATGTATGACGGCAGGCCTATGATTTGTATCAACGTATGAGTATTTTGTGTTTTGACGAGCGTATTATAATAGCATATACATGTCAACCTGTTAATCCTATTGTGAATGTGTGTATGATCATGAATCCTCTCGACACCATGCCTCATTCCATGTGCATGTATATTGTACTTGACGCGTGGCAATAAAGATATACTGACTGATCGAAGATGTATATATATAGGGGTGGGTGAAGTAAAGTTTGTGTGACAGGTAAACTAAGTTTGTCAGAAAGTAAGCGGGAGTTTCCATACAATATCTGTTGAGCATCTGCGCGTATAAGTGGTTCTGTGAGTATGAGATAATAATCAAGTGAAACTAATTATCAGTATGGATACAGACACAAATGTATATATGGTTCTTTGTTGACTTCAAATAAGTTTTCCTGTTAGTGTTGTTTGTAAGATCAGTCTAATATCATTTATGTGAAAACACTTTAAATAAAAAAAGGAAGAAGATTGGAAGTAAATTTGAAGCCAGAGGTATAAGGGATGGACTACTCAAATGGTTTAAAAACTACTTGTCAGGACGGAGGTAGGCAGTTGTAATTAAAGGATGTAGATCTGACTACACAGATGTCTCCGCGTCTATCGTTAGAGACATCGAGTCAGTTATAACATTGTTTGCAGACGATACAAGTATGTACCTGTGCCTTGATAATGATGACGTGCGTGCTGAAATATTAATCTGTATCTAAAAAAAGATAAGTGTTGCGCCATCATCTGGAAAGTAACGTTTAACAACATAAAAACTGAACTTATAAATATATCGCGAAAAAGAGAGCCCCTGCTCTTGCCCCTGAATTTTGAAAACGTAATAATAATAATAATAATAATAAGTGTTTTAAACTGAGTCGCCACCGAACCGTAACGAAAACGCCTACCCTCTTCTGTCTGTCTGTCTGTCTCTCGTTGAAAATCTAGTTACAATGTTAGCCCACTGGCCACATCATGTGCTTGTTATTTTGAGCGTTTTATATAAGTTTACTTGTTTGACGCTCCCCCCAAAATACTGTGTTATTGTATGCTTTCATTAATTTAAAAAAATATAAAAATACAGTTTTAAAACAAGAATGATCGAAAGATTTTGTAGGACCGGATAAAGGTTTATTATTTGTTTCATTGTATAATTATTCTACCATACCAAAGCCCGTATTATAAGCAGTCTGACACGAATTTTAGTTTCTTTCTTTCTTTCGAATTTTAGTTGCACTTATCATCTTGAAGAATTTCTTTTGAACGAGTACCAAAATGGTGGAAACGTTTATGTACTGGTGGCTGGCAATTTCAATGCACGTAGGCTATTGGAGACTGGGATATTATGATTGACGATAAACACACAGCTGCAGCTGCGGCTTTTCTTTTTTTCTCTATGTTTTGTATTCATCGAGTTATGTATGTTTTGCGACATTCACCGTCACAGTAGTGGAGAAAAATCAAGCCATCGCCGATGTGTAGCATACTACTCCGGCAAAGTGTTCACGCCCGAACAAATTTGAAAAGGACCTATACGTGGATCGTGATGCGTGCCAAGCAGCCACCTTTGTAGTACACGGGAAAGAGGTTATTATAAGTCGCATTACCTCACCCATCAGTACATTTAAGAGGATTTGTAACAATAAAATCGTGTTACTATGGGTGAAAACACCAATTCAGACATTCTTGGATTTGGGCGGTAGGGGAGGTAAATCCAGAACTGTGACAACCAGACACGTCACAGCGTCACAAAAGTGGGTTGAGAAAAAAACCAAGACACTACAGTGGCATTCTGAGGCAAAGAATCAGTGAAATGTGTGATACAGAACTTTTGACAGAAAAAGAAATGACATATTTTGTTCATTTTTAAGATTTTCCACATCACAAGTACACTATGCTTAGTTAAACCATCAGTGTGAACCAATGCTTCATCATATTTCGATTCTGTTTGTTCTAGACAGTGTAGCAGGCATTTAGACACACATTTATTATTGATTTTAATAATTATGATCAATAAAGAATGATTCCTCGGTGACTTAATTCAGGTGGTTTTGAACCGCGCTTTGACGTCTTCAGTCGGTGTGAAAGATGGTACTCTTACGTCAAAGGCTGTAACTCCGGAGCATCCCAAAAGATTTCCCGAGAACAACTAGTAACGTTTCTGGCACACTCTAAGGAACACTTCAATACTACTCGGGGTGGGGGGTTCACGGCAGGTCAAGTCACCTCTCGGACTACTAGTCCTTTAATTCACCTCCCTCTTACGGTCTCGTTTCACAGCTCAAACCTGTGTGGGTAGGGCATTCATTTTACACATTTGCCTAGAAGGTTTGGTTAAGTGAGTTATTTATTTCTGTGTGTGTGTGTGCGTGCGTGCGTGCGTGCGTGCGTGCGTGCGTGCGTGTGTGTGTGCGGCGTGTGTGTGTGTGTGTGTGTGTGTGTGTGCGTATATGTGTGCGTGTGTGTATGTGTGTGTGTGTGTGTGTATGTGTGTGTGTGTGTGTGTGTGTGTGTGTGTGTGTGTGTGTGTGTGTGTGTGTGTGTGTGTTGTGGTGTGTGTGTGTGTGTGTGTGTGTGTGTGTGTGTGTGTGTGTGTGTGTGTGTGTGTGTATGTTTGTGTGTGTGTGTGTGTGTGTGTGTGTGTGTTGTGGTGTGTGTTGTGTGTGTTGTGTGTGTGTGTGTGTGTGTGTGTGTGTGTGTGTGTGGTGTGTGTTGTGTGTGTATTGTGTGTGTGTGTGTGTGTGTGTGTGTGTGTGTGTGTGTGTGTGTGTGTGTGTGCGTGCTATACACTGACTCTTCTGTTACAGAGGCTACTGGATGGGGACCCTGACTTTTCTCGGGATGCTGATGGTGGTGTTATCCACTGCCAATGCGTGGAGTAGTAAAAAAATATGCACCAAGAAAGTGAAACGTACGTTACATATCTGAAACAGAACGAGGCCCGGAGCGCTCGTGCAGAACCAACACACAAGGGAGTTAATTAGCGCTCGAAATACGTAGCACAATTCCAACAACAACAACAACAACAACTTTGAGCATGTACCTCTGGTATTTATGTACCTTGTATTTACACGCATGCCAGGTAAAAGTTACCCTTGGCGACTCGGGTCTTTGTTGTTGAACTTGTGCTATGTATCTCGAGCGCTAACTAACTCCCTTGTGTGTTGATTCAAACGTACATTAGCCAAGTAAGACGCCCAAACACTCAAAGAGGTCTAAGGGTTAGAATGAACTGTTCATGCAGAGACAAGAATACATTTTGACGAAAAGAAATCGGAGGTGGGGGTGGGGTGGGGTGGGGTGGGGGAGAGGAGTGGGGGGGGGGAGGGGGTTGGGGTGGGGATCCAGCAACAGACATATTACTAATTTGTTTTCACAGAAAACGGTTAAAACAGAAATCTAAAACAGAACGAGGCTCAGAGCGCTTGTACAGAATCAACACACAAGGGAGTTAACTAGCGCTCAAAAGACGTCACACAAGTACAAGGGAGTTAACTAGCGCTCAAAAGACGTCACACAAGTACAAGGGAGTTAACTAGCGCTCAAAAGACGTCACACAAGTACAACAAAGACCTGAGTCGCTTACATTAAATCTCACCTGTATTTTGTACCTTGTACTTACACGCATGCCAGGCAATAGCTACCGTAAGCGAATCAGGTCTTTGTTGTGCTTGTGTGACGTCTTTCGAGCGGTAATTAACTCCTTTGTTTGTTGATTCAGTTAAAAAAGAAAAACGACTTATTTGTATGCTCTGAGTTCATCCTGTCATTTTTTTGCCGATAATTCACACCTTATTTTGTCGTGTTGTATTAAATTCATGCTCCATTTTACTGTCATCTTTCTGTTTGTTCGTTACTTTAAAAATAGGCCTATTTGTCGGAAATTCGCGTTTTGTGTTTTGATGATCATTTAACACAGGCATACAGGTAAAAAACTGCTGACGACAAATCAAGTTACTAATCAGGACTAAATGTGTTATTTGACCTCTACTACTATATTTTGAACATTTGCGTGTTGCAATTAAAAATTTTGGACTATTAAGACATTCATGCGTTCGACACTTTTGCGTAGGCCCTTAAAAGATTCGAAAAAATAGGACTGGAAACCACCCAAACAGGCTGAAAGGTTTGGTGGCTTGTAAATGCATAATTGCGATATGAATAATCTGTTCTTTTTCTTCAAAACATTATGATCAACGGTACATTCCTCCAAACTCTGCCAGATTTGGTTACGCCACTGAAGAGCGCTCTTTATCTCCGCATAGCTGTCCACCGACGCGGTCAGCGCCCTCCGAAAGGTTTGGGTACTTATACGATTGTGGAAGCAACCTAGCGCCACATAGTTCAGGAGCTGTGTGAGAGTCGAGGTGGCCGTCCTGAGCTGTCCGTCCTAACGAGCCTTCTGGTTTCCGTGGACGTAAAGAATTATTGAACCGTGCTTAGGCATTGGTCACAACTTGTCCCTAATATGTCAACTGACATCTGAGGACATTAAGCATCACTTCATCATCATCATCAACCTAGCGCCCAAGCACCCACGTAAATATGAGACGCATCCACCCTGGGTAAAAGAAAAGTTCGGTCTCGATTCAAACAATTTTTGGTTTTATTTAAGCTGGCGTAAGCAACATGGTCAGTTATAAAACAAACGGCTGATATAATTTGTCTGTTACAAACTTACTGCCGCTTGAGCACCATCGAAAAAGTGTTCCTTAGCTGACAGTTTTTCGAAACC
>JABMCL010002224.1:97500-100000 GCA_018857735.1 Alviniconcha marisindica | reverse complement strand
TATATATATATATATATTATATATATATATATATATATATATATATATATATATATATATATATATATTTATACATACACATTAGAAACCAAGAAATTGTTTGATTTTTTTTAAAAATATTGGTGTGTGTGTGGTTATTTATAACAATCCATTTATAAAGTTGTGTTTTGAAGCTGGTTAGTGAATTGCATGATTTTATTTGATTTGGGATGGTATTCCACAAGGATGCGCCTGAAAACGAGAAACTAGTTTTAAAAAGGTATATTCTTGGTTTGGGCAGAGTTATGTATCTTGATGTGGCGCGAATGTTGGAACAGATAAAAAGCTGTTTAAGGTACGGAGGTGCAAGATTTTTGTATGCTTTGAATACTAATACTGCCTTATTGAACATAAGCTTTTCTTTGAGTGGAAGTATTCCTAAGTACCGTAGCTTTGTATCGGTTGATAAAGAGGAATCAGATATCATCAGTTTTGCAGCTCTGCTTTGAAGAGAATTAAGTTTGTTAAATAAGATATCACTACAGAGAGAGAGAGAGAGAGAGAGAGAGAGAGAGAGAGAGAGAGAGAGAGAGAGAGAGAGAGAGAGAGAGATCCTGTTTTCTATTCTATGCCCTTCAGCGCAAGTTGCAACATCAGTTTCTTCTTCTCCAAACTCGCAAAGATTGCATCCACGAAGCGCGTAAACACAACTGTAAGCAGGCGGCAAAGGAGCGTGACTCAGTGGTTTCTCTGTCGTTATTTTGCTCACAGCTGAAGACCTTGTGGGTCTAGTGTTTTGTTAGCAGCCGTAGGCTTTGTGGGTCTCGTGCCTTGCTCACAGCCGTAGACCTTGTGGGTCTAGCGCCTTGCTCACAACTGTAGACCGTACCTTGTGGACTGTAGACCTTACCTTGTGGGTCTAGCGCCTTGTTCACAGCCGTAGACCCTGTGGGTCTCGTGCCTTGCTCACAGCCGTAGACCTTTTGGGTCTAGCGCCTTGCTCACAACTGTAGACCCTGTGGGTCTAGTACCTTGCTCACAGCCGTAGACATTGCGGGTCTAGTGCCTTGCTCGCAGCCGTAGACCATGTTGGTGTAGTGCCTTGCTCACAGCCGTAGACCATGTGCGTCTCGTGCCTTGCTCACAGCCGTAGACCCTGTGGGTCTAGTGTATTGTGGGTCTAGTGCCTTGCTCACAGGCTTAGACTTTGCGGGTCTAGCGCCTTGCTCACAGCCGTAGACCCTGTGGGTCATGTGCGTTGCTCAGAGCCGTAGATCATGTGGGTCTAGTGCCTTGCTCACGGCCGTTGACCTTGTGGGTCTCGTGCCTTGCTCGCGGCCGTAGACCTTGTGGGTCTAGTACCTTGCTCGCAGCCGTAGACCTTTGTGAGTCTAGTGCCTTGCTCACAGCTATAGACCTTGTGTATCATCTAGCTTACTTTTGTCACGATAAACACGTGTTCGTCGCGATAAAACGCGTCTTTTGTCGCGGCAAAAATATGCTTGCGGCGACAAAACATTTGTCGCGACAAATATAATTTTGTCGCGACAAAAAATACAAAACTTTTGTCGTGACAAAAATGATACTTGTGGCAGTTCCCGCCAATGATACTTGTGGTGTACTGCCTTGCAAACTGATTTCTGCCACCAGTTTTATGTACTCTCCCCCCACCCAACCCCCACCCCCCCCCCTGCGCCCTACCCCGAAACATTCAGTCAAGTCGTTTGGACCCGAAGACGAAAGAAAAACCCGTGGTCACTTTTTTTTTTTTTTTTTTTTTGGACACAGATGGCAAACTGCGGGGTCAGAAATGCATCGAAAGAGCCATCTTCTGTTCTGACGGATTGGTGTGTGACTTGGATGACGTTTGCAGTAAGTATATTATTTACTTAAACAAAGAGACACATGCTCAGGCATGTAAACGCACAGATAATCATATAAAACACCACGCGGGCACGCGAGCTCTCGCACGCACGCACGCACACAAACACACACACAACACACACACACACACACACACACACACACACACACACATACACAACGTATCAAAAATATTCACATGTCAACAATGTGTTGACATAAGCTTTGGATCTGTACTGTATAATAAAAGCATGGATGGCGGTATAATAAAAATGTCAGGATAGCGGTAAAAAATGTCAAGATTTACGAATCGTTAAATCATGACATTACTTTTAGTAGTTATTATCAAGTATCATGTACACTTGTCATCCGGAAAAAAAAGGTACGCTCTGCTTGAAAAGTATATGCACTTTTTGGAGTTGAAGTAGAATATATAATTTAAAAATCTTGTTAACTGTTTTGTTTATGTATATGAAACAAGCCTGTACCAAACTTTGTATACACATACACCGAGCGTACATATAAACGATGAGACCAGTTATCAAGCTTTATAACAAGGATCAAGAGGCCGAAAACAAGCAACACACGTCATTTATCACTAGACACTTATAAAGTTACATGCGTTTCGTTGAGCTGTTTTCTTATGTTGTTTGGGTGT
>JABMCL010002224.1:90000-92500 GCA_018857735.1 Alviniconcha marisindica | reverse complement strand
TTTACACACATCGGGCATGTTTCTTGCCTATCTTCCATGGGGTTAGAGTACTGTGAAACTGATTTTGGGTTAAATGAAGGTAGACCAGTGAATAAGCCAGCACCTGCAGCGGTTTTGTGGAATTAGTTTATTGAGGTTTGAACATATGTGCATTTTTGTAAAAGGTTGCTTAACATTTGAACTTCAGTATATTCTATTCCATTACGTCATCCATTAACGCAGGTGTTAATCAAACATTCTCTGTGACTCTCTTAGACACCATGATACATTTGGTGTAAATGAAGCACTTTTGTTCAATATTTTTACACGAGCATTGTACAAAATTATGCAACGTGCCATGTTTTCTTTTTTAATACTTCATTAATCCCACATGCGTAATTCAGGCCACCATACCTGGGTAAGACAACAGCAGCCGCAAGAGCAGTGCTACCCATTGATACCAGCATGTGCAGTATTTCTGTGTGTCCAAAGAATGGTATAGCTGCCTGTTGTTTGGGATTTGTAAGGGACACGCCCATTTTAATACATGCGATTAAGCTACTATATACCATCTCAGATAATCCCTAAAAGCAGAGTAGTTCATCTTGCAGACAAGCAGATATTAAAAAGACACATACTGAGCTATCCAAAAATCATCGTCTTCAAAAATCCCCGGGGGGGGGGGGGGGGGGGGGGGGGGGGGGGGGGGGGGGGGAGGAGGGAGGGGGAGGAGGGTTTCGATACCTGGCACATGGACTAAGAGAGAGAGAGGGGCAGTATGTATGCTACTATAACTTCTATTGTTAAATTAATTGTTCATAGTCCTGTGGGTAAGCTAATATAACTAATAGTTATGTGGATTTGTTCTAATGTACATCGAGATGGAAAATGTTAGCAATTTAACAAAAAGCTAACACGTAATGTAGACATCAACAACGATAATGATAAAATATGACGCTCGCTCTGTCTTACAGACTGCAGTTTAAACCTAAATGGAGACGCCGGATATTTCACCAGTCCCGGCTACCCGGGCGAGTACGACAACGACCACGACTGCACCTACACCATCCATCTGTCCGACGACAGGCCTCAAACTGTGAAGGTGACAATCGAGTACAACATTGACTACGCCGACTTCAAGGGCAGGTGCCGGTCTGATTACCTGCAGCTCAACTCAGATGGACAGCTGTACTGCGGTTCCGGAACGGTCACCAAGACTTTTGGTATATCAGGGCGCGAGTGGTCCGCCACCTTTCACACCGACCGGTCTGGAACCAGGGAAAGAGGTTTCATCGTGTACTACCAAGTTGTGTAGATCTGAGCTCGTCAGGACGCCTGCGGATCTTTTCTTTATATATTTTTATATTATTTTTATTTTTACGAGCACATCATTGTGGATCTTCTATTCAAAACAAGATGTAACTCCGCCTTCTTTTTTCTTTTTCTTTCTTTTTTTGAAGGGGGGGGGGGGGGGGGGGGGCGCAAAGCACATCATTGTGGGCCTTTTATTCTAAACAAGATGCTTCCAGCCATTACAATGTGTATTCACAACTCAGACATTTTTTTTTAGGCAAAGCACATCATTGTGGGGCTTTTATTCTAAACAAGATGCTTCCAGACGTTACTAATGCATATACACAACTCACAATACATGTTTTGGCCAAGTACTTCACTGTGGGGCTTTTATTGAAAACAAAATGCTTCCAGTCAATGCAGTATATATACAAAACCCAGACCTTTTGGGGGCCAAACACGTCATTTTTTTTTTTAATATATATATTCTTTTTATATATATTCTAAACAAGATGCTTCCAGCTATTACAATTTTTTTTTTTTAGACTTTAATAATAATAATGTACATTTATCATGCGTTCATCAACGCCCTGAGCGCTCACATGATACATATTAACCTAAATATGATATTCTATACACATGTAGAGCATAGTCCTACCGAAACAATTTACATAAAGTATATACATAAAAAAACACGCACTACAAACACGCACACACACACACACACACACACACACACACACACACACACACACACACACACACACACACACACACACACACACACATTGACTGTAGCTGAAACTGGTATGGTAACTTTATGCTTATGTCTCTCACAACTATGCCCAAAGCCTTGTTATTAGTTAATGTCCTAACAGAGATAGTCCTGAGTTTTATGATAAAATGGAAGATCATGTCTGTGAGATGAGCCTTTCAGACATTATAATGGGAGGAGACTAGAATTTAGTACTCAATCCGAATATGGATTATTGTAATTATAAACATGTTAATAACCCTTTAGCCAGAGACAGAGTAGAAGATATGATTTAAACTTGGACCTAACGGAGATCTAAATACAGAGTGCAAGAGATTTACTTGGCGTAGGCCAACCCCGCTACAACAAAGCCGTCTGGATTTTTTTTCTCATTTCAGAATCCATGGTTCCGTGTGTTGAGCAAACGGATTATCAGTATGGATACCGGTCAGACCATTCTATGATTGTTCTGAA
>JABMCL010002224.1:75000-77500 GCA_018857735.1 Alviniconcha marisindica | reverse complement strand
GACAGTTTTTCGTTTTTCGTTGGACAGTTTTTCGTTGGTGCTCGAATGGCAGTAAGTTTGCAACAGACAACTCTATAATTATCAGGTGTAACTTTTGTAACCGCCCACGTTGCTAGTAAGTAAGTAAGTAAACATGGTGCTTAACGTCCACAGAAACCGTACGGCTTATTAGGGACGGGGAGAAGGGGGGGAAGGGGGTATGGAGGTGGGGTGAGAGGGAAGATATATACCTATCGCTACACTGTCACCACCAGAATGACTTCCTGCATTAAGATGGGCAGCGATGAGAGCCATTTTAATGTTTCAGTAGGAAGTGATGGACAAAGTCACAAGACAGTGTCCACAAACCACAACCTTTTTGAAGAGAAAGGAGAGCCGAAGCGGTATCGAACCGAGGTCCTTCGCGCTTACCAGCCTAACGCCTTACCGCTAGGCCAAACCGGCTCACGCCACGTTGCTTACGCCAGCACAAATAATATATAGCTTCCACAGTCGTGTTAGTACCCAGACCTTTCGGAGGGCGTTGACAGCGTCGGTGGACAGTTGCGCGGAGATAAAGAGTGCCTTTTCAGTGGCGTAACCAATTCTGTCAGAGTTTGGAAGAAGGTGCCAGATCAGAAAGCGATGCTCGGAGTGTGGGTGGACTGCTAAGACACCGTATGGCTATATGCACTTGCTTTCAGCTGTACAATCTTTGCTGTGATTTCCACAGTCGTCGTCCAAACACATAGGCATGTTCTCTGGATCCTTAGAGCTTTGTTCCTTTGCAAACTGTGTATGTGCTATAGTTTTTGTGCTGCTATTTATTGTTTGTCAGATGGACAGCATCTACAATGAGTCTTTATACTCCCTCCTCCAAGCTCTGCAGGTTCCGGACAAAGCGGCTCACCGGACATAGCGGTTCACCGGACAAAGCGGCTCACCGGACATAGCGGTTCACCGGACAAAGCGGCTCACCGGACATAGCGGTTCACCGGACATAGCGGTTCACCGGACAAAGCGGCTCACCGGACATAGCGGTTCACCGGACAAAGCGGCTCACCGGACATAGCGGTTCACCGGACAAAGCGGTTCACCGGACACGGCAAGCTGAACGGACAAAAGCTCACTAGATTAGTGTACTTTATGCACAATAGAACTAAATAGAAATCCCCATCCACGAGTCTGCAATAACTGAATCTGTCTTTCTTAAATACGAGACCATAACTGTGCTGTGAGCTGTTTTCTTGTTGTCAACAATATAACTTTTTCTATGAGCTTGTCCGGCGAGTATCTGGTCACTGAGCCGTTGTCTGTTCTATGTAGCAGCTCTTGGAAGGATATAGGAGCAGTACGTCATTCTGTAAATATTTGCGACATGCTCAGTGGTTTGAAAACGAACGAACTTTGGTCAAGAACGACACAGAGACTGCGATCAAATGGAGAAAAAAAAGAACCGTGGACGTTATCTGTCTGCATAGACAGATGGAGGGAAAGCTGGCTGTGCATGCTGCCTTTTGGGTATAACGTGCATTGCTTCCACCGGTTTGAGTATGACAGCTGAGCATTTGCTATACTGCCATGTTTTGAAGTCTTTGACGCAGTTTGTGTGGTTAGATCAGTCTGTTTAACTGACTAGTGCGTTGTCGGATTGACGAAACTCCTGTGGAATCCTTTGCGCTCTGGGAATACCGGAGAGAAGGGAAATGACCGGACAGATAGTGAATTAGTAAATTGGTGTTTTACGCCCAGTCTACCAGTGTGGTTATATCAGGTCGAAGACAGACAGATAGACTGGCAGGAATGGCAACCGTACCGAGTTGTTTGCGTCTCGGAAGATCTGAAGTGTTGAGGAACATGAGACACTACCTGCGGGCACAAAGCCAAGGACATCATGCCATCGGTCGCCTGGAGGAGAGAGGCGTTGAAAGAGGAAGCACTCGACCAATGGGGTAATAGGTCAAGGGCAGGACAAAAACTACCAACGGCGCAACAGACGAAGACGAAAGGGTGGATAGGTCAAGGACGAAAATAAGAACAATGGAGCAACAGACGAAGACGAAAGAGGTGAATCGGCCAAGGACAAATACAGTAAAGACCAACGGGGCAATGGACGAAGAGTAAGTAAATAAGTAAGTAAATTGGTGTTTTACTCCCAGTCAAACAGTGCGGTTATATCGGGGCCAAATGGACGAAGAGGAAAGGGGAGAATCGGTCAAAGACGACGACACAAAGACCACTGGGGCAACACTAGATGAAGACGAAAGAAGTGAATCGGTCACACAAGGGCTACAACAGACGAAGAGGAAAGAGGTGAACGGGTCACGGACAAAGACAATGAGGTCAACGAGGCAATACTAGAAGAAGGCAAAAGAGGTGGATCGGTCATGGGCAAATGAAGAAAGAGAACTGACTGCAGGCCAAGGCCACTGGGAAAACACTGCAAAGGGGTCTATTTTGGCGCCATTCTGGCCGGAATGGCAATCCGTCCCGAGTTGCTTGCGTCTCAGAAGATCTGAAG
>JABMCL010002224.1:65000-70000 GCA_018857735.1 Alviniconcha marisindica | reverse complement strand
ACACACACACACACACACACACACACAACACACACACACACACACACACACACACACACACACACACACACACACACACACACACACACACACACACTAACACAAACGCATACACATACCGTGACTAACACACACACTAACATACACACTAAAACACACTAACACTAACACTAACACACACACTAAGACACTAACACATTGACCCCCCCCCCCACACTGACCACCCCCCCCCCCCCCCCACACACACACACAAAACAACAACAACAACAAAACACACACAAACCAAAAATCACCGGTTTTTGAAGAATATAGTTCTGTGATCAGTTTTTTTTTTTATTTTTATTAAATACTAGTTCTGTTTTTACCTCTCTTTTTTTCTAATTGAAGACGTACCAGTGTTAACACGGATACATTTTTAGTGTTTTTTGTTGTTGATGAAATGTGTTTCACCTTAACATAACCGTCCTGGTTGACTGGGCCCAAATGTAAAACAAAAACAGAGTTACTTACTTGCAATGTATAATCGCTGTGAGTATGGTGTCTGAAGTTGGTGCGGGGAAGCATTCACATAGTTCACAACTCTGCCCATCTTCACGCAGTATCACTCTGACAGTGACAAAGTCAGTGTAGGCCTCAGCCGCAGTCACTCCCGTCTCCCAATTAACTCAGCTTCATGAGCTCCTGCAAGTCGTTCGCCGTCCTAAGCTGAAATAGTGTTTTGGATGCCGGAGAGGTCCTCTTCGATCACGTCTGCTTTTTCACTCTATCATCTGCAAAATTTCGTTTTTATGTGACTGTGCCGGATTGGCTGTGGCGTGGGGATGGTTACGTCTGGCGTGCATGGTTCATAAAATAAGTTGGATGTGCAGGTTACTGTGCCGAAGTTGTAAAAATGTATTGGCTTGTCAGTGTCAGTGTGTGTGTGTGTGTCAGTGTGTGTGTGTGTGTGTGTGTGTGTGTGTGTGTGTGTGTGTGTTGGTGTGCAGCACTGTGCCTGAGCTGTGTGGTGCGTTGTGTGTGTGCGTGTCAGTGTGTGTGTGTGTGTGTGTTGTGTGTCGGCGTCGTCCATGGTGCGTGTGTGTGTGTGTGTGTGTGTGTGTGTGTGTGTGTGTGTGTGTGTGTGTGTGTGTGTGCTGGTGTGTGTGTGTTGTGTGTGTGTGTGTGTGTGTGTGTGTGTGTGTGTGTGTGTGTGTGCGTGCGTGCGTGCGTGTGTGTGTGTGTGTGTGTGTGTGTGTGTGTGTGTGTGTGTGGTGTGTGTGTGTGTGTGTGTGTGTCTTGTGTGTCAGTGTATGTGTATGCAGTGTGTCCGTGTGTGTGTGTGTGTGACGGAGAGAGAGAGAGAGAGAGAGAGGGTGGGATGTAGGGTACGGCTATAACAAAGGCCGCACCGAGTTTGCTGCCACATCACGTGGTTGAAGTCAGTACAAAGGCAATAACACCCAGCACTGATGAGCAGCTCGTTCCGCCACTGTGTGTCCGGCCGCTGTGGTCGGCCCCACGACTCAGTAATGGCAGGCCCCACGACTCAGTAATGGCAGGCCCCACGACTCAGTAACTGATGGCAGGCCCCACGACTCAGTAATGGCAGGCCCCACGACTCAGTAATGGCAGGCCCCACACTCAGTAATGGCAGGCCCCACGACTCACTAATGGCAGGCCCCACGACTCACTAATGGCAGGCCCCACGACTCAGTAATGGCAGGCCCCACCACTCAGTAATGGCAGGCCCCACCACTCAGTAATGGTCGGCCCCACGACTCAGTAATGGCAGGCCCCACGACTCAGTAATGGCGGCCCCACGACTCAGTAATGGCAGGCCCCACGACTCAGTAATGGCAGGCCCCACCACTCAGTAATGGTCGGCCCCACGACTCAGTAATGGCAGGCCCCACGACTCAGTAATGGCAGGTACCCGGCTCTTAACTTGTAAACTAGTTCACGAGGAGGCTTAACATTCATAGAAACCTCATGCAGATACTGTTTAGTTAAGAACAGGGGAAGTGAGTGAGTGTGTGAGTGAGTGAGTGTGTGTGTGTGTGTGTCATGTGTGTGTGTGTGTGTGTGTGTGTGTGTGTGTGGAGAGAGAGAGAGAGAGAGAGAGAGAGAGAGGAGGAGAGAGAGAGAGAGAGAGAGAGAGAGAGAGAGACTTGTGGGAGGTAGGGCACGGAAAAGTAGTCAGTTTGCTGCCACTGACACCACGTGAGTGAAGTCGGTACAAAAAGCTATAGCACTGAGCACGAGCAGCTCGTTTCACTGTGCGTCTTTGGTCTGCTCCACAGCGGCGTAACTATGCTGTATATGTCCCACGCCTATTATTGCCCCATTTAATCAAAGTCTGACAGCACGTGCTAAACCAGCAAGTATTTCGTTGCTGCCACTGCCTAACGAGTCACTACGTGGTACGCGGCAGTAGTACAGAGCCCGCTAGGCTACCTATAGCACCCAGCCCCGCGACTGCGGATCTGCTCGTCCAGTGTCACAGTGTAGTCTGTGGGCAGCCCCAAGGCTACTGATGCCCCCTTAACCCTTTTACTGTCACGCTTACCGCGCCGTCACTCGCCGAAAAATGACCAATAGAAGTCAGTGCCAAACTTGAAATCATTAAAGTCTTTTTTCCCCCCTGTCTTCGCATGAGCGCCTGCCATGACTTCTATCAAAGTGCATAGTATTTACAGTAGATTTGTTATAGGACCGTCAAATATATATAACATTTTACAGGCTGGGGCAGTGAAGGGGTTAATGTCCCCTTAGTCTGGTTAATCACGAAGCCTAACGTCCGCAGAACCCTCATACGGTTTCTTAGAGATGGGAGAAAGAGAAATGGAGGAGGGGTGGGGGAGTGGAGGGTGCTAGTATTATTATTGTAGTCATAGCACGTGCTAAACGAGTCGTGTTTGCTTCCACACCACGTGGTTGAAGTCGGCACAAAGGGCTATCAGAGCCGAGCTGGCACCCAACGGCACGAGCGGCTCGTTCCACTGTATAGTGGTCTGCCGTAGTGTATGTAGTGCCCCGCGCACACAGCGGTGCCATCTACCGACCTTGATCTCAGGGCTCACGGCCACCGCCACGCGCTGCCAGTGAGACTCCATCAGCTGCACGTCTTGAAGGGGCTGCCTGCAGTTAAAACTTGCTACGCACTACAACCCCCACCCCCCCCCCCCCCACCGCCCCCCTCTCCCCCTACCCCACCCCTCAACCTCTCCTCCTCCCTCACCTCTCCACTTACCCCTTTCCCTATCGCCGAGCTTAACCTCTCAGTCTTATACCCTCCCCCCGCCCCCTTACCCCGTCACCCCAACACCCCCACCCCACCCCGTCCCTTACCCCTTGCGCTGTCTTCCCTGACCTCCTTTTTCGACTACAGTGGAGAAACAGGTAAAAGTAAACTGGCTGTGCCGCTTTTCTCTGGCGTTATTGACTCCCTGACGCGGGGAACCAGGAAGTGGGGGAATGGAAGAAACAATATAACCGCTCGCAGTTTCTCACGGTGAGTGCTTCAGGAACAGTGCCGTGCGTATACATGTGTATGTGGATATTTTTTTTTAATATTCTCTGTTAGCCTGGTGCACTCATGCGAGTGACAAGCGGTCGGGACTGATGAGAATAGTAGAATTCTGACAACAATAGCATAATTATAGTACTTGTTCGTTCTGACAGAACTTCATTGCCTGGATTCAGTTTTCGGCTTGGCACTGCGAGTTTGAGAGTTCCGTCAGCTGGTGAGTTAGTGACTGAAAAGTCAGTCAACTGCTCGCAGTTTCTGTGAGTGCTTCAGGAACATTGCGGTGCGTATGTGTATGTGGATATTTTTTATATATTCTCTGTTAGCCTGGGTTACTGAGTGACAAGCGGTCGGGATGAGAACGGGAGAATTCTGACAACAATAGCATAATTATGGTACTGTTCGTTCTGACAGAACTTCATTGCCTGGATTCAGTTTTCGGCATGGCACTGCGAGTTTGAGAATTCCGTCAGCTGACGATTTAGTGACTGAAAAGTCAGTGAATTGCTCGCAGTTTCTGTGAGTGCTTCAGGAACGTTGGCGTGTGTGTGTGTGTGTGTGTGTGTGTGTGTATGTGGATAACTGTTATTCTCTCATAACCTGGGTTAGTGACAACAATGGCATATCAGCAATACTGCGGTTAGTTCTGACACTAGAACTTCATTGCCTGGATTCAGTTTTCGGCATGGCACTGTTTGAGAGTTCTGTCAGCTGACGAGTTAGTGGAAAGTCAGTCAACTGCTCGCAGTTTCTGTGAGTGCTTCAGGAACATTGCGGTGCGTGTGTGTATGTAGATAATTGTTATTCTCTCATAGCCTGGGTTAGTGACAACAATAGCGTATCGGTAGTACTGTTAGTTCTGACAGAACTTCATTCAGTGCCTGGATTCAGTTTTCGGCATGGCACTGCTTGGGAGCTCCGTCAGCTGACGACTGAGTTGGTGAAAAGTTAGTGAACTGCATGCTCGCAGTTTCTGTGAGAGTGTTGCAGGAACATTGCCGCGCGCGCGCGCGCGTGTGTGTGTGTGTCAGTGGATAGTAGCTATTAGCCTAAACAAGAGGCCAGGATGGAACGGTAGAATTCTGACCACAATACAGCATCAAAGTGAAAATACTGTTAGTTCTGACAGAGCTGGCCTGGATTTTTTGGCATGGCAATGTTTGAGAGTTCCATCAGCTGACGAGTTAGTGAAAAGTGGATGCAGGTGCTTGTGAAGCGAATGTGTTGCCGTCTGGATGGCCGCACAGCAGATCGTGCAGTCACGTGGCATTGTTTTGCTGGAACACAGACACGTGGAGCGTTCATCGGCGGTTTGAGGGCACGTCTGCAAGTTTCGGTCAGGTTAGTCCATCATGGTTTCAGTCTTTGTTTTATTTGGTAGTCAGAGTGTATGTATCTTGTGCCGAGTGCGTGCGCGCCGGTGTGTGTGTGTGTGTGTGTGTGTGGTGTGTGTGTGTGTGTGTGTGTGTGTGTGTGTGTGTGTGTGTGTGTGTGT
>JABMCL010002224.1:25000-32500 GCA_018857735.1 Alviniconcha marisindica | reverse complement strand
CCTCCCTCCCCTCTCTTCCCCCCTCCCTCCCCCCTCTCTCCCCTCCCTCCCCTCTCTCTTTGCCTTCCTCCCCCCTCTCTCTCCTCCCCCTCCCCCCTCTCTCTCTGCCTCCCTCCCCCCCCTCTCTCTCTCCCCTCCTCCCCCCCTCTCTCTCTCCCCCCTCCTCCCCCTCTCTCTCTTTTGCCTCCTCCCCCTCTCTCTTTTCTGCCTCCCTCCCTCCCCTCTCTCTCTGCCCTCCCCTCTCTCGCCCTCCCCCCCTGTCTCTCCTCCCTTCCTCCTCCCTCTCCTCCCTCCCCCCTTCTCTCTCCTCCACTCCCCTCTCTTTTCCCCCCTCTTTTCTCCCCCCCCCCTCTCTCCCCTCCCTCCCCCCTTCTCTCTCCTCCCCCTCTCTCTCACCCCCCCTCCCCCCCCCTCCTGCCCCCCTCCCCCCCCCCCCCCTCTCTCTCTCCCTCCCCCCCTCCCCCCTCCCCCCCCTCTCTCTCCCCCCTCCCTCTTCTCCCTCCTCCCTCCTCCCACCCTCTCTCCCCCTCCCCCCCCATCTCTCTCTCTGCCTCCCTCCCCCCCCCCTCCCTCTCCCTCCCCCCCCCCTCTCTCTCCCCCTCTCTCTCCCACACCTTTCGAGCGGAGCGATGCCGAAAGGGACTCAATATTATGTGAAACTTTTTGACACAATCATTAGCGTTGTTTATAAATAAAGTGGTTCTGCAGTATAAAGTCAGCTAAAAGTAGGTCTAGAAAAATCAACAAGTTAAGGAGTTAATCAGCGCTGGAAAGACGTCACACAAACACAACAACAAAGACCCGAATCGCCTACGGTAAGTCTCACCTGGCATGCGTGTAAATACAAGGTACATAACTCCACCAGAGGTCTGATTCATTCTCTGAAAGAGTTAGTGTTTTAGTGCTGTAACTTCAAATTAACCTGCGCACAGCTCTAGGCGACTAAGGTCTTTGTTGATGTTTTTGTATGACGTCTTTCGAGCGCTGATCATTAGCTGCCTTGTGTGTTGATTCCACAATGCAGTCAACAGGAGAAGCAAGCAAGTCTTAAAAAAGCCAATAAAAAGCGCATCTCCATATTTACATTTCACCTTACCACAACCGACAGAAATCTCATATTTACGACGACAGAACCCCCAAACAACGTATATACTGCCGTGTGGATTTGACGAAGACGAGAAGAGGGAGTGAAGTGGGGGGTGGGGGGGGGGGGGGGGGGGGGGGGGGGGATATCTTGAGAATCACAAGCCCAGTGTTCGTGTTCTGTGTGTAATATATTGCTGTAAGCATGACTGCCCTACATCCTGCGTAATGCTTGTCTTTCTCTATGAGCTGCTTCCAAATGTTCACCCGAAGCCTCGCGCCTGTATAGGCCGTTGAGAAGTGATACCCCGAAAGTAAGCTGGTAAAGCTATACGGACGACGTGTTTAGGTCTTTGCCTTTGCCATGGCGTCTGTGTCGAGTACACACCCGCAAACTGCTCCTCAGGGTTTTTATAGGATTCCCGGCGCCACGATGGCGTTTTGATGCTCAAAACAATGAGCCTCTGCAGCTGCAAGACGATTTCTAACTCCTTCTTCCTTTTTCTTTTTTTGCGGGTGGGGGTGGGGGTGGGGGTGGTTCTTTCCTGATTTGTTTTTCTTCCACTAGTACACTGTACCCGACATCCGAGGACATGAAGCTCTACTTTACCACTGTGTTTTCGCGACTTTCCAACGTCGATTTACAAACAAGAGAAACTCCTTTGTGTGTGTGTGTGTGTGTGTGTGTGTGTGTGTGTGTGTGTGTGTGTGTGTGTAATATTTAACTTTATTTGCATTTTGAAGTAAGTAAGTAACTTGGTTTTTACGGTCAGGTCAACCAGGACGGTTATAATTATGAGAACGAGCATTTTCATGAATACGAATAATAATAATAATAATAATAATAATATTAGTAATAACAAAATATTTCATAATAATAATAATATTAATAATAATAATAATAATAATAATATGTAGTATTTGTATTTAAATAATAATAATAATATTAATAATATGTGTGTGTGTGTGTCTGTGTGTGTGTGTGTGTGTGTGTGTGTGTGTGTGTGTGTGTGTGTGTGTGTGTGTTTAAATGTGTGTGTGTGTTTTAAATGTGTGTGTGGTTATTATTGTGTGTGTGTGTGTGTTTAAATGTGTGTGTGTGTGTGTGTGTGTGTGTGTGTGTGTGCGGGGGTGGGGGGGTGGGGGAGGTGGGAGGACGCGTGCGTATCTGCGTGTGTGCGTGTGTGGAGAGAGGGAGGGGAGGGTGCGTGCAGCGATGTGTGTGTGTGTGTGTGTGTGTGTTTAAATGTGTGTGTGTGTATGTATGTGTGTGTGTGTGCGTGTGTGTGTGTGTGTAATGGGGAAGGGGGTGTCAGGCGTGCGTATCTGCGTGTGTGCGTGTGTGTGTTTGTGTGGGTGGGGGTGGGGGTGCGTGCGAGCGTGTGTGTGTGTGTGTGTGTGTGTGTGTGTGTGTGTGTGTGTGTGTGTGTGTGTGTGTGTGTGTGTGTGTGTGGTGTGTGTGTGTGTGTGTGTGTGTGTGTGTGTGTGTGTGTGTGTGTGTGTGTGTGTGTGTGCTGTAACAGTTTTGAAAATATATTGTTTATTAATAAAATTGACAAGGCATATCACGTTATAGATATATACATTAAAATATATTGAAGGAAAGATGAAAGCGTGCTAACAAAGGAAAGAACTAGATCTAGCAGCTGCACCAAAATGTGACGCACTCTATTTGATAAATTAGATCTAGTACGTTGTGCGTTTTTACAACTGGTGGTTAAACGATACCATGTAAAAGATGTTCGTACACTGAGAGAGAGAGAGAGAGAGAGAGAGAGAGAGAGAGAGAGAGAGAGGGGAATGTCTCTGTGTATGCTATGTGCCTCCTCCTGTAATCTCTCTCTCTCTCTCTCTCTCTCTCTCTCTCTGCTCTATCTCTCTACATTACACACACTACACACACACATACACACACACCATATATATATATTACACACACACACAGCCCACACACCTCACCCACACACACACACACCTCCTCACACACACACACACACACACACACACACCCCTGTGGTGGAAGTGCACTTCTATTGACTCGAGTTATGTTGATATGTCGGTGGTCTAGCATGCCATAACTGAGATAGTCTAGAGTGTTCACCAGCAGCAAAAACAAAACAAAAACAATACAAAAAAACGAAAAAGAGGCGGGGAGGGGACGGACAATTTACTCCCCAAATTACGTCCTGGGTGCGTTGACGTTGGAGCTTAAACAGGCGTACTTGCAAAAGTACTGTGCTTAAATAAAGGCATAATTATATCTTTACAACAGAGAGAGAGAGAGAGAGAGAGAGAGAGAGAGAGAGCAAAAGAGAGAGAGAGAGAGAGAGAGAGAGAGAGAGAGAGGCTTATAACCATCAATAATTATACAGGCATGAACACAGCAAGGCAGCAAATTGGCTACAACACACAGGTGGCCGGCATATGGACGAAGCAACGTAGGGAACTGGCAAGGCGCTTGCAAAGGAACAAACGGCTGTTCATGTTCGAAGTCAGACAAACAAGTCGCCATGACGATGAACGATACCAGTTTATGTACCTTATCTTTACTCGCATGCCAGGTGAAAGTTACCGTAGGCGACTCGGGTCTTTTTTGTTGTGCCTGTGTGACATGTTTCGGTCGCGAATTAACTCCCTTGTGCGTCGAGTCTTGTTTTCGTTTATGTACAGTAATGTTCTTGTCTTCATCGCGTTCATCCTTAAAGTGTGAGAGAATAACATTTCTCTACAGACCTTCTGTGTAGTGGTACCTATACCTGCATGCGTGTGCACTTACTTGCCTGTCCTTTCCACGTTGTACGCACCTGCCCGTTTGTGTGCTTACTTTTCTACATACCTAACTGTTCGTAGTGTGTTTGTCTTAGCACTTACCTGACAGTTTTTTTTCCTTATTTTGCTACATACCTGACCATTCCACCTTTTGGAGTTTATGTACCTTGTATTTACTCGATGCCAGATAAAAGTTACCGTAGACGACTCAGGTCTTTGTTGTTGTGTTTTTGTGATGTCTTTTGAACTCTAATTAACTCCCTTGTGGGTTGATTCTGCTTAAGCGCTGTGGGCCTCGTTCTGTTTCAGATTGTAAACGAAACGAAAAGAACACAGGGAAAATAAGATCCAAACACAAAAAGGTTCGAACGAACGCTGATTAATTAATTTATCTATTTATTAATTATTATTTACAGGGAAAATAAGGCCTGGATGTTTAGTGACTATTTTGAAGGCTAGAGGTGTTGTGATACGAAACTGATGCTGTAATTTCGATATATATTCAGTTACGAAACTGTGGTTTGATTGTCGTCGTTGTCTTGTGCTATGGCGCGGAAGCTGACCAGTAAAGGATTGGAAACGTTTTCCTCTTGCCTCTTGTGTACTTGTGAGACTGTATACCACAACATGTTGGCAGCGGTGGGATACGAACCCACGCCTCCGAAGAATTAGCATCGTCATCTTAATGATTGCTGACGGGCTGCAGCTAGAAGAGGGGGCGAACTGGTGCTAATTAGTTTCACAAATTAATGGTTATAGGAACTGGGTGTGCGGGTGCCTTCATTAGCTGTGATGTGTTTACAGTCGCTTGTTTATAGCGCACCGGACGGGGCAGGAAGTGAAGAGTGCACAAGCATCCGGTTGCAGATGATTGGCTTTGGTTGCGAAGGACTGAACGGGTTGCGGGTGACTGAAATATAGCTGTATACAGAGTACGACTGTTTTGTCTTTAGATGAATCAAAGTTTAGTTACTGCACCGCCGACATCACCGCCACCACCACGACGACCACCACCACCAGAGTGATCATCATCAGCCATTACCACCACCGTCACCATCACCACCATCACCACCACCACCACCACCACCACCACACCACCGCCATGATCATTATCATCATCATCATTGCCTCCACCACCGGCACAACCATCATCATCATCATCTTTACCACCATCTCCTCCACCACTACCGTCATCATCACCACCTCTATCAACAAAAACATCATCATCATATCATCATCAAGCAATTTTAAACACACACACACACACTTCTCCCGCCGTCCGACCCACATCAGTATCCACCCCCTCCCTTCCATCCCCTCCCCTACACACTCACACCTCTCCACCGACTTTCAAGCAAAACGTTAACTACTTAGAGAAGGATTTTTTTCTCAACTGTTGCTATAGCTTGTAACCGGATGCGACACGTGACCCTCTGAGATACGGCGTAGAGTTTGCGCTACGCTATAGATGGCTACCTGGTTTTGTGCAAGCTACGGCTTCCGTACAGACACGGCTGCTGCACCGCACCGCACTGCACTGCACTGCACTGCACTGTACAGGGAGGGTAATGGCCGCGTACGTAGTTCACAGAGTTTTTAAGCTTCCGCACGGAGCAGTCTGGTCCCCAGAGCCTCCGTGCCGGGAGGCTGAGGCTGGCTCGGAATTAGTGGGCGATAAGCAGATAGACCCATTACTGCTCCGCTGCTGAAAATTAAATTGTTTCGCTTTGGTGCGTGCATGCGTGCATACATAGCAGGCACGGTCAGAGCCCGTGTGGCAGTTCAGCTATGGTAAGTCTTCAGTGGAAACCCTTGGTGGGGAAAGACCCTGATGAGAGACCGTCTGATGAAAGACCACCCTGATGAGAGACCGTCTGGTGAAAGACCACCCTGATGAGAGACCGTCTGGTGAAAGACCACCCTGATGAGAGACCGTCTGATGAGTACCCTGATGAGAGATCGCCAATGAAAATCCACCCTGATGAGAGACCGTCTGATGATGAAAATCCACCCTGATGAGGGCCGTCTGATGAAGGCCCACCCTGATGAGAGCCGTCTGATATCCACCCTGATGAGACCGTCTGATGAAGTCACCTGATGAGAGATCGTCTGATGAACGTCCACCCTGAAGAGACCGTCTGATGAAAGTCCCACCCTGATGAGAGACCGTCTGATGAAAGCCAATGAGAGACCACCCCGATGAAAGACCACCCTGATGAGGGACCGTCTGGTGAACGTCCACCCTGATGAGAGACCGTCGGTGAACGTCCACCACGATGAGAATAATCTGGTGAACGTCCACCTGATGAAGACCGTCACGATGAACGTCCACCCTGATGAGAGATTCGTCTGGTAGTGAACGTCCACCTGATGAAGACCGTGGTGAACGTCCACCTGATGAGAGACCGTCGATGAACGTCCACCCTGATGAGAACAATCTGATGAGACCACCCTGATGAGAGACCGTCTGATGAAAGTCCACCCTGATGAGAGACCGTCTGATGAACGTCCACCCTGATGAGAGACCGTCTGATGAAAGTCCACCCTGATGAGAGACCGTCTGATGAAAGACCACCCTGATGAGAGACCGTCTGATGAAAGTCCACCCTGATGAGAGACCGTCTGATGAAAGCCCACCCTGATGAGAGACCGTCTGATGAAATACCACGTTGATTATAGATCATTTGATTAGAGACCACACCTTTATGAGAGAGCACCTGATGAGAGAAATACCCTGATTAGAGACCACACCCTGATAAGAGAGATACTCTGATTAGAGACCACAACCTGATGAGAGAGCTACCCTGATTAGGGACCACACCCTGATGAGAGACCACACCCTGATGAGATAAATACCCATATTAGAGACCATACCCTGATGAGAGACCACACCCTGATGATGAGAGAGCACCTGATGAGAGAGATACCCTGATCCGAAACCATACCTTGATGAGAGAGATACCCCGATTGGACACCACACCCTGATGAGAGAGATACCCTGATTGGAGACCACACCCCGATGAGAGAGATACCCTGATTGGAGACCACACCCGGATTTAGAGAGATACCCTGATTAGAGACCATACCCTGATGAGAGAGATACCCTGATTTGAGACCATACCCTGATGAGAGAGATACCCTGATTTGAGACCATACCCTGATGAGAGAGATACCCCGATTGGAGACCACACCCTGATTTAGAGAGATACCCTGATTAGAGACCATACCCTGATGAGAGAGATACCCTGATGAGACACCACACCCTGATGATGAGAGAGCACCTCATGAGAGAGATACCCTGATCCGAGATCATACCCTGATGAGAGAGATACCCTGATTGGAGACCATACCCTGATGAGAGAGATACCCTGACTGGAGACCATACCCTGATAAGAGAGATACCCTGATTAGAGACCATACCCTGACGAGAGAGAACCCCTCTTTTAAGACCACTTTATTTTTCTATACCTTGCCCTTCATATGAAGGATATTTGTATAGAAATGAACCTCTCACCGATTATCAAAGCCTCTGTTAAAAACGAAAAAAACTAATTTAAAGAAGAAAAAAAAAAAAGAGAGACAAGAAGACACACACACACACACACACACACACACACACACACACACACACACACATACACACACACA
>JABMCL010002224.1:15000-20000 GCA_018857735.1 Alviniconcha marisindica | reverse complement strand
GAGTGGGTTTGGGGGCGGGGTTATTTGGGGGAAGGGGGGGTTTTGGAAGGGGGGGGGGAAAGTGGGAGGGGGGGTTTTTTGGGGGTGGGCGGGTTGTGGGTGGGAGCGGGAGTTGGGGGGGGGGGGGGGGGGGGGGGGCGGGGGGGGGGTGGGGGGGTGGTTGGGGTGGTGGTGGAGATGGAGCGGGTGGTGGAGTGGGAGTGTTAGTAACGGAGTGAGCGTTGAGGGAAGGTTCTCTGTTGCTTCGTATTCATGGCAGTGGGAATGGGAACAGCGGTAGCGATGGAGGTTCTGCTGCTGGCTCTCCATGCGTGATTTATCCGCTTGCTTCTTTCCTCAAGCAGCAGCTCCCTTCTCTCTTCGGAAAGGGGGGGGGGGGGGGGGGGGGTTGGGATGGGGGGGGGGGGGGGGGACTAGTAAAAAATAATCCTGTGGGTTTGGCGACATTATCTGCTAAATGCAGGCGCACGGATTTGGAACATGGCTTGGCTGAATACGGGCACTGAAAGGACCGGGTGACTGCTGCTAACACTTATAGCTGATGCCCTGTCAACTACGATGATCATATCGGGGCGGAGACGCACGTCGTCAAATCAAAAATTCATTTCTTCTTATCCACACCTTATGCCACATGTCATTGTGTGTCTGGTGAGAATTTTGGATGGGGATGGGGGGGTGGGGTGGGGGGTGGGGGAGGGAGGGAGCGAGAGAGAGAGAGAGAGAGAGAGAGAGAGAGAGAGAGAGAGAGAGAGAGAGAGAGAGAGAGAGAGAGACAGACAGACAGACAGACAGACAGACAGACAGACAGACAGACAGACAGACAGACAGACAGACAGACAGAGGCAGAAACAGATAGACAGACAGACAGGCGGAGAGAGAGAGAGAGAGAGAGAGAGAGAGAGAGAGAGAGAGAGAGAGAGAGAGAGAGAGAGAGAGAGAGAATGCTTTATTACACAAGGATAAAGATTTAAGCACAAGTCGTTTTTTTACAAATCTGTCCCTGATGACAAACACAGCAACACTCAATACGTCAAACAAGAATACAAAGAGAGAGAGAGAGAGAGAGAGAGAGAGAGAGAGAGAGAGAGAGAGAGAGAGAGAGAGAGAGAGAGAGAGAGAGAGAGAGAATGAATAAGCTTTATTTTACAAGGGTAGTGGAGTAGACACAGGGTCGTTTTACATCCAGTTCTCACACATCAGGGACTAGCTCAGTTGGTAGTGCGTCTGACCGTAAGGCCAGCGCAATGCTGACTCAAATTCGAATCCCCTGTGTGATGTGAGAGAGAGAGAGAGAGAGAGAGAGAGAGAGAGAGAGAGAGAGAGAGAGAGAGAGAGAGAAGAGAGAGAGAGAGAGAGAGAAAGAGACAGACAGAGACAGAGAGAGAGAGTCATTTTTTTCCACACAGAGGTTTCAGAATCGCGTATATGTGCATGTAGTGTGTGTGTGTGTGTGTGTGTGTGTTTGTGTGTGTGTGTGTGTGTGTGTGTGTGTGTGTGTGTGTGTGTGTTTTTGTATATATATATAATATATATATATATATTATATATATATATATATAGAGAGAGGAGAGAAGAGGAGGGAGAGAGAGAGAGAGAGAAGAGAGAGAGAGAGATTGTTTGCTAGGTGATAATGGTAGACTACAATATTTAAGGTTCTGTTTGTTCAAACGTATTCTGATGTGGTTTTCTGTCATAAGTTGTTTGTACAGCGCAGTGAGATTAACTCTTGTTAGAGAATAGCGCTTTATAAGAATATCTACCATCATTATATATCACCCTCACTTTACTTCACAGAACGGCTCCGTGGTTTTGATCGAAATGTTTGCACCAAGTGTGATCTCAGTAGCGTCAGCTGGTCGAGTGCCTGTTAAATTATTCATGGCGTCGGCACAGCCTGACAGACAGAGACATTTATTTATTTATAAAACTGCGAGGGCCAAACACATGAAAGGTTCAAAAGAACGGTGTTTATTAGGACAAAATACAGCATGCATATTTTCGGGGTAATTCCCAGCCACACTCCGAGCATCGCTTTCCGGCACTCTTCCTCCAAACTCTGCCAGATTTAGTTACGCCATCGAAGGGGCACTCCTTACCTCCGCACAGCTGTCCACCGACGCGGTCAGCGCCGTCCGAAAGGTTTCGGTATACTGATAAGACTGGAAGCAACCAAGCGCCCTAGCACGCACGTAAACATGAGACGCATCCACCCCGAGAAAAAAAGAAAAGAAAAGGGTTTCGTCTCGATTCAAACGATTTTGGTTTTATTTGAGCTGGCGTAAAGCCCGTTCTTAATTGGGCGAATGTTTCTTCGCGAACCTAGTTGGAAGTATTCGGCGAAGCTAGTTGGTTCTTAATTGGGCGAACTTTTCTTCGCGAACCTAGTTGGAAGTATTCGTCGAAGCTATATTCGGGGCCCAAAAAAAGCTTCGCTCAACATGTTCTAGGAACATTCGCCCTATTCGACGATCATTGCCTCTGACTGGCTGAGAGCAGAGCTCTCCTGTGGATGAAGAAAAAATAAAAATAAAAATGGATGACGGTGTCGCTAGGTTCTCCACTCGCTTCGGAGGGAACTTGTTTCAGTATTTGTTGACTTGTGGGAGGCGCAGCCTTGTCTCGGAGACCCGGAATGAGATAGTAGTTAGTTGAATTACCCTGTGAGGGATGATGAAAGTATATTGACTTGACTTTAGCCTGCATTTTCGATCATGATGTCTGCTGCGCTCTGCTGCAAGTTCGGGCCGAAGCTTGCATCTCATTACAAGCCAGTGTGAGAACGAAGCTAAAGTTTGGACTGTCCGAACCATGTTCGGCGAACTAAAAGTTCAATTAAGAAACGAATCATAGTTCGTCGAACTGTCTGAAGTATGTTCGGCGAACAAACATTCGCCCAGTTAAGAACGGGCTTAAGCAACATGGTCACTTATAAAGTAAACGTCTGATATAATCTGAGTTGTTTGTAACAAACTTACTACTGTTTGAGCACCACCAAAAAACTGCTCGTTAGCTGACAGTTTTCTGGGACCTATGGCGTAACTAAATACGGCAGTGGTTAAAGGAAGGATGTCGTAAACAAGTGCTTGGAGTTTGTGCCCCAGCCTGTAATATTTTCGGGCTAAAAAATGCACGGACTCGCCTGCAAACAGTGTATTTTCTGGTCCTATAACACATCTACTTTCAATGCTGTCCGTTTTGATGAAAATCCTTTCACGTGCCAGTGCGAAAAGGAAAACTAAAATGCTGAAGGGTTCCAGCTTTCGCACTTTTATTGGTCATTTTTAAGTGTCGTCATGGCAGTGAAGTGGTTAAGCTACAAAACGACACTTAAACAACAGTCAGACGGTGAAAAATGAGATGCAGGTCTAAGACACTTATCCGATTTTGGTTGGGCTCTGTTGTTTTTGTGTCCACTGCTTGAAAGAGTGCTATAAAACTGCTTTAACAAATATTTTGCAACGTGGCTTTTACAGCAATTCTGCATCACCTCCAGGCGAAAATTCTGGTGCTCTGAAAGAACAGTGATGTACGTTTCTAGATCTGGACCCGAATCCAGAAGTGCCAGCAACATAAACTCCGCGATTATTGTCATTCTGTCAGCACACTGATGCCCTGAGGATGGGAGGGAAACAGTTTGCCGCACGTGTGGTACTCACATTCACACTCACTACTCTGCTAAAGCTGTCAGGAGCTGTCAGGTGTGGATCAGGGTGCATTCACATTTACACACCATCATCATCTCCTTCTTCTCTATCCTAGCTGAGTGCTAGGCTGCGAGATAGGAGACTTGCGGTTTATATGAATCCGAGGCCACTTTTTTTTCTCTTTTTTTCTTTTCTTTTTAACGTGGAAGCTGAGTGCAATCGCCTTTTGATTCATAATTTATTTTTTTGCTCTAACTATCTATAACAGGATATGACAGGATCACTAAGAATTGTGGAGGTGTATATGGCACGGTCAGATCGGAGAGGATCACTAAGAATTGTAGAGTTGTATATAGAATGGTTCGATCCGAGAGGATCACTAAGAATTGTAGAGTTGTATATAGCATGGTTCGATCCGAGAGGATCACTAAGAATTGTAGAGTTGTATATAGCATGGTTCGATCGGAGAGGATCACTAAAAATTGTAGAGTTGTATATAGCATGGTTCAATCCGAGAGGATCACTAAGAATTGTAGAGTTGTATATAGCATGGTTCGATCCGAGAGGATCACTAAGAATTGTAGAGTTGTATATAGCATGGTTCGATCCGAGAGGATCACTAAGAATTGTAGAGTTGTATATAGCATGGTTCGATCCGAGAGGATCACTAAAAATTGTAGAGTTGTATATAGCATGGTTCGATCCGAGAGGATCACTAAGAATTGTAGAGTTGTATATAGCATGGTTCGATCCGAGAGGATCACTAAGAATTGTAGAGTTGTATATAGCATGGTTCGATCCGAGAGGATCACTAAGAATTGTAGAGTTGTATATAGCATGGTTCGATCGAGAGGATCACTAAGAATTGTAGAGTTGTATATAGTCATGGTTCGATCAGAGAGGACCACTAAGAGACCGATTTATGAGGATCTGTTATCCGGTGAAACTTTCTTTGTAAATGGCACCCTGTCGAGAGACCATTCCCCTAAAGACCAGTTTTCGAAACTTTCTGACGCTTTCAAAACGCTGCTTTTGTTTGACTTTAAACTGGTCTTAAGATACTTTGCACTTTCACTTTGTGTGTGTGTGTGTGTGTGTGTGTGTGTGTGTGTGTGTGTGTGTGTGTGTGTGGTGAGAGGAGAGAGAGAGAGAGAAGAGAGAGAGAGTCGAGAGAGAGAGAGAGAGAGAGAGAGAGAGAAGAGACAGAGACGAGAGAGAGACAGACAGTCAGACAGACAGACAGCAGACAGACAGAGAGAGAGACAGGCAGACAGAGACACAGAGAGACAGAGAGAGACAGAGACAGAGACAGACAGACAGACAGAGACACAGACAGAGACAGAGAGACTGGTGGAC
>JABMCL010002224.1:5000-10000 GCA_018857735.1 Alviniconcha marisindica | reverse complement strand
GTGTGTGTGTGTGTGTATTGTGTGTGTGTGTGTATGTGTGTGTGGTGCGTGCGTGCGTGGTGCTGCGTGCGTGCGTGTCTGTGCGTGTGCATGGTTGTGTGTGTGTGTGTGTGTGTGTGTGTGTGTGTGTGTGTGTGTGTTCGTGTGTGTGTGTGTGTGTGTGTGTGTGTGTGTGTGTGTTGTGTGTGTGTGTGTGTGTGCTGTTGTGTGTGTGTGTGAGTGTGTGTGTGTGTGTGTGTGTGTGTGTGTGGTTGTGTGTGTGTTGTGTGGTGTTGTGTGTGTTTGTGTGTGTGTTTGCGTGCGTGCGTGCGTGCGTGCGTGTGTGTGTGTGTGTATGTGTGTTTGTGTGCGTGTATGTGTGTTTGTGTGTTGTGTGTGTGTGTGTGTGTGTGTGTGTGTGTGTGTGTGTGTGTGTGTGTGTGTGTGTGTGTGTCTGTGTGTGTGTGTGTTTAGGGGAACCCAGCCTCCTGCTCTCTCTCTCTCTTTCTCCTTGAAGTTTTAGACGCTAACAGTTTTAGTTTTGTTGTTGTTTTTAAGTTCGTATTTTATTTTTGCCAAAACTCTTTGTATTCTTGTTTGATGTATAGAGTGCTGCTGGGTTTGTCATCAGGGCCAGATTTGTAAAAAATGCCGACTTGTGCTAAAATCTTTATCGTTGTATAATAAAGTATTATCGTATCTTATCTTCTCCCTACCGCTTTTCTCTCTTTCAGTATGTTACCTGTGTGCCCCTGGACTCTTGCGTAAATCAGACCGAAGCGCATGAAAGCTCCATCTGTCTCTGTCTCTCCTTTGCCCTCCCTCTCTCTCTCTCTCCCCATCTCTCTCTCTCTCGTGCATTTGTGTGTGTATGTGTGTGTGTGGGGGAGGGGGTGGGGGGAGGGTGGCGGTGGCGGTGGGTGTGTGTGTGTGTGTGTGTGTGTGTGTGTGTGTGTGTGTGTGGTGTGTGTGTGTGTATGTGTGTGTGTGTGTGTGTGTGTGCGTGCGTGCCTGTGTGTGTGTGTGTGTGTGTGTGTGTGTGTGTGTGTGTGTGTGTCGTTGCGTGCGTGCGTGCGTGCGCGTGCGTGCGTGCGTGCGTCTGCGTCTGTGTCTGTTTTCCAAGACCAACTTCAGTTTGGTTCTGCTCAAGCGATTTCACATTGGTTCTTTCCCAAAGTTTTCAACAAGTCTCGTTCATCACTTGGTTCTAAAAAACAAAAAAACAAAAAACAAACTCTGTGCACCCAGTGCTACGCAACTAAAAACCCTCAGACCCAGGTGGGAAACCTGCTAAGAGAGAAGGCAGCACACTGCAGGCACAGGGACCAGGGAGAGTATAGGCCCTCAGGGTTCGCTGAGTTGGTCTCTGGACAGTAGTGTAGGCTAGGCTATGACACGCGTATGACATCAACTGCGATGAGAACGAGTTTCACGTGCACGCGCCAAAAAAAGCACACTATTGAACTGGAGCTAAATAGCGTTCACCCTGAGCTTGATGAGGTGTTGCAAACGTGTTTGTCAGTTTGCGGGATTTCTCTTCTCTCTCTCTCTCTCTCTCTCTCTCTCTCTCTCTCTCTCTCTCTCTCTCTCTCTCTCTCTCTCTCTCTCTCTTCTTCTTTCTCTTCCGCGTTGTGCGGGAGCTCAGAGCATTATTTATGCTTTATTTTGTTGGCTGCTGATTGCCTCAACACACACCACACACACACACACACACACACACACACACACACACACACACACACACACACACACACACACACAGATATATTATATATATATATATATATATATATATATATATATATAGAGAGAGAGAGAGAGAGAGAGAGAGAGAGAGAGGAGAGAGAGAGAGAGAGGAGGGCGTGTGTCCAGAGATGATGAGAGAGAGAGAGAGAGAGAGAGAGAGAGAGAGAGAGAGGGAGAGAGTGAGAGAGAGAGAGAGAGAGAGAGAGAGAGAGAGAGAGAGAGAGAGAGAGAGACACACACACACACACACACACACACACACACACACGCACGCACACACATACTCACATACTCACATACACATACGTACACATACACACGCAGACCCCCCCCCCCCCCCCCCCCACCCCCCACACACACACTGCGACACACATGCACTTATTATTATTATTATTATTATTGCCCGTGCTATTTCAGAACTTGACGTAATGCCAGAAGCGAATGGCCTTCATCAGTCGTCGTTTAAAGGGACATTACGGGTGCTCTTTCAGAACTCGGCGCACTGCCAAAAGCGAACTGGCCTTCATCAGTCCTTTTTTCCCCCTTCTTTCTTTTTGCTTTTAAGCACCATTACGGGTATTGTCTCTGAACTCGGCTTAGGCCCTCATTAGTCGTTAAATCGCCATTACGGGTGTTGTTTCAGAACTCGGCGCAGTGCCAGAAGCAGAAGCGCCTGTGCTGTCTGTGCTGTCGCTCGGGTCCCATCAGTGCCAGACTTGCCCTGGGCCAGCGGGGCTTCGTGTCAGGGGAGACTATCCACGTGAATGCGGAAGTCACCAACATGTCACGGCGCAAGATGGCGGGTTCCTCTGTAGAGCTGCTCATGGTAAGCAAAGCGAATGTGTGTGTGTGTGTGTGTGTGTGTGTGTGTGTGTGTGTGTGTGTGTGTGTGTGTGTACATGTGTTTGTGTGTGTTTGTGTGTGTGTGTGTGTGTGTGTGTGTGTGTGTGTGTGTGTGTGTGTGTGTGTGTGTGTGTGTGTGTGTGTGTGTGTGTGATTTGCAACACAACTATTAAATCTCGAGTCACCAGTCTTTACTCGTCTCTGTTCTTTTCAGACGATTATTTACAACAACACGAAATCCCGGGTCACAATGCACTCTTTGCTCCTTTTGCCCTTTCAGACGGTGATTTTTAAGGTCCCACGCACCCACCGAATCCCTGGTCACCACTCGTTGCTCCTCTCTGTCATTTCAGACGGTGATTTACCGCAGACACATCAGATCCCGGTCACCATGCACTCTTTGCTCCTCTGTGTCTTTGCAGACGGTGATTTACCATACGCCCACCAAGTCTCGCGCAATGACGCGGCAGGTGATCAAGGTCAAGCACGGCCCTATACCGGCAGGCGACAGCGACCTCTGGGAAGAGGAGAAGCTAGTTATCCCCCCTTTGCCGCCATCTTATCTCAACGGTTGCAGCATCATCGACATCAAGTATACGTTGGAGGTCAGCAGGAGCAGTACTCACGTCAGTGTCTTCTACTAGCTGCCACTGCAGGAGCCAGTCGATGATGATGTAGAGCTTAATGTCCTCGGATGTCGGCTGGCATATTAGGGACAAACTGTAGCATGGTTCAATGCTGCCTTACGTCCACAGAAACCATAAGGCTCATTAGGACGGGGAGCCCAGGACGGCCACCTCGACTCTCACACAGCTCCTGAATTCTGACGCAGGAGCCGGTTTAATGTAGACGGTTATAAACAATGCTAGCGGAAAGCCCCCCCCCCCAACCCACTGCACGGTTATAGCTATGTGTGTGTGTGTGTGTGTGTGTGTGTGTGTGTGTGTGTGTGTGTGTGTGTGTGTGTGAGAGAGAGAGAGAGAGAGAGAGAGAGAGAGAGAGAGAGAGAGAGAGAGAGAGAGAGAGAGAGAGAGACAGACAGACAGACAGACAGACAGACAGACAGACAGACAGACAGACAGACAGACAGACAGACAGACAGACAGACAGACAGACAGACAGACTAATACTGTTTAATTACAGATGCTTGTGTAAATATTTATTTTTCAATGCTGTGAAAATAATCTGTTGTGTGTGTTTCGTGTATTTTTTAGCCTTTGCAGCCGTGTTAAAATATTAGTCTATTGTTTATTATATCTGCTACTGTGCACCGTGAGACAAATTTCCTTTTAAACTTGTACTGGGACAAAACATATTCTGATTCTGATTCTGAAATGTGTACGATTCAAAAGTTACGACAGCCCCGCCAAATCGCGGCCACGGTTCCCAGAATGCTGTCGGCTGCAACTGTGATAGCGTAAGGCTGTCTATATTTAACTGTGACTAGAATCCCTCCGGGATTTTCCTTCACATCCGCTACAAACTGACACCAAATGAATATCCAGTCACACGTCGAAAAGTATCTGATGCATAAAACCGCAAAGCGGTCATTATTTGCATTGATAACAGTAATAATAATGTATTATAGTTTTTTGTTTGTTTTTTGTTTTTGTTTTTTAAGTCAAGCGTCATAATTTTTCGCAAAAGCAGCTTCAAAAGGCATTAGTTTGCACACCAGTAAACTATAGAATGGGGTGGGGGGGGGGGGGGGGAAGGTGTTATAAAGTATGACCGTGATTAGGATGTCGGTCAGGGTACCAGGCGAGATCAAAAGATCAAGAGATCTTAGAGGAGGGAGGTGGAGCTGGACCCTCAACTTAGCCCAGAAGAGATCGTGAGTAGGGAGGTGGAGCTGGGCTAAGAAGATTGGACTTCCTTTGCTTGAGTTGTCCAAGTTGTTCGTCAACAGCAGTGCGACGGACATTGTCTTTGTGACTCTGGCCAGGCACAGCAGTTGCAACAGCAATTGCACAGTGCACAAGTCGCGGGGCAATGGCGAGGGGACACCGCCCTAACACTTCCATTGTTCTGGCGGCGGTCCACGGTCTCTCCTGTCTTTTTCGGGCGGTTTCCGCGGTCGAGCCTTCACTCTGTCGGCCCCTTCCCACTCTGCCCCCGTCCCTAATAGGCCATCTCGCCTCCGTGGACGTAAAGCACCATGTACTTACCTAGGATGTCGGTAGCCAGTGTAACCGCTTCAGTAGCCGCAAAAGATATCACTTTGCGCTGTTAGTGTTTATAACCATCACTTAGGACAGCGTAAATGGTGTTGTAACCGTTCTATTAAACCGGCTCCTGCTGTACTGCCTACCGTTACTACTGCTGTTTTTGCTGCTGATACTACTACTGCTGCTGCTACTACTGCTTTTTTAGCGGCTGCTACTACTACGGCTGTCACTGCTGCTACTACTACTTCTGTCACTGCTGATACT
>JABMCL010001111.1:70000-152500 GCA_018857735.1 Alviniconcha marisindica | reverse complement strand
ACCCGGTACACACAACTGTACACTCTGGGGATCACCCGGTAAACACAACTGTACACTCTGGGGATCACCCGGTACACACAACTGTACACTCTAGGGATCACCCGGTACACACAACTGTACACTGGGAATGCGTCCCATGGGGTGAGAGGATTGCTTGTGTTGTTGATCGCATTCATGTAGCGCTATTCTCCGATCTCGAGCAGACTCACTGCGCTCGCATGTGATTCTGTGTGTGGCTGAGTGTGTGTGTGTGTGTGTGTGTGTGTGTGTGTGTGTGTGTGTGTGTGTGTGTGTGCGCGTGCGTGCGTGCGTGCGTGCGTGCGTGCGTGTGTGTGGTGTTTTTCTTTTGTTTTGTTTTTGTTTGTTTAGTTTTTTGTTTGTTTTTTTGTTTGTTTGTTGTTGTTGTATTTGTTTGTTGTTGTTTTCTTGTTTTGGGTTGGGGTTTTTTGTTGTTTTTTGTTGTTTACTATGCCACATGGGCAGGTTGCCTACACGACGTCTTCTGAGGAGTAGGTATAAGTGACTTCCTGTTTTGTATCGTAAAGGTGAGAAAGTATGAAGATGATAATAACAGAATATGAACGCTCCTAGGCCTAAGGATAAGGATACGGATTACTCATTTAAGATGAGCATTAGGCTAACGACGTATTGTATATGTGAGCGTACGCATAGACAGAAGGAAAATATGCAGATTTCTTTTTTAAAGCATAAGATCAAGGATAAGTATAAGATGGTTGTCCTGGCGTAGTAGACCTACGTGTGAAATGTAGGCAGCCAGCCCGGAACCCTCTATTGCCGGTTTAGTCAATGTTTTGAATGGCAAAACAATCATCCTGTTCTCTCTCTCTGTAGTGAAAAAAGAGGGTTGCTTGTCTGCGGCATAAAATGATCATCTTGTTCTTTCTTTCTGCTTTGATAAAAGAAAAGAAAAAAAGGATTGTCGATGGCATAACATAATGATATTGTGCTTTCTTTCTGTAGTCAGAAAGGACCGCTTGTCGGTGGTTTAGAATAATGACGGTGTGTTTTTTGTTTATGAAGAAAAGAAAAAAACGATTGTTGATAGAATTAAATGGTCAATCTTGTTCTTTCTTTCTGCAGTAAATTAAACCGATTGTTGATGGCATAAAATGATAATCTTCTTCTTTCTCTCTGAAGACAATTAAACCGATAGTCGAGGGCATAAAATGATAGACTTTCTCTTTCTTTCTGCAGTGAATTAAACCGATTGACGATGGTATAAAATGATGATCTTGTTCTTTCTTTCTGTCGTCAATTAAACCGTTAGTCGATGGCCAAAAACTGATGATCTGGTTCTTTTTTTCTGCTATGAATTTGTTTTTGTGTCCATATCATAAAATAATTATTTTGCTCTTTCAGTCTTTCTGCTGTGAATTAAACCGACTGTCGATGACATAAAATGGTAATCTTGCTCTTTCTCTCTGCTGTGAATAAAACCGACTGTTGATCCTTGCTGTGAATTAAACCGATTGTCGATGGCATAAACTGATGATCTTGTTCTTTCTCTCTGTTGTGAATTAAACCGATTGTTGATCTCTGCAATGAATTAAACCGAATGTCGATGGCATAAACTGATGATCTTGTTCTTGCTCTCTGTTGTGAATTAAACCGATTGTTGATCTCTGCAGTGAATTAAACCGAATGTCGATGGCATAAACTGATGATCATGTTCTTTCTCTCTGCAGTCAAAGACCGCATGGTGTCTGCGGGTACAGCGGCGTTGATCGTGGGGTTGACTGCGGCCACCGTTGCAGTTGTCGTCGTCTTCTTCATCGTTTTCATCGTCCGCCAAAAGAGGACCAGAGGTCGTTATATGAGGCGACTGCAAAAAAGTGGTAGAGGTGGTGGATTTTAATGTGCTCGTCGTTAAGCTGTATTTGTCATTTGATGATTGTCTGTTGTTGGTGATTTGATCGACTGATTTGGATCAGCTTACTTGCTTTGTCCTTATATTCTACCCTCTGTGTCTGTCTATCTTTTCGGTCCCCCCACCCCCCCCCCCCCCCCCCCCCCCTTTTTTTCTGTTTGTCTGTCTGTCTGTCTGTCTGTCTGTCTGTCTGTCTGTCTGTCTGTCTGTCTGTCTGTCTCTCTCTCTCTCTCTCTCTCTCTCTCTCTCTCTCTCTCTCTCTCTCTCTCTCTCTCTCTCTTCTCTCTCTCTCTCTCTCTCTCTCCCCATTTTCATCCCTCCCTCCCTCTCTCTTGTCTTTTCATGTTTCCATAAGTGTCTGTATCTGTCATTTCCTTAACTGGCCCTCCACCTCTCTTTTTCTTGTTGCTCGCTCTCACTGTGTGAATTACTGTCATTTGAGGTACCATGCTTAAGACAGTATGAGTAATTTTAACATCTAGACCTGCTAGTAAATAATGAACAGCAACACAAATTGGCGAAGACGTGTAATCTGCATGATTTAACTGTTAATCAGTGAATCTCAACATACAGCATAACTGACTCAGGTAAAAAATAAAAATAGAAATCCAGTGCATGATTGGGATGATGCGTGTTCGGCTAATTGTACATTGCAAAATGCAAACCGTAGGGTCAGAGGACTGTGTGTGTGACTTTTAAAAAGAAAAACATTTTATTGCCCCTACACATGTGCAGCCACGCGACATCTGTGGAAGATTTATTTTTGTTTCAGGAGGATGGAGCTGTGGATAGTCCCCACATAACTATGCACCGCATAGCATTTTAATGTAGTCTTGGTGTTCTTGCCGGTGTCAGTGTGTTGTGACACAGCCCAAGCTAAGACCAAAAAAATCATTTATGTGCATGCGTTATAGGCACACTAATATTTGGGTGGGTGTATTATGCACGCTTGCACCAGTGTGTGTGTGTGTGTGTGTGTGTGTGTGTGTGTGTGTGTGTGTGTGTGTGTGTGTGTGTGTGTGTGTGTGTGTGTGTGTGTGTGTGTGTGTGTGTGTTTAGTGTGTGTATATACGTGTGTTCTGTGTTTCAGTGTATGTGTATACGTGTGTGTCTGTGTTTCGGCGTGTGTGTATACGTGTGTGTCTGTGTTTCAGTGTGTGTGTATACGTGTGTGTCTGTATTTCAGTGTGTGTGTATACGTGTGTTTCTGTGTTTCAGTGTGTGTGTATACGTGTGTGTCTGTGTTTCGGTGTGTGTGTGTGTGTGTGTCGTGTGTGTCTGTGTTTCAGTGTGTGTGTGTGTGTGTGTGTGTGTGTGTGTGTGTGTGAATAATATACATGTGTGTCTGTATTTTAGTGTGTGTGTGTGTGTGTGTGTGTGTGTGTGTGTGTGTGTGTGTGTGTGTGTGTGTGTGTGTGTGTGTGTGTGTGTGTGTGTGTGTGTGTTTCAGTGTGTGTACATGTGTGTCTGTGTTTCAGTGTGTGTGTATACGTGTGTGTCTGTGTTTCAGTGTGTGTCTGTGTTTCAGTGTGTGTGTATGTACATATGTGTCTGTGTTTCAGTGTGTGTGTATACGTGTGTTTCTGCGTTTCAGCGTGTGTGTAGAGGGGGATGCGTGTACGTGTGTGTGGGTTCGTCTGTGTTTGAATGTGTGTGGGCGGGTGTGGGTGTTTCAGAATGTGTGCGTGCGTGTGCGTGCATGCGTGCGTGCGTGCGTGCGTGCGTGCGTGCGTGTGTGTGTGTGTGTGTGTGTGTGTGTGTGTGTGTGTGTGTGTGTGTGTGTGTGTGTCTGTGTGTCTGTTTGTCTGTCTGTCTGTCTGTCTGTCTGTCTACGTCTTACTGCAGTCAAAACCAGCATCGTGAAGCACCCCAACCCAAATTAACCCAGACTCGGTCGCTCTGTTGCAGACGTGGAATGCACGCGGGTGTCGCACAGGCGGTCACTGCACGGCATGTACCCGGACAACGACCCCTCCATACCCTTCGCTGAGGTCTTTCCTGCCCCCTTCTCAGACTCCCAGTGTGCCACTGACCGCTCCAACTCGTCGCTGCCTTTCATGGAAGTAGTCCCCTTCCCCTCAGACGTCTACTTCATGGACAGCGACCGGCGCTATTCGCCCGTAGGAAGCACCAAAACCCACGACGACCACGCGCAGTTCACCTACTCGACGGTCGAGGGAGAAAGCGGAACCGGAAATACGTCAGAGCAGTTGTCCTACCATTCGGGTACCTCGTACACGCTGGAGAGCGACAAAGCCAAGTTCATCACCAACATATTCCTCCCCAAGGAAAGCGGGACGGACGAGAGTTCCGGCGACTCGGTTCGTGGCGAGTTAAAGAGATCCCACGGACCACTAGGGGATCAGTACGCGCAGGTCAGCAAGGCGTGGAAGGGCGGCCACTCTCCCCTTGACGCCTGGGAGGCGGCGGGGAACGTGCGGAGTGGCCAGCGATTCCACAGCACTGCGGCAGGCGCGGAGGACGAGCTGGACATCTCTGACACCGAGGAGGAGAAGTGGGCGACGATGGAGTTAGGAGAAGAGGGGCCAGAGACCTCTGAGATGGAAGAAGAGAAACCTCGGATGGCTGAGGAGGGAGAGGACAAGATAGAGACGGGTGAAAAGAGAGAAGAGAGATTGAAAAATGCCGATAAGAAACAGGAGGTACCAGAGATTGCCAAGAAGAAAGAGGAGGTACCAGAGATTACCAAGAAGAAAGAGGAGGTACCAGAGATTACCAAGAAGAAAGAGGACATACCAGAGATTGCCAAGAACAAAAAGGAGATGTCAGAGAATGCCAAGGAGAAAGAGGAGATACCAGAGATTGCCAAGAACAAAAAGGAGATGTCAGAGAATGCCAGGAAGAAAGAGGAGATACCAGAGATTGCCAAGAAGAAGGAGGAGAAGTCAGAGATTGCCAAGAAGAAGGAGGAGATACCAGAGATTGCCAAGAACAAAGCGAAGGCGCCAGATATTTCCAAGAAAAAAGAGGTACCAGTGGTTGCAAAAAAGAAACAGGAAATGACAGAGGTTGCTAAGAAGGAAAAAGAGAAGTCCAAAACCGGTGGGACAAAAGAAGTAAAGCCAGAATCTGCCAACAAGGAAGACGACGAACAAGGAACTGCTCAAAAGGGAAAAGAACCAGGGGCCGCCTATAAGGCAAAGAGTCAGCCAGAGAGTGCTGAACGGGAAGACGAAGAGCGGACAGAGACTGCTAACAAGGAACACGGACGACCGCCGAACTCCGCCAAGAGCGAGATCAGATCAGAGCTAGTCACTGACGAGCTCAACAATGGACATAAAACACGGAACGAGACCGCCGACAAAGGAGAAGACAACCAGGGGACTTCCGGCAGAAACACGTCACACAGCCGCGGAGACAAAAAAGAAGCACAAGGGGAGGTCACTGACATGAAAGAGGAGTCCCTTGAAGATTTGAAGGAAAGGGCGGAAAAGATACCAGAGTCTGCAGGCAAAGAGCGCGATTCGGAGGCAGGCGACAGACAAAAGGAGTCGCAGCATGCTGCCGAAGAAACGACGAAGGTTGACGATAAAGAAAGAAAAAAACCAGAGCCCAAGAAAAGGAAAAGCAAGAGACTGGTTCTCAAAAAGAAGCCGAAAAGACTCAACACCGACGACAACGAAGAGGCAAAGATCCTAGAGATAGGTGGCAATGAAGAAGAAGAACTAAAAGACTGGTGAAAAACGCCGGAAAGATTCTAGAGATAGGTGGCAATGAAGAAGAAGAACTAAAAAATTGGTGAAAAACGCCGAAAAAACAAAAACAAAACACAACAACAAAAAACATAAATGGAGACTGACCAGAAAGCGAAACGCTTATAACCGTGATACGTTGGTTACAAAGAGAACGAACTTGTTAGCACTGCCAAACACAGGGAATAAAAGGATGGTCAGAGGATGTGGTCAGACCAGGTCAGACTATTAGATGTACAATAACTGTAAATAATAATAACAATAATAAAGGGAGTTTCTATAGCGCCCATCTACTGCACAAGGTCGGAGCGCAGGGCGCTTTGCAACAACACTAACAGCACACACACACACACACACACACACACACACACACACACACACACTCCCTCACACACACACACACACACACACACACACACACACACACACACACACACACACACACACACACACACTCCCTCACACACACACACACACACACACACACACACACACACACACACACACACACACACACACACACACTCCCTCACACACACACACACACACACACACACACACACACACACGACCACTCGTCAGATTTATCAGCGATCGTGCCATGTAACAAAAAGAAGAGACTGCATGCTTTGCAGAGTCAACGAGAGGCTGTGCTGTAAGAGAAAAATGAGACTGCTTTACTAGCAGAATATTTACCAGAGGCTAATTGTTGCGTGGAAGAAAAACAAGACGAAGAAACAGACACTGATTGTTGTGTGGAAGAAAACCCAGACACTGACTGTGGTGTGGAAGAAAAGACAAGACACTGATTGTGATGTGAAAGAAAAACAACACACTGATTGTGATGTAGAAAAACCAGACACAAAAAAAAAAAAAAAAGAGAAAAAAAGACCCTGATTGTGGCGTGGAAGAAAATCCTGACGAAAAACCCGGCACTGATTGTGGTGTGGAAGAAAAACCCGGCAATGATTGTGGTGTGGAAGAAAACACAGACATTGATTGTGATGTGGAAGAAAAACCAGACATTGACTGTGGTGTGGAAGAAAAACCAGACATTGATTGTGGTGTGGAAGAAAACCCAGAGACTGATTGTGGCGTAGAAAGAAGAAAAAAAAAACAGAGACTCATCGTGGTGTGGGGGGAAAAGGAGATTGTTTTGCAGTACTAACATCGCCCTGATATAACCGCGATGGTTGAGTGGACGTAAAACACCAAGTTTCTTACTGCAGTACTAACGAGATTACATGCTTTCAAAAATTAGCCAGAGACTGCTTTGCAATTAATACGAGACACGGTTTTGCAGAACTAACAAGAGAGTGCTATGCAGAATAGAACAAGAGACTATTCTGTTGAAGAGGTATATGAGAGACTGCTTTGCAGAATTAATCAGCGAGAGCTTTGCAGAATTATCCAGACAGCTTTGCACAGTCAGAATAAAGAGAGATTGTATGCATTGTGGACACGAAAAAGGAGACTGTTTTGAAGAACTAACGAGAGGATGCTTTGCAGAATTAACGAGGGGCTGCTTTGCAGAAAATTAGCCTATAAGACCAGATGGAGACTGCTTTGCAGAATTAACCTGTATGACCAGATGGAGACTGATTTGCAGAGTTAACCTGTATGACCAGATGGAGACTGATTTGCAGAGTTAACCTGTATGACCAGATGGAGACTGATTTGCAGAATTAACCTGTATGACCAGATGGAGACTGATTTGCAGAATTAACCTGTATGACCAGATGGAGGCTGATTTGCAGAAGTAACCTGTATGACCAGATGGAGACTGATTTGCAGAGTTAACCTGTATGACCAGATGGAGACTGATTTGCAGAATTAACCTGTATGACCAGATGGAGGCTGATTTGCAGAAAAAACCTGTATGACCAGATGGAGACTGATTTGCAGAGTTAACCTGTATGATCAGATGGAGACTGATTTGCAGAATTAACCTGTATGACCAGATGGAGACTGATTTGCAGAATTAACCTGTATGACCAGAAGGAGACTGCTTTGCAGAATTAACCTGTATGACCAGATGAAGACTGATTTGCAGAATTAACCTGTATGATCAGATGGAGACTGTTTGCAGAATTAACTGTATGACCAGATGAAGTCTGATTAGCAGAATTAAACTGATTTGCAGAATTAACCTGTATGACCAGATGGTGTAAAGATTTTTTTTCTTTTTTCTTCAAATAATGCTGTTTGATGGGGATAGACCATAGTATTTTAAACCACCTAGTCAGACTTCTTCCACCTGGAGCAGCCACAATCGGCAGTTTCATTTTTCTGCTGCTAGTATGCGTTATCCTGTGCATGCCATCAGTCGTTAGGCCTTCTGTCTATGAAAGGAGGACATGAGCTGTTTATCTGACTAGTGCAACGATGTTAGTGCGAACTGTTTATAAAGTGAGACAGGCAGTTTATGATTCTGCACAAGTGTTCACTCAGAAACACTGAAAGCTGTCCTTCACACTGTCTCTATCAGGAGTTGAATCCACGGTAGCTTCGCTTTCACTGGATCAGCATGCAGCATAGCGCTAACCACTGAGCTACGGCCCGTTCAGTCATGTAGGTTGTCAGGACAAAACGGGGCATGGTCGATCAAGGCAAGTACAAGTCGGCCAGAAATTGCGCTTCAATTGTCTACGGGAGGGGGGGGGGGGGGTAATCCATGAAAAATAATCACGGGCAGTGATTGAGCGCCTGGTACCTTGAAGACACCTTCTGAGTACTGCAGGCGTGCCTTTTATGCCCTTTCCAGACACTTTCCGAGCACCCTTTGAATACCCAAACAGAACGAGGACCACACAGGTGTTGATGCACTGCGCTGTAGACGAGAAACGAATGCTTGGCAGACTTAACCAGTTATTTATTATTATTATTATTATTATTATTATTATTATTATTTTTTTTTTTTAGAAAGGAAACGATCGAGAGGCCGCTTTGCAGAAGAGAAACGGTAACTCATGGAATGCTTCCTAAGGTTTCAAGAAGTAAAACAGAAACTGAGGAATAAGCGACGATAAACAGACCAGACTTGCAGAGGCATTATCGATAACTTAACTGCACTTTTTAGCAATAATTATTGTTATTACAAGCACCTGGCGCCTGGCTTTTTAGCAATAATTGTTATTACAAGCACCTGGCGCCTGGCTTTTTAGCAATAATTGTTATTACAAGCACCTGGGCTTTTAGCAATAATTATTATTACAAGCACCTGGCGCCTGGCTTTTTAGCAATAATTATTGTTATTACAGGCACCTGGGCTTTTAGCAATAATTATTATTACAAGCACCTGGCGCCTGGCTTTTTAGCAATAATTATTGTTATTACAAGCACCTGGCGCCAGGCTTTTTAGCAATAATTATAGTTATTACAAACACCTGGCTGTTTAGCATTAATTATAATTACAAGCACCTGGCTGTTTAGCATTAATTATAGTTATTACAAACACCTGGCTGTTTAGCATTAATTATAGTTATTACGAGCACCTGGCTGTTTAGCATTAATTATAGTTATTACAAGCACATGGCTACCGTGATACTTCCGTGTGGTGATGGGGCTCGCTCCGTTTTTTAGTTTTTTGTTGCTTTTTGTTGTTATTGTTTATTGTTCTGGTAGTTGATTTGTTGCTGTTTCCTCTGTGTGTGTGTGTGTGTGTGTGTAGATAGATATATATATATATATATAATTGTTGGGATTTTCGTTTTGTTTTAATAATCATCATCAGCAGCAGCAGTGTCGTCATATCGGAGCAGCAGCATCAACATCATGGGGGGGGGGGGGGGGGGGGGGGGGGGGGGGGGGGGGGGGGGGGGGGGCGGGGGAGAGGGGGGGGGGGGTGGGGCTACTGCTACTGTGCGTGTCGTTGTTTGTGTCCCACGGTCTTGTCTTGCTTGCTGATTGTGTAGTTCTGATAGTAGTAATGTTGTCTGGTAGTTGTCTTTTTCCTAACATTTCCATTGTAACAAACAAAATCAACATCTGATTTGTTGTATATAAAACTTTTTCCCCCGAGTGCAAAGTACAACGCCTGTGTGTGTGTGTGTGTGTGTGTGTGTGTGTGTGTGTGTGTGTGTGTGTGTGTGTGTGTTCGATGTTTTAAGCTGTCAGTCCTGCACCGTCTCAGTCGATCGATAGTCATACCGAATAACGCCCACATCGACTGAGGAAGTGCACGACTGACAATTTTAAAACATCGAAAAATATTCAGCAGGTTACCAACCCGGGCACTGGGTTGAGGGGTGAAGCGGTGGGCTGTATTCGCTTTGCAATGCGAGTAGGCAACGAAACTCGCGCGGTACACACACACACACACACACACACACACACACACGCGCGCGCGCTTGCACATACACTCTAACACACTCACTCATACAAGCACAGAGACCCTCAAACAAAAACACATTTGCACACACACTCACGCTTGCACATACACACTCATACAAACACACATACCCTCACACACACATACCAAAACACATTTGCACACACACACACTACTCACACATACACTCACGCACGCACGCACGCACGCATGCACACACTGTACGACTACTGACCACACACCGCCCAACCTGGCTTGATAGCGAAGTGAACGTTAGCTGTTCCCCTAGTTCCAGCCTACAAGACTTCAGCCTCTGTACAAGTAATACCCTACCCCCACGCCACCCCTTCCCACCACCACCATCCAGTGATGCGTTTCTTCACATCCCCGTCCATGCACACCCTAACTCACAAGAACAGATGCGCACCCACAAATCAATTTTTCATGGTTTTTATGATCATCTATATAACTATGCAAACTTAATGTCAGTAACGATACATAGAAACTTGGATATATTTCACCAGTAATGTCACAGGCTCCTATTCCGAAAAGGAAAGGGACAGAAAAGCATCATACACAAAACACTCAGAGCTATATATATCCAACCTTATTCTACTGATTTTGTTTGTTGTTGTTTTTTGTTTTTGTTTTTTTAGCAAATCTGAAACAGAAATGACTGCTAGTGTTCTAAAACAAGATCCAAACACAAAAAGGTTCAAACAAACGCTTATTTATTTTAACACGTACGGACACACAGTACGCAAATTTTCGAGGAAATCCCCTTTATCAAGCTACAAAACGACACTTAAACAACAGATAAACGGTTAAAAACGATGAAAAATGAAAAAAAGACTTAACTCGTTTTGCTTGAGTTTTTGCAGCTTGTTTGGTGCTTGGAAATGGAAGATTGTTGGCATCAATTGTTTAAAAATGATTTTTTTGGGAAAAATTAAAAAGATGCCAACAATCTTCCAAGCACTGAACAAGCTCCAAAAACTCAAGCAAAACAAAATAAGTCTTTTTCTTTCATTTTTCATTGCTTTTAACCGTTTATCTGTTGTTTAAATGTTGTTTTGTGGCTTTATAAAGGGGATTTCCCCAAAAATTTGCATACTGTTCATATAAATAAGCGTTCGTTTGAACCTTTTTGTGTTTGGATCTTATTCTACTGCTTCATCTGATCTTGATGTTATGACTTCACCCCCCAAAAAATATTCTATGTCATCAAATCATGTCACAGCTTTGTCTTATATATATATATATATAATATATATATAATATATATATATATATATATATATATATATATATCTTGTGGTACAAGCAAGTAATCCCCTGATTGACTTTAACAAACTAAGCTAAGCCACTGTGGCCTAGCGGTAAGGCGCTAGGTTGGTAAGCAGATGGATGCCGGTTCAAGTCTGCAGTGGTTTCATGGATGCTGTACTGTGACTGCTCCACACATAACAAAGCATCAAAATGGTTCACACCGCTACCTACCTTATCACAGAACCGCTGGTTCAAACACCTTTCATACACTTCTGTGACCTTCACTCTGTGTCAAGGTCGCCAAAGCCAGTATGAAAGTGTAGAAGCTCAATGGAGTTTCTAATCATTGCCAACTTTAGAGAGAGAAAAAAATCTTGCTTCCATAAGTCCCTGAGATAAAGTCAACATTTTTTATTTTTCTTATTTTTGCGCCCAACAAGCGGATGGACAAACACTACTTGTTCCATAAACTAACCTATCACGCAACTCAACAACAAAAAAGATGAGATATTCAGCACTTTGTTGACACATATCTATAAGCACATGCACTGACATGAGCACAAAACGCTCCTTCTAATGGCATAGACACTGGAATCAAATGAAGTAAAACAGAAGCAAACAGACTAGCCTATCATGAAAGTCAGCAACAAAAAATATAAGATATTCAGCACTTTGTTGGCACTTACTATATCTACTATACTATATCTATCACTTACTATATCTACTATACTATATCTATCACTTACTATATCTATGCACATGCATAAATTCACACAAGCACAAAATGCTCCTCTCAATGACACAGACATTGGAATCAAATGAAATAACACAGAAACAACCAGAATAAATCAGTTTCAACATCAATGTCAACAAAATGTTACTTGGAAAACACCATCAGTAACTATTAAAGTCCAGAGCTGCCAACCTCCCACAAAACCCGAGTGCAATGAAGTCTGATTTTGAGCAAAGTGTTGGAATTTTGAGTGTATCACACAATACATGACTAAAATGTCAGCTGATAAAATGCACAAATCTTTGGTGGAATGTATGAGAATATATCACAACCAAATACAGAATGATACACTGTAACTGACAGATTGTCATCAGCTCCATATCTGACTCCCCCCCCCCCCCCCCCCCCCCCCCAATCAACCTAACAGTCACACAATGCCGCCTACTATCTTATACTAGTTCCAGTGTAAAGGACTGCCTCTATACAGCCAAACCTCTTTCAACATATTGTCACCAACACTCTTTCCTCTCTCAGATATAGACAATTTCTGCCCCTGCCTCCCCCCCCCCCCCCCCCCCCCCCCAACCTAACAGTCACACAATGCCACATACCATCTTCTACTAGCTCCAGCATGTAGGACTGCCTCTATACTGCCAACACTCTTTTGACATATTGCCACCAACACTCTTTCTTCCCTCAGATATAGACACCCCCCCCCCCCCCCCCCCCACCCACCAACCTAACAGTCTCACAATACCGTCTACCATCTTCTACTAGTTCTAGCATGAAGGATTGCCTACATATCGCCAACACTCTTTCCTTACTCTTTTGGCCTGTTGCTGCCAAAACTCTTTCTTCCCTCAGATACAGACAGCCCCCCTCCCCCCCAACAGTCGCACAATACCGTCTACCATCTTCTACTAGTTCTAGCATGAAGGACTGCCTACATACCACCAACACCCTTTCTTCCCTCGGAAAAAGACAGCCCCCCCCCCCACCCCCCCCTGCCCAATCAACCTGACAGTTGCAAAATGCCACCTACCATCTTCCACTAGTTCTAGCATGAAGGACTGCCTACATATGCCAACACTCTTTCTTCCCTCAAATATAAACAGTTCTCCTACCCACCCCACCCCACCTCACCCACCCACTGCTTTTGCTGATTATTTGGGCAGGGCAGCCAATGTACCAACATACTCAACCTCCAGTAACTCAGCAAAAAAAATATATTAAAAAATGTCAGAATCCTCAAAAGGAAGAGGGTGGACATTACTGAAACAAGAAGCATGTCAGGCAGCAATCAAATGACCTTTTCCAGCAGTTACTACACAAATGCAAAGTACTGGGCATGTCAGGCATAGTTATTTGAGGGTGAGCACCACTGCACAGTACAGTCCACTCAGGTGTAATAATTAACTATGATCAAAGTGTAAGCGTTGGCAGCTCTGCAAGTCTGACTGACAGACAAGTATTCTGGTCAATCACATTCACAGCACATGGCACAACAGAACAAAGACATACTTCCGTGAGAAATATAGAGTAAAATGTTCAGGTATGCAAGTACTATGGACAAAGGCACTGACAGCTCAATGCAAAATGCATGTGTGCACCAATGGACTTGAGCAAAATGAAGACGGAATATAGACAGATCCAATGGCCAACACCAGCGTGTGTTACAAAGTGTGTGTTACAAATTATATTGTATGTGTGTGTGTGTGTGTGTGTGTGTGTGTGTGTGTGTGTGTGTGTGTGTGTGTGGTGTGTTTGTACACGTAGGTCTACAAGTATGTGTGTGTGTATGTGTGTGTGTAAGTGTGCATGTAGATGTACATGTGTGTGTGATCAGCCTATAGTGCACAGATTTCAACAATTTCATCAATGACATAAAGAGATTCTTCAAAAACTACAATCCCCAAAATCAAAAGTACAGACATTTCATAAACATCTGTAAGTCTAAACAGCATTGTCCCAGGTTATGAACACCAATTTCAATGATCACATGACCAGCCAAAAGTGTGGTAATAAAAATGCAACCACTGCAAAGGAACCAGCGGTGACAAGGCCATGCAGGGAGACTTGAGGTCATGCAATGTCCTTCACTGACTGGACTCATGGGACGCTATAAAGTTGAGAAGGTCAATGCGAGTAGCAATGCCAAAGATCATCTGCTTCTTTTCCATCGAGCCTTTGGATCCGCAGTCTGCACAGCACAAAGACTGCTGGTAAGGTATGCAGTAGATGTAAATAACACACAGTCTTGTTGGTTAGTTCTTGAATCTTAACGTCCCATCAATAATAATAATAATGTACATTTATCATGTGCTCATCAATGCCCTGAGCACTCACATGATACATATTAACCTAAATATGATTTTCTATACACATGTAGAGCAGTCCTACCAAAACAATTTACATAAAGTATTATACAAAATATATTTAAAAAATGCACTACACACACACACACAAATACACACATTGACTGTAGCAGAAACTGGGTACTGATATTAGTTAGGATGGAAATGCTGTGAGAAGAGGAAGGTTTTCAGTTTGGCCTTAAAAGATGACAGGGTTGAACATAGGTTCACCTCATGGTGATTCGCACATTCAGAATTCTTTTACAACAGTTCAAAACACAAGTCACTAAATTATCATTGGCAGGAGCTGCCACAAGTATCATTTTTGTCGCGACATGTGTTTATTTGTTGCAACAAAATCTTTGTCACAACAAAAATACGTTTGTCACGACAAGCATACTTTTGTCATTACAAAAGACGTGTTTTGTCACAACAAACATGTGTCTGTCGCGACAAACGTGTGTTTGTCATGACAACACTTTTGTCACAACAAAAATGATACTTGTGGCAGCTCTGGCCAATGATACTAAATCACGAGTTTGTCTAATTCACTGTCACAGTGTCAAAAACAAACCATCCATCTATCAATTAAGGCACAATGACATGTTTTTGGACTTAAATATCTTCTGTATGCACTCACCATGGGAACATGCTTAAATCACTTGTGACTATAAGCAGGGTGACCCCTTTCATCTCACGGACCCACATGGGAAACTGTTAGTTTTGACTAGTTAAAATGGAGGGAGAGCAAACTAGTTAAAATGTAGGGAGAGGAGAGCAAACTAGTTAAAATGTAGGGAGAGCAAACTAGTTAAACTGTAGGGAGAGCAAACTAGTTAAAATGTAGGGAGAGCAAACTAGTTAAACTGTAGGGAGAGCAAACTAGTTAAAATATAGGGAGAGCAAAATAGTTATATTGTAGGGAGAGCAAACTAGTTAAAATATAGGGACAACAAACTAGTTAAAATGGAGGGACAGCAAACTAGTTCAACTGTAGGGAGAGCAAACTAGTTAAAATATAGGGAGAGCAAACTAGTCAAAATATAGTGAGAGGATTAGGACAAAAATGAATGTGAAGAATTAGGGCAAGAAAGAAATTCCTGGCAGTGGGTGAAGCATGCGTGGCTATATTCTGACCTACTCCAGGCTCTAAAGGGAGAACCTTTGTCAGCTCTAGGTTCTGCGTGTGCGCATGCAAGCGTGCATGTGGGCGGTGATAGCTCTGTGATCAGAGTGTCAAACTCATGAGTGAAAGGTTGCAAGTTCAAATCCCTGCAGGAGCGGCAGGAGAATTTTCTTCTCCAGGGTCAACTTTCTGTTCTGACTCTTAATTTGGTATCCATGTCACCCCTATGTTACCGCAGTAGCATGTAAAAGATCCCAGTCATTCTGCAAAAAGTGCAGGTGGAAGGTTACAGCACGGCAGTCTGAATCTTGCGCTTTAGTTTTCGCCACTGCCCGCTAGCAGCGACGGATGCTTAAAGATAAACAATGGGCAAATGGCCGGCTGACTATAACCCACACTGACCCTAGAGACTAGCGCACACCTGCACTTCACACAGACCGAAGCGCGCTGTACACAGCGAGTGCCACGCGCTGACCCTGCTATGCTGCACACACAGTGGTGATAACACGCTGCGGTCAGCGAGAGCGGATGAAGGGACAAAGCAGTAAAACTGGGGTGGTTGATTGCAAAGTATTTTACTCATTAAGGCTTGCAGCCAAAGGTTGTGTATCAAATGAGCTCTGTAGAGAAAAGAACAAGGTTTCTGTCGACACTAAACATGCTATATAAAAGAGCAAAACGCATGCCGTACAAGACGCACAAAAACAGCACAGAAATCACGGAGATTTGAGCATTCCCTCGCCGACCTAATTTTTCCACGTTTTTCCCATGACGCTAAGTCACGCAAACAGATTTTTGCAAGCGTAATAATGTCATGTTCACAAACCTACATGCATCTACTTTAGTGACATCAAGCCAAAAGTCATGATTCACCTACCTTTCGCTTGTAGCGGGCCTCATTAATCAATCGACGAACAGTAATCCATTCACAATCACATGCACTCCAAGCGCCTCAGACGCTATTCACGGCGCTTCTTTTTCTTAGGGAATGTGTACTGACAGTACTTAATTTGCTACAAGTCATATCAAACATGACGGTGATTTACAATACTTGCGGTACCTATTTTGTTTTTTCCCCTAAATTTGTCACTGACTAGTTTGTTTTCACTGCCACAGTAAAAGGTACCATACATTTAAAATAAACACGAAAATAAAACTTGTTATACGGACATTCAAGTTTTGAAGCATATGCAGCACTTTGTCATAATTGTGTGTGCTCCTAATTTGCAGCATGCAAAGCATACAGTTACATTTAGTTTTTCTCTATAGATGGCATCAGCCCGTGGAAGAGAGGTGCCATGTGCGTGTTCTCTTACTAAGTTAACACTCCGAGCTGCTCCTCCTTGCTCCTCAGTCCCCAAACACATTTTTAGAGGCAGTTGGTGGTTGATGGCACTTGAATGTTTATGGTCTGCATTTTCGACAATGTTTATTCCAAAAATCGATAGAATTTCGTCAAAATATTGAGTACAACGGGTCCCCTTACCTCTGTTTCTATCCTTCTCACCTCTTTTCACACGTTCTCCACACAGTCAGCAAAAAGAATTCATTCTCCTTGCGTGTTCAGTTAAGGAATGGTCAGTTGAGAAACTGCTCTCCATGATGGAAAAGGCACGCACACATACACTGACTAAGTCATTATATCACAGCTTACAGGACTGAATCACGAAAATGAATAACTGGCTTTAACAAAGAAAAGACTGGACTAATAAACACACCAACATTCATGCAGTCAAAAATCCGGGCTTTGCCACAGGATGCGATTGAAATGGCCACAAGATGCTGCAAGATCTGCAGGCACAAGTAATAAGAAAGAAGGCCCAGTTTCCACTGGTGCCAGATGCCAGGCTGGAAAGTCAGGCGTGACCTGGGGTCAAGCTGAGTGCAATGGGGGTGAGCCGGTCAACTAAAGAGTGGGAAATAGCTGAGACTGGACTGCCGTGACAGCTAAAATACGCATGCATCTTCTTATGTATGTGGCTTTGCATGAAGTGACACGGTGCATTGTTGTATGGTGTACACAGAACGTGCTGAGACAGCAGCAGTTTCATGTGGCACCAGCCATGCCAGTGCTGTAAGTACACCACTTCAGTGGATATTCAAGAAGCATGCTGTCAAAAGCTAGTCACTCATGTAGAATCACATGCAAGCACAGTGAGTCTGCTCAAGAGTGGAGAGTAGCGCTATATGAAAGCAATCATCATTATCATGTATGTAGGGAGCTGGTTTGGCCTAGCGGTAAGGCGTTAGGCTGGTAAGAGAGGGACCTCAGTTCAAATCTGCTTTGGTTTTCCTTTCACTTCAAAAGTTGTGGTCTGCAGACACAGTCATGTGACTTTGTCCCTCACAATTCTGAAACATTAGAACGGCTCTCATCGCTGCCCACCTTAATGCAGAAGTCATTCTGGTGGTGACAGTGTAGCGATAGGTATATAATCTCCCTCATCCCCCACCTCCATACCCCATCCCCCCCCCCCCAACCCTTCTACCCGTCCCTAATAAGCCTTATGGTTTCTGTGGATGTTAAGCACCATGTTTACTTACTTACTTACTTATCATGTATGTATGCTTTTTTATGACCCTACCACGTGGGCATCCACACACCATCTTCAGAGGATTTATCTCCATTTCTGGAGGGTGTATGCTGTCTTGCAAGGAGTTGATTATTATGGCTGAGGCCTGCCTTAAACAACTATGCAGTGCATACTAACATTTTATTACAGTCTGCGTGTTCTTGCCGATGTCAGTGTGTTTGTGACAGCCCAAGCCAAGGCCAAAAGTGAAAGAGTGAGTTAAAAAAAATAGAAAAAAGGAAAAGTGTCTGCAATCATGTGCAATGACAAAGCCCTGAGTTTCCTACACAACTCTCACCTGGCATGTGAGTAAATATAAGGCACATAAACTCCGCCAGAGGTGCATCCTCAAAAAGCATACAATGAGCATGGTCCTGCTATTTGAATCAATCAGGTTATATCCCTGATTCTGCTCTAATTAGGCATTAAAACTCACACTGACGTTGGCTGTGGACAACCAAGACAAAGTGGTCCGTGTCCAGCATCCGAGACAGCTGACCCAGCCTTGTGTCCATCTTGACCTAGCAACACACAAAGCACCAGTGAACACACACACATATATATATGTACATACACAGCAGCAACAATGATACACACACACACACACACACACACACACACACACACACACACACACACACACAGAGTACATACACACACACCACACACACATACACAAGCACTCAAACAGATATACACACACAGGAACACAATTAACCACTGCAAGCTCACAACTAGAGAGAGAAAAAAGAACTGTCTTTACTTTGTAGCTTCCAATCCCCCCCCCCCCCCCCCCCCCCCCCACACTTTCCTCCCCATCCCCCCAAATCAAAACAAAAAATGAGTCAGAGACCAGCAGCCAAATATACTCAAGTTCAAAAGATAAGCCACTTTTTTTTTTTTTACATCAACATACAGATGTTCAATCCGCTTCCACAAAACCTATACAGCTGGAAGGCTAAAACAAAAACAGGGTTTAACAAAAAAGAAAGAAAAAAAGAAAAGAAAAAGAACAAGAAAAAAGAGAGAAAAAATGGGGGAAAGGACGGGTTTGACTATCTGCCAGTGAAGATGTCCGTGAGCACTGACCATTTTGAACTGCTTATACATGATCTTGGTGACGGGGTCACTTGGCTTGACCTTGTTCTTCACCATCTGAGCCAGGATGTTGCCAACGGTGACCATGCCCTGGATCTCCCTGTGGAACAACGGGTACAGCATCATGGTTATGTCTGTGCACAGTGATGAGTGAGATAGCTAGCTGCATGTATGGGCATATATATACACACACACACACACACACACACACACACACACACACACACACATCCTCCCAGTCTACTCTCAAGACACATCTTTTATAACACTTGTGTTCCTCTGTGCTGTGAACATACATATTCTCAAGTTCATTTTTATGTACATAATACATTTTCACTTATTCATTCATGTAAGTTATCATGTATTCACTCATGTGCACACACACACACACACACACACACACACTCTCTCTCTCTTTCTGTCTCTCTCCTGTCTCTCTCTGTCTGTCTGTCTGTCCATCTCTCTGTGTGTGTATGTGTGTGTGTGTGTGTGTGTGTGTGTGTGTGTGTGTGTGTGTGTCTGTCTGTCTGTGTCTGTCTGTCTGTCTCACCCTGAGTCTCCAACAACCGGAACCTGATCAAAGCCCTCCCTGTTGAGGAGGTCCAGAGTCTCCTGCAAGGTGACGTATGGCGTCACGGTCAGCGGAGTGTGGAGCTGCAGGGAGCTCACACAGAGGTTCCACCACCTGCACATGCATGCGCACTGACCGGTAATTACCCTATCAGATGTACATCACCCACCCCACCAAATAACAAAAAAGCTGTAGTTAGCCTTTCGGACACCAATCAACCCCAATAACAAAAACAAAACAAAAATGCTGGTCTGTCTTTCATACACCAATCAACCCCAGTAAGACAACAAAACAAAACAAAGGATACTAGTCTGTCTTAAATAAAACAGCCAACCCCAATAAGAACAAAACAAACAAAAAACAAAAACAAACAAAAACTGGTCTGTCATAAGGTTAAATACACCAATCAACCCCAATAAGCTAACAAAACAAAACAAAACAATACTGGTGTCTTAAAAAGTTAAATACGCTGATCAACCTGAATAAGACAACAAAAACAAAACAACAGCAAAACCTGGTCAGCGTTTCATACACCAATCAACCCAAATAAGACAACAAAACAAAATACTGGTCTGTCTTAAATGCACCAATCAACCCCAATAAGATAAAACAAAACAAACAAAATGCTGGTCTTTCATACACCAATCAACCCCAATATCCCCAATAAGATAAAACAAAAACGGGTCTGTCTTAGATACACCAATTAACTCCAATAAGACCAACAACAACAACAAAAAATGCTGGTCTGCTTAAATACACCAATCAACCCCAATAATATAACGAAACAAAAGCAAAAACTGGTCTGTCTTTCATAAGCCAATCAACCTCAATCAGATGATAAAACAAAAAACAAACAAGAAAGGTCTGTCTTTAATACAGCAGTCAACAACAAAATCTGGTCTGTCTTTAATACCCCAATCAACCCCAAAAATAACAACAAAACTAGTCTGCCATTCATACAGTACTTTAGAAAGAAAGAAAAAATTAAACTGACAACAAAAACTTGGACTGTGTTTCATACCTCAATAAACCACAGTAAAGCAGCAACTAAAATCAGTAGTCTGTCATATGCCAATCAGCTAACATCAATAACAAATACCTTGTCTGTCTTTAACACACCAATCACAGTTCACACCCCATCAAACATCATCTAAAAACCTGGTCTCTCTTATTTCAGTAAGATCTGAACAAGTAAGTAAAGTATGTTCAACAGTTAAAAGTTCATCATGTGCACAGCATCAATCAATCCAAGTTTAAAAACAAAAACAAACAAAAACAAAAAAAATAAAACACAGATTCCAATATCCCCCCCCCCCCCCCACCCCACCCTCTCAACAACAACATTATGGTGGGTATAAAAACCTACTCTACCTTTGAACTACCAACCAACAGAAAATCACAAGAATAAGTAATCAGTAAAACAAGCTACACAATTTTATTACCATCTACAGCATGAAAGGTGATAAAAATTCACATCTTTTTTTATTTTTAGTTACTGCTGTGTGGCTATAGCTCCCCCTCCCCCCCCCCCCCCCCCCCCCCCCCACAACACACCCACATTACACACACACTCAACCACGAACAATCATACACACACCCAGGCATGCACACAAGCACACACACACACATTCACACACATGCACGCATGCATGCACATACGTATACGTGTTCACATGCACCCATGTGTGTGCGCGCACACACACACACACACGCACACACACACACACTCACACCAAGTTAGAGGAAGTTGCAAAGCAAAAGTCCAACAAAACTCAAAAGCGTGGTAACAGAAAGACCACAGCAATGGCACAAAGAAACATCTGCAGCACTGGAGCAGAAACAGTGTAACACTAAGAGAAGCAGTGTAAAGTAAATACTGCAGCAACAGCATGGTGCAACAACAGCACTGCAACAACAACAGCATTGCAGCAACAACAGCATTGCAACAAAAGCACTATAAAAACTGGTAGCAACCAAAGGCCCTCGCATCACAGTTCAGGAGCTGTGTGAGAGTCAAGGTGGCTGTCCTGGGCGTCCATCCTAATGAGCCTTCGAGTTTCTGTGGACGTAAAGCTATACTGAACCATGCTTTGGTATTGGTCTAAGCTTGTCCCTAATATGTCAACCGATCCTTCGAGTTTCTGTGGACGTAAAGCTATACTGAACCATGCTTTGGTATTGGTCTAAGCTTGTCCCTAATATGTCAACCGATCCTTCGAGTTTCTGTGGACGTAAAGCTATACTGAACCATGCTTTGGTATTGGTCTAAGCTTGTCCCTAATATGTCAACCGATCCTTCGAGTTTCTGTGGACGTAAAGCTATACTGAACCATGCTTTGGTATTGGTCTAAGCTTGTCCCTAATATGTCAACCGATCCTTCGAGTTTCTGTGGACGTAAAGCTATACTGAACCATGCTTTGGTATTGGTCTAAGCTTGTCCCTAATATGTCAACCGATCCTTCGAGTTTCTGTGGACGTAAAGCTATACTGAACCATGCTTTGGTATTGGTCTAAGCTTGTCCCTAATATGTCAACCGATCCTTCGAGTTTCTGTGGACGTAAAGCTATACTGAACCATGCTTTGGTATTGGTCTAAGCTTGTCCCTAATATGTCAACCGACATCCAAGGACATTAAGTAACACAACAACAGCAGCATGGCCCTCCCACGACATTTTACCATTTTTAGCAATGATAAATTTTGAAAACAGCATATAGGGTGTATATAATTATTCACTGTTGCTTCAAAAAATATGAGCAAAATCAGGTTATTTTTGAAAGATTTCAACGCTGTGGCTTTGACCTGGTCTCCTGTAGCAAGTCCATTTTTTTGGTACTACACTCTGCTTGAATATAGTGATGATACATACACTGATCAAGTTTGTCAGCAAAGAGTTCAGGGGTACAGATAACAGAGAACCTGACCTGAAGGCAGCGTTACATATGTTTGAAAAAAAGTGTTCCAGTTTCTGACGATGCACACCAGTGGATGAGCTTAGTTGTGAAAGGTTCAGCAGTTCAAAAGATATGGGAAGCGCATGTATTTCGTTGATTAAGACTTTAACCCTTAAATTGTTACTTTGGTCCTGAAAATTGCAACATATAGCCTCTCTTTTTTTTTTCTCTCCTTTTTTTTATTTATTTTTTATTACACAACCATACTCTGTCTCATAATCATGCACTTGCCATCAAACCACATTCTGATTGCAAGAAATGCCTGTTCCAGAAAACATCAACTGGACAAACACCTGGACAGGTGAACCCATTGACTGACAGATGGACAAGGTGATTTCAGCATTCCATCTACCCCATAACAGCAACAAAAATGACTGCTATCGTTCTAAAACAAAATCCAAACACATGAAAGGTTAAAAAGAATGCTAGTTATTTTGACAAAAACACATGCAAATTTTGGGGGTATTTCATTTTTTTATTTGAGCTACAAAACAACACATAAACAACAGCTAAATGGTGAAAATGAGATGCAGGAAACTCTGCTTTTGGTTGACCTGTTTTGTTATGTTGCTTTGTGTTTTTTAACCATTTAGGTGTTTGGATCTAATCATTAACAGAACATGCTCACATTACGCACACACTAATACATAGAAAACCAAAAAGAACATTTCACAGAACAAAAAAACTGTCAACAAACTTGAGCCTCACGCACCCTTCACCGCTGCTATTGAAGTCACTATGCATAAAATAAAAATACAACACTTCAGACTTCTGTCTTTGTTCAGGCCATAAAGTAAACACAACAAAGTTCATATGCTGTCCTTCCGGCACCCCTACTGCAAGCCAAATTGCAGAAAGCTCCCAGAAGGCTCCAAGAATCATATTTACAGGTTCTGTCCCATTTAACTGTATTTCACAATGCCACTGTTAGTTTCTCTGCTTTGAAATAAGATCCAACTATATGAGAGAGGGGAAAAAATGCCAATCTTCTTCATGTCTTGAAATCAGTCATCTTTCTTCTTCTTTCTTTTTTATTTAAAGTTTTTCACATAAGCGATATTAGACTGATCTTACAATTATTATCATGCTAACATCATGCATCAGCAAGTTGCACTAATAATATATGTTACTTTTTTTTTTTTGTAGTCATCTAATCTTCCCTTTAATCTTTAAAAAAAGGAACCAAAAAAAAAAAAAAAAAAATGTTCATTTGCATTTTTAAATGGTGCATAAAATGGTAAAACTTTGGGATTCTTGTGCCAAGTTTTCAGCGCATTGATAATGATATGTAGTAGATGATAACATAACCTCATCAAAGGTGCATTTACAATCACTAAACATGAGAGTGTAAATGGTAGTGAAATCAAACCAATCACCTCATCCAAAAATCAACTCCACATGCAACCAGGCCAAAATGCAATCACATCCCCCCCCCCCCCGGCCCCCCCCCGGCCCCCCCCCCCCCTCTGCCCCCCCCCCCCCAAAAAAATGAAAAAAAAATGAAGAAGGCTGCAGGGGTGGGAGTGGGATGGGGGTTGAGGGGGGGGAGGGGGCACTTCAGTTACTCCCCCCTTATTGTTTCTTGTGCCACCACTACAGCGCATAGTAACCAACTGTTTTTCTTCTCTTTTTGTCTCCAATGTGAGGTTCAAGTGAAACCGTTTCCTTCCCCTCCTCTTTACACAAGCTTTCTCCCCTTTACCTCCTGCTGGTTTATACCGGTTACTTTTTACTGTCTTCAATCACCTCTCTCTGTTTTCCTAGGATTATTGTTGTTGTTGCTGTGTGTGCATGTGTGCGTGCATGTGTGTGTGTGTGTGCATGCGTATGTGCATGCGTGTGATCATGCATGTGCGCATGCATGCGTGCATGTGAATGTGTCTGTGTCTGTGTGTGTGAACGTGCATGTGTGCTTGTGTGTGTGTGTGTGTGTGTGTGTGTGTGTGTGTGTGTGTGTGTGAGAGAGAGAGAGAGAGAGAGAGAGAGAGAGAGAGAGAGAGAGAGAGAGAGAGAGAGAGATGAAATGTGCACATCTGTATGTTTCTGTACACACCCCAGGCTCTTACAAGATGGGGTTCCATGAGTAATCTGCTACTGTATTATAAACTACCATCTTCAGCTTCAAGCCTTGTAGTCTACTTTCTTACAAAACACATCTTAGCTTCAACGCTTGCAGTCTACTTTCTTACAAAATGCATCTTCTGCTTCAAGCCTTGTAGTTTACTTTGTTACAAAAATGCACCTTAGATTCAGTGCTTGCGGTCAACTTTCTTACAAAATGACACTAAGAACCTTCCATAAACAATTAAAATCATTAATGCCAAAGAATGTGTCGATAAAGAAACATCTTTAAAACCAAATAAAGAAGAAGAAGAAAAAAGAAAAAAGAAAAAAACACATTCACTATTATATAGTGCTACACATCTTAGTATTGAAAGTATCTGTGGAGGGAAGGAAGGGAGGAACTTGGTTATTCACGCCCAGTCAACCATGATGGTTATATCAGGGTAAATCTGTGGAGGGTGAAAATGTAAGAAGAGCATCCAAGCAATGCAAAGGCCAGGTCGATTTGCATTCAAAACAGAAAAATACAACTTCTGATTCTCTCTCTCTTTCTCTCTCTCTCTCTTTTGTAAGCTATATATGTATGTGGTGTATATTATGTTCCAGGTTATTCAGTATGAATTAAACCATGCAGAAGCACATACATAGCCCATCCAATCACTGAATATTTAGTGCTGAAGTGTAATAACATACTTCCACACACCCAGCTAGACAAGACAGGAACTTAAAGACAAAAAGAATGCAACCCGCAGTATAACTTGACACAGTGACCTTGAATTTACCCCAAGGTCACTCAAACTGGTAGCAAAGCCTCAAGACAGAGATTATAGCCATGCCAAGTCTGAAAGATTTCACTTACATCATACCTGAGAAAAAAAGATGAAGATAAAAGTTCCTTTTCATGGATGTCTGACTCTGCATGGCTCAATGCACACACAGACAGCATGGTTTGTTGCACGAGTCAATAAATGCACACACATATGGCATGGTTTGTTGCACAAGTCAATAAATGCACACACATATGGCATGGTTTGTTGCACGAGTCAATAAATGCACACACATATGGCATGGTTTGTTGCACGAGTCAATAAATGGCATACACAGATGGCATGGTTTGTTGCACGAGTCAATAAATGCACACACATATGGCATGGTTTGTTGCATGAGTCAATAAATGGCATACACAGATGGCATGGTTTGTTGCACGAGTCAATAAATGTACACACATAGATGGCATGGTTTGTTGCACAAGTCAATAAATGTACACACACATATGGCATGGTTTGTTGCATGAGTCAATAAATGGCATACACAGATGGCATGGTTTGCTGCATGAGTCAATAAATGTACGCACACAGATGGCAAGGTTTGTCACACAAGTCAATAAATGGCACACACAGATAATAATAATAATAATAATAATAACAATAATAATAATAATAATGTACATTTCTCATGCGCTCATCAATGCCCTGAGAGCTCACATGATACATATTAACCTAAATATGATATTCTATACACATGCAGAGCATAGTCCTACAAAAACAATTTACATAAAGTATTACATAAGAATAAAAAACGCACTACAAACACACACACACAGACACACACACACATTGACTGTAGCAGAAACTGGGTACTGATATTAGTTAGGATGGAAATACTGTGAGAAGAGGAAGATTTTCAGTTTGGCTTTAAAATATGACAGGGTTGAGCAGTGTGTAAAGTCTACAAAGCAAGAGAAGGTGCGAAATCCACGAGTCTTGCATTTGTATTGTTTGGCATAGTTTGTTGTGCAAGTCAATAAATGCACACGCAGATGGCATGGTTTGTCAATAAATGCGCACGCTCCCAACTTATTTGTACCACATGTTTTAGTGCTCAGAATACATCTGTGAGCGATTAATGTAAAAGAACACCAATGCCAGCAAAATGGAGCAAAACGATGTCCCCCAAAAAGAGGCAGCAAATGACTACAGCAAGCAGCAGAGCATTAAAGCCATCAAGGTCATTTGAAGCCACCAAGGTCATCTGACACCCATTTATGTGACACTCAGTGCTCTGACACCCAAAAGTCCCCCAAACCCAGTCATAACACTCAACTGCATTATTTCCTAAACCGTCCCAGACTTGGTCCAAAGCACTCAGCTACAGAAATTCAATGAAGGAGTTTAATTTCTTGTTTACATAGCTGAGTTGATGGGTTCTTCTGCAACGTCAGCAAAGAGATGATTCTTGAAAAGCAGGGTGTGTGTGTGTGTGTGTGTGTGTGAGCTTATTGGTGGGGGTAGGGTGGAGGGAGGGGAGGGGGGTCCTACCACAGACTACAAACTACAACAGTGCATATGCTAATAAGCTTTCACCACACACAAAATACCTCATCTTAGTTGCAGCAAGTGTGTGTTTTTTGTTTTTTTAAATCAGAACACAGGCAGCTCCACAGTCAAGTTCTGCTAACTGGCTAACAATTCCCATGCCCAATGTTATCAGTAAAAGCTCCAGATAAAAAATATAAAAAAGCACCAAAAAAAGAGACTGTTTTGCACCATCTTGGGGCAAGTTGCCTGGCAATGGAGGACTGACTACTGGGCATCAAACTACTTGTGTCAGTTGAGTGATACGTTCCAGAGCACTCACCATTTTGTGCCTCCGCTAAAAACACAAGGAGGATACAATGTGTATCTTTAATAAGGTACACTGTATAAACAAAGTGCAAACACACAGTCAACAATCTCACTATAAACAGCGGAGGGTACCTAACTGTGCCACAGAGCTCAGGAGCTGTGTGAAAGTCGAGGTGGCCATTCTGGGCTTTCTGTCCTAATGAGCCTTGCAGTTTTCGTGGACGTAAAGCAATACTGAACCATGCTCATGCGTTGGTCTCAGCTTGTCCCTAATATATCAAATGACATCCGAGGACATTAAGCAACACAATTGCAACAGCAGCAGCAACTGCACCAACTGTTCAAAATTCATGCGGGAAGTAACACAAGGTCTATTTACACCAGCAAAAATGTACAGGCAGTGCTCATGCTGGCTGCTGGACATTCTGTTTACATAATTATGGCCATGCTGGACATTATGTTTACATATGGCCATGGTGAACATTATGTTTACATTTGGCCATGCTGGGCATTGTGTTTACATATGGCCAAGCTGGACATTGTGTTTACATTCAGCCATGCTGAACATTGTTTACATTCAGCCATGCTGGACATTGTGTTTACATTTGGCCATGCTGAAAACTGTGTTTATATGCGGCCATGCTGGACATTGTGTTTACATTTGGCCATGCTGAAAACTGTTTACGTGGCCATGCCGGACATTGTGTTTTCATTTGGCCATGCTGAAAATTGTGTTTACATGTGGAAATGCTGGGCATTGTGTTTATATGTGGCCATGCTGAAAATTGTGTTTACATTTGGCCATGCTGAACATTGTGTTTACATTCAGCCATGCTGGAGACTGTTTACATTTAGCCATGCTGAAAATTGTGTTTACAGTTGGCCATGCTTATGGGCATTGTGTTTACAGTTGGCCATGCTGGGCATTGTGTTTCATTTGGCCATGCTGGAACATATGACAGCTGTACTCGTCTTGTCACTGGAGCATGGCTGAGCTCCATAAACATTCCACTGCACACCATCTGATGTCATTATGGATATCTTACAACCCTGGAAGTGAGAGATTTGTAAACGACATGGTGGATGGATGACACTTTTGGAATGCCAATGACGTCAAACTTCAGGTCTGGTGCAAACAGCAGACGTAAATGACGATAATGTCAAACTTCAAGTCTGGTGCAAACAGTATACGCAAATGACAATGATATCAAACTTCAAGTCTGGTGCAAACAGCAGACATAAATGACAATGACATCAAACTTTAAGTCTGGTGTAAATAGCAGACTAAATGTGGGAGCATGGGCCAAACCCAAGATGAGCCGGGCACAGGACCAATGCAGGTCAAAACATAAAAGGCCCCACCAAGTCGGATGCATCATGGTGCAAATAGCAGACTAAATGTGGGAGCATGTGCCAAACCCAAAATGAGCCAGGCACGGGACCAGCACAAGTCAAAATGTAACTGGCCCCAAGAAGTCGGATGCATCAAGGAAGGTGATGAGGATGAGGGGCTCTTAGCCAAACAGTCACCGAACATTGCGAGTCTCTGGTTCGGCCCTGGCCCAGCAGTGTGTTTCATTTTTAATGTCCTCATTTTTTCTTTTGTGTGTGTTTCTTTTCGTGTTTATGTGCATGTGCATGTGTGCTGATACAGTCAAAGTGAACTCTGATGCTTTGAAATTGACAAGAGTGTTGAGTGTGGTGTCCACTTGGTTTCAAGTTTTAGATGGTGTTGTGTTGCACCATTTGCAAAACGAAGGACTTTCCAGATCTAAAAATAAACATAAGCAAATGGCTATTTTTTAGCCTACTGATGACCCATGCATGTGGATCGTGAGCTGGACTTACACACCCTTTGACAAACTGGGATCAGGGGCTATCCACCTTTATTTGTTCATTGCACATATGGGCCCTGGTTGTCTCCGACTTGTGTGGTACAGTCAGGATATGGTCTCCTGCCACAGCAGGGGAGATCACTCTTTTTCACTTTGACAGACTCCACGAGCACTCACCATTCCTGGGTCTCTGCCACTTTCTCCACTTCAAGGAAGTCCCGCTGGCTCATCCAATCGTCACTCAGGAACTTCGTCCTGTTCACATCATGCAAACAAGCACCTCTTGAAAAATCATGCTGCTGTGGGTGGGGGGAGGTGTGCGTGTGTGTGTGTGTGTGTGTGTGTGTGTGTGTGTGTGTGTGTGTGTGTGTGTGTGTGTGTATGTGTATGTGTGTGTGCTTGCTGCTGTTTTTTTGTGTGTTTTTTAAAAATACATATACTTTCTTTTTTGTTGCTTCTTCAACACCATTATATAGGTTAGCTAATTGGGTTGTCTGTTTATGTTAACATTGCATTTATGGATATGCTTGGTGCATGTATTCATATGCATAAAAACTGAAAGAAAAAAAGAAAAAAGTTAAAAAATACATATAATAATTATAAAGTGACAATGAGATAAGGCAACAACCTGTCCAAGCAGCACCTACATGTAATTTCTGACAGAGTCGGGCAAGACGACCACACAGCGCTGTCCTGCCTTGAGACCAAAATCCTTGATGGCTTTGATGGCACAGTACATGGCTGAGCCACTGCTGCCCCCTGGTGGACAGAACAGGAAATGAAACTAAGTCAAAGTTTAGCTATGACTGTATGAACTATGACTGCATACAGTGAAGAAACCTTCTACAGTTCTAGACAAAGTAGCTTCAACCTTCAGAATTAATTCTGCCTCCCAGAGCTATGACCTAAAGGAACAACACTATCAGCAAAGAGTACAATAGGGACGTTTTAGCCACTTTTACTCAAGCCGCATGAATTTTGTCTTAAAGGAACTTGTGTCTAGTCTTCTCACAACACATTTTGTCCAAAAGGTAGCAACATAAAAAAAATTAAAACCTTCAGAACTGAGAATTTTGCTTCAAAATGCCTTCCATTCATAAATCAGATCAAATTTAGAAAACAAGCTCTTTCGCAGTATCTCCAAGTGCCTTACAAGTACAACACATTCAAGGGCAGACGGCAAAGAGGCCACAGAATGCAACAGATGGGCTATGATACCTGCCAGTGTTCTGCATGTCTGATCCTGCTAAATGTCACTCATGAAACTTGGCTTCTAAATTCAATATAACAACAACAAGGTGCACCTAAAAACTAAATCTTTCTTCTCCTTTTCTGCTTTAATTTCTTCTACATGTTGGCCAAAACATAAGTGAGAAGGCCAGCCAATGCTGAAGTTTGGATGCACATTAATGTTAAGCCAAAAAATTAAATTCCTTTACATTTTCTCATTCTTTTGAGGCAAATAATTAATTCTGCAGGCAAGTGAGCTGAAAAACAATTAAAAGAAGTCCCAAAAATGCCCACGAAGAAGACTGAAGAAGACCCAAGAATGCCCCAAAAGACGAAGACCCAAAAATTTCCAAGACCCAAGAAAGCCAAGAAAGACTGAAGGTGACCTAAGAATGCCTAAGAAAAAGAAGTCCCAAAAATGCCCATGAAAAAGAAGACTGAAGAAGACCCAAAAATGCCCCAAAAGACAACCCATGGTTGCCCGAAAAGAAGACCGAATACTTCCCAAGAAGACCCAAGAATGCCCCAAAAGAAGAAGAAGACCCAAGAATGCACCAAAAGAAGAAGACCCATCATTGCCCCAAAAGAAGACCCAATACTTTCCAAGAATGCCGCAAAAGAAGAAGATGACCCAAGAATGACCCAAAAGGAGAAGAAGACCCAAGAATGCCCCAAAAGAAGAAGAAGCCCCAAGAATGCCCCAAAAGGAGAAGACCCAAGAATGCCCCAAAAGAAGAAGAAGACCCATCATTGCCCCAAAAGAAGACCCAATACTTCCCAAGAAGACCCAAGAATGCCCCAAAAGAAGAAGAAGACCCAAGAATGCACCAAAAGGAGAAGAAAAGACCCAAGAATTCCCCAAAAGAAGAAGAAGACCCCAGAATGCCCCCAAAGAAGAAGAAGACCCAAGAATGCCCCAAAAGAAGAAGAAGACCCAAGAATGCCCCAAAAGGAGAAGAAGGCCTAAGAATGCCCGAAAAGAAGAAGAAGACCCAAGAATGCCCCAAAAGAAGAAGAAGACCCAAGAATGCCCAAAAAGAAGAAGAAGACCCAAGAATGCCCCAAAAGGAGAAGACCCAAGAATGCCCCAAAAGGAGAAGAAGACCCAAGAATACCACAAAAGACAACCCATGATTTCCCCAAAAGAAGACCCAATACTTCCCAAGAAGACCCAAGAATGCCCCAAAAAGGAGAAGAAGACCCAAGAATGCCCCAAAAGAAGAAGACCCAAGAATGCCCCAAAGGAGAAGACCCAAGAATGTCCCAAAAGAAGAAGAACAAAGAATGTCCAAAAAGAAGAAGAACAAAGAATGTCCCAAAAGAAGAAGACCCAAGAATGTCCCAAAAGAAGAAGAACAAAGAATGTCCAAAAAGAAGAAGAGCAAAGAATGTCCAAAAAGAAGAAGAACAAAGAATGTCCCAAAAGAAGAAGACCCAAGAATGTCCCAAAAGAAGAAGAACAAAGAATGTCCCAAAAGAAGAACAAAGAATGTCCAAAAAGAAGAAGAACAAAGAATGTCCCAAAAGAAGAAGACCCAAGAATGTCCCAAAAGAAGAAGACCCAAGAATGCTCCAAAAGAAGAACAAAGAATGTCCCAAAAGAAGAAGATCCAAGAATGTCCCAAAAGAAGAAGATCCAAGAATGCCTAAAAAGTACAAAGCACAGCAGCCTGCCTATGATCAAGACTGCCATGGCCTTGACCTTGGCATCCTTCAAGTCCTGGCTGTTTTCACCTTGCTAACCAAGTCCTAATTCTGTTCTTTTTTCTATTTTTTTCCTTTAAATTTTTTTGTTAGTTAGTTTGTTGTTGCTGTTGTTTTGGGGGGTTGTGTGTGTGTGTGCAGGTTTTAAGCACTTCACCCCACCATATACTGTCAATCTTCAAACTGCTGAAGTTGAATATTGTATGAAAGAAGGAAAATGGCTCTACACACCACACAGTAGACCTTCCTCTCTGATCATGCGTCTGGCCATCATAAAGGATTCCTTGTCCACCGACTTGTACCACTTGTCTACATACTGCACAGAGACCACAAGTTAACACTATCAATCCTCTCTCTTCACCACTTGACCACACAGAAGAGAGATAAAGCACTCTCATTTCAAGTAAATCTATCTGTGCTCAGACTATAATTTGTCTTCCAGTCTGACTTAAGCCTGACAAATGTCCAGTGCCTGAGATTGGGACAAAAGTATAAGACCTACATCTGATTTTTAATAAAAACAAGGTCTGTGACATAATCTTTAAAAAAATGGTGATCCTTTGTAGAAGCATGGGGTAGGGTTAGCAGGGTTTGTATAGGATTTTTTTCTCCTCAAAATTGCCAGTTTTTTTTCCAAACAGAAAGACCATTTCCCCAGACCAAGTTATTGCTCAGCTAGACACAATTTGCATGCTCACATTTCAAGTTAAACGCATTTTCTTTAGCCATCCATCATTAGGCCCCCAGTTTTTTTTTGGAATCCCCCTTCTGCAAATAATATCTGTTGCGCATATCACAAAATTACCACTTTCCAGGTCTTGGCCAAAAATGTCATTTTTCCAAAATATTATAGGTCGAAGTGTAGAAGAAGAAAAAAACACAAGCAAGTAGTTAATTGTTGAGGCGTTAATATATTTAGATCTGGAAGACTTTAAACATTCCTAAACATTCCAAGTTCTTGGACAAAAATGCCATTTCCCCCTAAATTTCCAGGCCTGAACAAAGACACCTCTGTTTTCCCCAACTTTCCCATTTTTTTAAAGACCATCCATACCCTGCAATAATGGCAGAGAGAAACATTCCAGCCACTCACCTGTCTCTCACAGACGGTAGGGATGAAGTCGTAACCCACACCCTCGACTTCATAAAAAGACGAGTCACTCTTGTTGACCTCTTCAGGCTCAGCGATGATTGAACCCAGAGGGTCCACTCCGATGATCTGAAAAATAAAAATAAAGTGGAGGTTAGGTGTAACCTGAGTTTAAACACCAAGTGCTCTTGTGGGGAAGGAGGGAGGGAGGGAGAGAGGCGGGGAGAGAGAGAGGATGTGGATGATAGGAGCCAGGGCCAGACTGGCCAGTTGATAAGGAGGAAGGAGGGGGGGTGCATGTATGTGTGAGTGTGTGTGTGTGTGTGAGTGTGTGTGTGAGTGTGAGTGTGAGTGTGAGTGTGTGTGTGTGTGTGTGTGTGTGCGTGAGTGCATATGCTTTGAATGTCAATGTGGGGGGGTTAATAAATGATATATATGAATGATGACAGACATCTGTTGCACTTACTCAATCTGCATTGTCTCTGAGGAGGTACTGTTCAGTTTAGTTAAAGATAATAGTTACTATCTACACACACAGGAAAGTCCATATACAGCCTACTTCATCTCTCAAGTGTCCTCAAAGCTCCATTTGAAATCTGTTGAGAAGCCAGAGCTAAAAAATGTTCTCGTTTTAAAGCTTGGAGTACATCAGAATATAGCCATGCATGCTTTACCCACTGCCAGGGATTTCTTCCTTCTGCTAATTTCAACCTTCCCAGTCCATTCACTTTCATTTCTTTTTCAAATTCCCCCCCCCCCCCCCCCCCCCCCCCAACATGCCCTACCAAGTGAGAAATTTCTCTTTGAGCAGTTGAGGCAATGCCTGTCAGACCTTGTCAAAGGAGTGTATGCATATGTGAGCCTGTCAGAACCCCCCCCCCCCCCTTCCATCCTCCCATGCATTCACACATGTACCATTTTTATAGATAAAGAGTCTTTGTGGGTCTTTATTTTTGTGTTAATGCTGCCAAGATCTGCAGCTCCACCCACAGAACCTATTGAGATGATACTTCACTTGAAAATTGTTTAAAACATGAGGTACTATGAACCTACAGCATGGGTAACACCTCTTTCGCCAATTATTGAAGTGAACGAACAAGTTGCAAATAAACGAGTTTCTCTGTCAAGTAAGGGGCGGGGTGGAGGGGAGGGGGGGGGTGATATAAGTTAAACTGTGTTCCTGCTTGTCAGGCAGATCCGTGGTGCAATGGTTAACAAAATATCACTGCGGGCCACCTTCATGGCAAAATATCACTCTGAACATCAGTAAGTCTGCCCAAGAGCAGATAAAACTTCATAAAAAGTAATCACGTCAGAAATCTCCGAGATCAAATCACTGGGGAACCTATTTTTGTTTCTCTCGTTTTTTTCATTTTTTATTCAGCTGCTGCAACAGAAATATCGTTTAAAGATGTGCAACCTTTCTTCTTCTTTTCTTCACTGTATAATGTCTATGTGTTAACAGCAACATCACTTTAAACAGCTTCAGCAGCTCCATCACCTTAGAATAATCTGGCCAAAGCACATCTTATGCTAGTATACTACGGCCACACCCATCCACCCACCCACCCACACACACCCATGCGCGCACACGCACACACACACACACACGCACATACGCATGTGCACTCACACACACATGTGCACTCACACACACATGCATGCATGCACACACACACACATACACACGCACGCGCATGCACACACACACACACATGCATGCGCGCCTGCACACACACACACATGCACACACACACACACACACACACTCACACAGCTTACCTTACAGGTGGGGCACTTCTCCTTGATCTTCCTGGCAATACCCGTCAGTGTGCCTCCTGTACCAGCTCCCATCACCACCATGTCCAGCTTGTCTGCAACGCAAACACTGCACTACATGTACATGTGGAAAACACTATGCCTAACATGTGGAAAACACTACGTCTAACACGTGGAAAACACTGTGTCTAACACATGGAAAACGCTACATCTACATGTGGAAAACACTATGTCTAACACATGGAAAACACTACATCAACATGTGGAAAACACCACATCTACACATGAAAAACACTACATCTACATGTGGAAAACACTCAGCCTACATATGGAACACACACATGTAACGGCACACACGTTGGACTTTTGGACTGCTCAAGCAGTCAAAATTCTTTGGCCAGAGAAAGGTTCATGAACATGATCAAAAGGAGGGTTGGAAAAAAGAGAAGAAAAAAACACACACAAAAACACCAACATCTGGTAGATTACTCACTGTCACAGGCTGACAGAATTTCCTCTGCCATCCCATCAAAATGCTGAAAGTCTTTTTGCCAGAAAAAGTTAAATGAACTTGATCAAAATGTGGGTTCACAAAAAAGGGGGGGGGGAAAAGCAACATCTGGCAGATTACTCACTGTCACAGGCTGACAGAATTTCCTCTGCTGTGCCGTCAAAGTGCGCCAAAGGATTGCTTGCATTGCGGTACTGTGGACAGAGAGGCACAACTTACAACCACATGGATGTTCACCAATACAGGGGGGTATTGATAAAACCACCCCCACCCCCACCCCCACCCCACCTACACTCACCCAACCACATATGCACACACTCCTTTCACAGTTTAGATGTCAAAGTATATAGCCATTTCATTCTAACAGTTTACACATAATCATTGACAAACAGGAAAAAAATATGAAGCTTGTCAGATAGTTATTCTCCAAATAACTAACAAAACCACTGGCTTAAATGTCAGTCTGACTGGGAAAGTAAAAACAATTTTAAAAATCACGCTTTCAAAGTCCTCAGTTGAACTACAGTGTTCATTTTTCACAGACTTTCAGAAAGTTAAAAACAACAGACCATTTCCCCAAAACTGTCAAAGACTGTTGGAACTCTGTCCCCCCCCCCCCCCCCCCCCCCCACCACCACCACCACCCCCCACCCCCGCCAAACCATTTTATTTTTACCTGATCCAGGATATGAGAATTAGGGATCTCTTCCATTAGCCGACGAGCTACGCCAATGTGGGATTCTGGAGAGTCAAAAGCGGCTGATGTTGGAGTTCTCACAATCTCTGCACCAAGCGCCCGCAGCACATCCACCTGCAAAATGGATACCACAGATGTTAATAATGAATAAACAGGTGTTAACAATGGATACAACATGAATGAATACATCTCACATAAAACAGCATGGGGCATGTCTGACCAACTTCCCAAACAAAATAGCAGATGGGAGTGTAAGAGAAGACAGACAGAAAAAAAGATACATGCATAGTTGGCTTTTAATGCCTATATAGTCAACCACTGTCATAAAAACTACCCATACAACCACTGTCATAAAAACTACCCATACAACCACTGTCATAAAAACTACCCATACAAAGCAGCACATGGTCCATAACTCCCCACATACAGCCACACAGAATATAATATAGAGACATAAAACAGCACTGACATAAAATAGATAAAAATGACTCACATAAATCAGCACAGGAAGTGTAATACTAATACTGTAACTGTAACAGTAACTGAAACAGCACAGTGTGTATTAGACTTTAATGAAACTCCTGACATAAAACAGCCCATGGCCTGCAATAGAAACACCCCACATAAAACAGCATGGGGCCTTTAAGACGAAGAGAATCAGTTTGTTAGTAATTGGATTTTAACATCCTGGCAACCACACAGGGCCATGTACCAGAGGACAATCAAACTCTGCCATAAACAAATACACATTTCTCAATATAACTTTTCTCAAGTCAATCCACAAAACTAGAAGGGAGAAACGCTGCACACACACACACACACACACACACACACACAAATCAGCACAGGAAGTGTAAGAGATCACCACCTCACACAAAGTGGCATGGACTGTACAAGAAAGGCATGACAATTAAGACATTTGCCTGCAGACCCTTCCCTTACAAAATCAACTGACCTTTTCCATGCTCATTTTCTCTGGCATAACGATGATGCACCTGTAACCTTTGACAGCAGCAGCCAGGGCCAAACCAATGCCAGTGTTTCCTGATGTCGGCTCAATCAAAACATCCCCTGGCTTGATCATTTTCTTGGCCTCCGCGTCTTCGATCATGCGAAGTCCGATGCGATCTTTAACACTCCCTCCTGCGTTGAAGAACTCGCACTTCACCACTGTCAGAAAATGGACAGAGCTGATGTTTCAGTGAGGACAAGAGTACACCTACACTGCCATTACTGTATGTATATATACGCACAAGTTGGACTTTTCAAACCCCCATGCTCTGCATGGTAGGATTGTACCCATTCTTCTCTTTTTGCAGACGCACCCTGATATAACCGTAATGGTTGACTGGGTGTAAAACATGAAGTTATTTACTCTTTTTGCAGTAAAGACCAGGGGGGATGTGTTGAGAGGTCACTCTAATCTCAAAAAATGAAAGATGCACAGGCTAACAAGAAACACAGATGACAAGACTGAGTGTGCACACATTAAGCTGGACTATTCCAACGCCTATGCTATGTAGGTGAGGATTGTACCCATTTTCTCAGTCTCCCCCCTGCCCCTCCCCCCCCATTTAAAAAAAAATGGAAGTGAAGACCAGGGGTGACGGGTTGAGAGGTCACTAAGATCTACAAAAAACACAGGCTAGTGAAAAACAAAGATGATGGCAAAGAATTGATTGATTTTTTTACAAACAATTTTTTAAAAAGTAAACATCCAGTCAACCACAAAGAACACATCAAGATAATATTCAAGTCATCAAATCACAAACAAACTCAAGGTAAAAAAAATAAATATATATATATATAATTAACGCTGTAAAACTCCAAGTGCATTTAGATACAATGAAGTTGAATGAGCAGGCAAAACACAAATTAGGTATAGCATGTGTAGCATGCATGTACAAGCTCATACTACCTACTCCAAGCTTTAAGAAACAGCACAAATCATCATAATAAAGACTGTAAAACTCTCATTGTATATACTTCATGTTGAAGTGCATTATGATAAAATGAAGTTGAATGAACAGGCAAAGCAGAAATTGTATGAATTCCAGGCAGCATGTGTAGCATAAAAGTCATGCTAGCTCTCACCTACTCCAGGCTTCAAAGAAACAAGATCCAAAAACACAAATGGCTAAAAAGAATGCTATGTATTACAAAAAAATCCACACACACACACACACAAAATCACAACATGTAAATTTCTGGGGTAAGACCCTTTTTCAAGCTACAAAACAACACTTAAACAACAGTTAAATGATGAAAATGATATGTAGGATAAACAGTTCAACCAAAAGCAGATAAGTATCCTAATCTCATTTTTCATGATTTAACTGTTGTTTTGTAGCTTGAAAAAGAGGCTTACCCCCACAATTTGCATGCTGTGTTCTGCCATAGTAAACAGCAGTCTTTTAAACCAACTTTTTATGTTTGATTCTTCTAAGCATATAGTTGTTCACATGTTGTTTTGCAGCTTGATAAAGGGGATTACACCAAAAATCTGTGTGTTGCGTTTTGTAGTGTTCTTAAATAGTGTTCTTTTGAACCTTTGATATGTTTGGATCAATCTTTTATGTGTTTGGATCTTGTTCTAGAACACTAGCAGTCATTCTTGTGTCAGATTTTTCTTCTTTTTCAAAGAAACATTTGAGTTTGATAGCACTGCGTTCCCTGCTGGAAACAACTCACCACCTGTCTGCATATGCAAGGACGGGAGACGACGAAGATAACGATGATGCTGATGCTGATTAAGAACTTCAAGAAGAAGACTGACAGACTGACATATTTATCCTCAACTTACATAGTTCACAGGCAATGCCATCCTTCTGGGTAATGCGGTTGATTCGGACAAGAGGAGTGTTGCCAATGTTGTCAAGAATGGTGGACATGATCTTTGGCTTTGGGGTACTGAAATGTCAATCCAATCATCAGTAAGAACTGGTAATCCTTTCTTCTTCCTCTTCTTTTTTCTTTCTTTCTCAGATGCTGCACGCAAGCTTGATCAATATTTAACCCCTTCACTGCCTCAGCCTGTAAAATTTCTGGCCTGAAAAAAGCATGCACAAGCCTGGAAATAGTATTATTTTCCCATCCTACAACAAATCGCTTTTAATACTATTCATTTTGGTGGAAATCCGTTCAGATTCTAATGCAAAAAAGAAAAAGAAAATGCTTAAGAATTTCAAATTTCACACTTTTATTGCTCCTTTTCAAGTTACATTATGGCAGTGAATGGGGTTAAAACAGTAAACACATCTAGCCATTCTCAAACAATGAACACATCTAGCATTTCTCAAACAGTGAACCCATCAAGCTGTTCTCAAACAGTGAACACATCTAGCTATTCTCAAACAGAGAACACATCTAGTTCTTCTCAAACAGTGAACACATCTAGTTCTTCTCCACCACTGAACACATCAAGCTGTTCTCAAACAGTGACCACATCTAGCTGTTCTCAAACAGTGAACTCATCAAGCTGTTCTCAAACAGTGAACACATCTAGCCATTCTCAAACAATGAACACATCTAGCCATTCTCAAACAGTGAACACATCTAGCTGTTCTAAAACAGTGAACACATCTAGCTGTTCTCTACCACTGAACACATCAAGCTGTTCTCAAACAGTGACCACATCTAGCTGTGTTCTACCACTGAGCACATCAAGCTGTTCCCAAACAGTGAACACATCTAGCTGTTCTCTACCACTGAACACATCAAGCTGTTCTCAAACAGTGACCACATCTAGCTGTTCTCAAACAGTGACCACATCTAGCTGTTCTCAAACAGTGACCACATCTAGCTGTGTTCTACCACTGAGCACATCAAGCTGTTCCCAAACAGTGACCACATCTAGCTGTTCTCAAACAGTGACCACATCTAGCTGGTCTCTACCACTGAACACATCAAGCTGTTCTCCACCACTGACCCATACAGCTGTTCTCAAACAGAGCTGTGTTTATGAGGTGAGATGTGTCTATGAGGAGCACTTGTGCTCACATGTGGACAAGTCAATGAGGCAACTGTTCCAATGCACACGAAATGTGAATACACAGAACATGCCATACTCACACAGGGACATGTCGATGAGGTGACTTGTCCAATGACATCCCAGGTGTGTAGGTGCATTTGCTGACCAGATCCGGTCGCCGCCATTGTCGGAAGGGGCTCTCTTCCGCAGCTGTTTTGAGGTTGGACATGGTGTCTAGGGTCACCGCAGCTGTCTACCTGCAAGTGGAAGAACACAAAGTTAGGACCTGTCTGACTGTTGATTTTTTGCTCAGTTCAATGTTGCTTTACGTCCACAGAGACCATAAGGACTATTAGGGACATGGAGCCCAGGACAGCCATCTCAACTTTCACACAACTCCTGAGCTCTGATGAACTCTGAGCCTGCAAGTTCAAGTTCAATGTTGCTTTACATCCACAAAGACCATGAGGACTATTGTGAAAAGGGTGCCCAGGACTGCCACCTCAACTTTCACACAGCTCCTGAGTTCTGAGTGATTGATTAGTTCAGTGGTGTCCCTTTAAATGAACCAGCCTTCTAAAAATGTTCTGTCAAACCAAAGGGATGCTACTCAACAGGCAGCATTAGCTTGTAGCACTAGCCTGCCTCAAATAAGGTTACACAAGTTTACAAAACTAATGGTGTCTAGCCTAACCAATTATAGTATGAATAGCAACACCCCCCCCCCCCCATACTTCAGCCCACAGTCATCTGTAACCATACAAAGTTTGACTGCAGAAGCTGGTTGAGCAGGTCAGAAGGTTATCCTCCAGGCAAAACTCAGACCTTTACACTCATTCCAGTATACCCCCTCCAACTTTGTGGTGGGTGTGGGGGGTATAACTACAGAAGCAGAACATGCCTGGGAGGTCAAGGAATTTAAAAGCATTCTGATGTCTTGTTATTTAACTAAGTAATTCTCTTGCAACTATGCGAACGAATCATCCGAAAAAGTTTGTGTGTGTGTGTGGTGGTGGTGGGGGGGAATGAAGTGAAGTCACTGGGTATAAATCAGTGCATGACAATATCATATGCAGTTTTGGCTGATTAAACTTGTTTAACACCTCAATGTCTCCCACCCAAAAAAAAAAGTGTATGGCAGGGACCAAGATCCCATGAAGTGAAGTCACTGGGTATAAATCAGTGCATGACAATATCATATGCAGTTTTGGCTGATTAAACTTGTTTAACACCTCAATGTCTCCCCCCCAAAAAAAAAGTGTATGGCAGGGACCAAGATCCCATGAAGTGAAGTCACTGGGTATAAATCAGTGCATGACAATATCATATGCAGTTTTGGCTGATTAAACTTGTTTAACACCTCAATGTCTCAACAACAAACAAAAAAAGTAATGGCAGGGACCAAGATCCCAGGAGGTGGAGGAAGAGGGAGATTAAACCTAATGCTACACTGTCACCACCAGAATGACTCCTGCATTAAGATGGGCAGCGATGTGAGCCATTTTAAAGTTTCGTTAATCATGAGGGACAAAGTCCTAAAACAGTTTCAACTTTTGAAGAGAGAAGAGAGCCAAAGAGGAATTCAACCCGTGCCCTTCTGCTTACCAGCCTAAATCCTTATCGCTAGGCCAAACCAGCTCAGTTACAGTTTTAAAAGTCCCTACTGTGTGTGGTCTGCACAACAAGAACTGCTCATCTTACACCCACACAGTGTATCAAATGAAAGAACGAATTCCCATTAAAAAAAAGAAAAAGAAAAAAAGGTTGTTATAATTTACTAGTATTGCGGGGAGGGGGGGACTATATGTAGTGCCAAATGAAGGAAAGACCTCCACCACCACCACCACCCCAAAAAGGTTGCCATATGTAGGGGAGCAGGGTGGGGAGTGAGGGAAGCAGGTTGGAAGCATGAATGAAGAGTCACAAGTCAGAGGTTGCTATAACATAACTTTTATTTGCACCAACCAGGAAACAGTGTCTGTGTTGGAAAAGACACAAGCAAACAAAACATTTAGAACATGAAAGCAAACGTAAAGACTAAACAACAGCAATTATCTAATAAATACAGTAACCATGTAGTTTACTTGTGGGTTACTATAATACGTGACAAAATGAGTAATAATCAAGAACATAAATTGTGTACCTGACTTGCACTTAAAACCCATATCTCAATGTCGCGGTGAGTATACAAGAGATGGCCAGTCAATTACCCAGTATATAATAGTATACAATAAAGAGTCAAAAATATGGATTACCAAGATCATTCTTAACTAAACAGGAAGAGTGAGATGATTGTTACAGCAGTTCTACTTAAGCACACAACGAGACGGACAGTGACAAGGGTGGCACTTGGGACCATGCCATGAGCGGGAGGAAGTCAGTCATAAACTGACTGGCTCCAGCCTCGTTACTCAACGCATGTACAAAATGTACAAAATGGCTACAGCAGGTCACTGTTACAGACTAGCAGATTATATCTGTGAACGTCAAGGGTCTCACTGACATGGGTAGTGTATCACAAATCTAAGCTGTTGATCTGGCTGCATCTGTCTGCTCGGTTAGTGAACAGAGACAAAGACCTAATTGCCACCACTGACGTGCATCGCCGGCCAGTTCGGGTACACGCACAAAGACCTGGAAAGGGTTTACAAGCTAAGTAGAGTGAAAGTCTGTGCGCCCAAGACTGGGCCATACAAAAGCCAGATCAAAAGAGAAATAACATGTCTCACAGTTTGTGCAATCACCCCTATGCACTAAACCATATTCAACTAGTAAAATGAACATTCGACAACTATGAAGTCAACATCTTCAAAGTGTTAGACATGATATACCACCGATTTCATGTAGAAAAATAGATTGGTAGGAAACAAGTAAGTTGTGCCGCACAGAGATCTGCACGGCCACACTGACAAAGGACCCATACTTTAGAGTGATAACTTTGCATCGGCAAAGCCTCACTCAAACTGAACATCCAACAATGGCAACATAACATACTAGCTACATATTAGCTAACCAGGATTAGCTGTATACATGATGGAAGCGCTGGTCACCTTGTGGCATAAAGGCTTGAAATTTGAACACACATACAATGTACACTAATGCCATAGCTGCAACCAGGCCAAAATTCTGCATATGTTGGAACCAAAATCAAGGCACGTTGTGAACATGGTAACATACTTCATTTACATCAATGAGAAACAACAGAACAACAAGCCATAGAAAAATAACTACTTACAGGCTCTCCCCTGAGATGAAGACAGGAAACACGGCAAACAAACAACCTGCCTCTGCAGGGGCACTGTGGGGAAAAGGGATGCTGCTGGCCCAGCGCACAACTTTTAACACTTTTGATAATTGGGGCCATAAAACTCCCACCCAATCAAAAAGAAAAGGACAACAGGAAAGAAAAGATTAAAGGGTCATGGCCCGGAACACGCACAATACACTCGGTTACACCATAAATCACTGGTACTATAGTATCAGAGTGTGTGGGGGGGGTGGTGGGGTGGGGGGTAAGGCCATGACTGCAACACAATATGAAATCCATCTTAAGTTCTTACAGTTACACATGTACATGACACATAATGTGAATTGAAGCCAAGTCCCAAACAGTTTGTTTCTAGTATTACTAACTGCTTGCAGCTAATAGGAGTCACCGGATGCTAAAAAAACAAAAACAAAAACAACATCTGAAACAAGAATGACCGCTAGCTCTCTAAAACAAGATCCAAACACATGTTGTGTTTTGTCCCAATAAATAGCGTTCTTTTGAGCCTTTTAGATGTTTGAACCAAATACCTCATTTTACATGTAAGGACAACCTGATGTACCAGTCACCATTGTGACATGTATGCAAGGAAGGCTGACTATTTTTTAGCTCACTCACACACTGATGTATTTGCCTTGATACATGGTGTTATATAATGTTTTGTACTTTACACAGCAATATCATTATCAAGCAGAATTTCAAGTTTGTTCATAACTGGTTTTCAATATCCTGCCAATCGCAATAAACAATTATCTCCAAACAATGCTGAGTAGTGAACAAAATGCTTAGCTTGGATGAAAATTATAAGCTCAGGTTCAAATACAACATACAAGCTGTGCAGTTTCTTCACTCTGTGAATGGATTAGTCAGAAACACCACCCTTGCTAACCCTTTTTCTGGCACTACCCTGCCCTTCATCCTGCACCCTTTCATGCACTATTTTTTGCACCTTAGTTATTTATATTTGTAGGGGAGTCATACCTGTCAACCCATACAGCTTACCGGTATAAAATTTTAAAAAATCATTAATTTGGGGGGGATATGGCCATATTGGAAAATGGATACAGGAAAACATCATTTTTCTGAGATTTGGTTGTTGTTTTAAACTGAGCAAAAAGACTGCAAAACTGTCAAACAAGCAGCTGATACATGCCATCACCAAATGCACACTAACTGGCCTAGTGCAATAGGCTAAGAAATCTTGTCAGAAGTGAGATTTGAAGTCATGCATTCATATTTAGCATGACATTGCTTCTTCCTTCCACTGCCACACATGCCATTTGGAATTCAAAATGTCGTTGCTACCAGCAAAAAGACAAAAGACCCAGCCTGCATAAGGGAAATACAGGTTCACAAGCTCTGGACTAAGGTTTACTCCCAACATGGGTTGACAGCTATGGGGAGTGGGGTGGGGAGTGAGGGAAGCAGGTTGGAAGCATGAATGAAGAGTCACAAGTCAGAGGTTGCTATAACATAACTTTTATTTGCACCAACCAGGAAACAGTGTAGGCTCTCCCCTGAGATGAATACATGAACACCGGCCACAACAGCAAACAACCTGTCTCTGCAGGGACACTGGGGGAAAAGGGATGCTGCCGGCCCAGCGCACAAGTTTTAACACTTTAGATAATTGAGGCCATAAAACTCCCACCCAATCAAAAATGAAAAGGACAGGAAAGAAAAGATTAAAGGGTCATAGCCCGGAACACACACAATACACTCGGTTACATATTCACAACTTTGATTTGTGTTTGAGCGCTTGTTTTTGTCTAATGTATAAAGTGCGGAAGTAATTTATTATTAATAATAACAATAACAATAACAATATACCAGTGGGAAATTAAAGCGGTCGTTCGATCACACAATGAAGAACATATCTCAAATCATGAACCACACGCACATGCACACTCTTATACATACGCCCCATTCTCTCAATCTACATACACTAATACTTAGTTATAGCAAACCAAAAATTACCTCGAATAATGCTTTCTCTGTGTCAAACCAAAACGTAAAAACTCTCAAATTAAATAAAAATCATTAGGTTCACACATCCCCAACCCTCTGTTAGAAACAGACGTCTTAACGCATGCGCACACTCAGTTAATGACTGGTATAACTTTCATTAAAAACTGACAGAGCCAAGGGTAAAAATGAGGCTTTATAACGGTTTGTATTTGTTCTCGGAAATTAGTACTCATGTACTTGTTCATAAGGAATATCGTGTGCGAATGTAATGCTCCCAGAGGCAAAAAGCTGAATAAAACCCTGAAATCTTGAAACCTTTACATTTCTAGACTGTTAATCTCTGCCAGAGGTAGTCAAAAATGTCACCCTTGCTCACCCTTTTTCTATTACTACCCTGCTCTTCATCCTGCACCCTTTCCTTTTCTAGACTGTTAATCTCTGCCTGAGGTAGTCAAAAATGCCACCCTTGCTCACCCTTTTTCTAGTCCTATCCTGCTCTGCATGCTGCACACTTTCCTTTTCTAGACCATTAATCTGGGCCAGAGATAGCCAGCCCATGACAAAGGGTCAGTGCCCTCTTTAAGACCTGGGTCCATATGCATAAGGAGCAAATAGGTTAAAGGTGGATAGCCCCTAATCTCGGTCCATGCAAGTGTTTGTTTTGTCCTCAATTGCTGTGTTGTCCTCAATTGCTTGTCTTGTCCTCAAACTGTTTGTCTTGTCCTCAATTGTTTGTCTTGTCTTCAATTGCTTGTTTTGTCCTCAATTGCTTGTTTTGTCTTCAATTGTTTGTTTTGTCCTCAATTGCTTGTTTTGTCTTCAATTGCTTGTCTTGTCCTCAACTGCTTGTTTTGTCCTCACAATTGCTTGTTTTGTTTTGTCCTCAGTTATTTGCATCAATTTTTGTATGGTGTTTAGGCTGCTTACATGTCAAAAATCTGAAACAAGAATGACTTCTAGCATTCTAAAACAAGATCCAAACACACAAAAAGGTTCAAAAGAACGCTATTTATTTGGACAAAACTCAACTTGCTTACCGTTCAGAAGATAAGCGATTATTAGGACTATTTGCTCTTCGTATATGTATTTGGGCCATGGCCTTTGTTGACTTTTAAGATTTTGTTTTGTTTGTTTGTTTGTTTTGTTTTACAGATTACATCCATTCACAAACTACTAGTACTACCGTGAGCAAAGTATGTATCTCCTCCACCTTCTGTAAACTATTTTAGTTGACTGTTGTGGTGTGTGTGTGTGTTGTGTGTGTGTGTGTGTGTGTGTGTGTGTGTGTGTTTGGTGTGTGTGTGTGTGTATGTATATATGTATGTGTGTGTGTGTGTGTGTGTGTGTGTGTGTGTGTGTGATTTAACTCAGTGGTTAGAGTGCCAGACGCATGATTGAAAGGTTCTGGATTTGACTCATGTCCCCGCAGGAGTGGCAGGAGAATTTTCTTCTCTATGGTCAACTGTGCACTGAATCTTATTTTGGTATCCATTCCTACTAGTTACCACAGTAGCACATAAAAAATCCTGGTCATTCTGCCAAAAGTGCAGGTGGCAGGTTACAGCTAAACACACATGCACCCTACCTATGTGGCTTCAAGTAAAGTGGCATTGTAAACTGGTGCATGGTTATAACTTGTATGGTGTACACAGATCAGGCGCCGTGACGGCTACAATTTCACTTGGCACCCACCATATAACAACCACTGTAGCACTGTCAGTATACCACTTCAGTGGGTATTAAAAAGACATGCCATAAAATGATCCCGTCACTCTTTCAGCATAAGCATGCGACATGAGTACAGTGAGTGCTTGAGAGCAGAGAATAGCGCTATACAAAAGCAATCAATAGTAATCATAATAAAATCAAGTCCATTAAAAAAACAAAATTAAAAAAATACTCCATTTCAAGTTTCTATTTCAATGCCTTCTGTGCATTGGACAAAACATGTTTGGAGAAGGTGAGACCAGTTCCTTTAATGCAGTCCAGAGGATAAGCAATCTATGACCCCACCAAGATTTATACTTGAACGCGAGTGGAGAAGTCGCATTCGCCCAACCATCCGTGTCTAAGCCGTGTTTTAAAACAGTGGTGTGCATAATTATAATAATAGTAACTATAAAGTATAACAACAATTTTAATCATATATAATACTAGAAACAGTTCATATACATGTATGGTATTTAACATTGTCATTGTAATGTAATATCATGATACTGGCAGTTACACATATACACACACACACACACACACACACACACACACACACACACACACACACACATGCTCACCGACAAACTTTGGGATCAGACTCAGGACACAGACTGATACAATTCAGAAATGTCTTATCTTTTCTTTCTTTTTAAGTTTAAAAAAAAAGGGGGGGGGGGGGAGAGAAGAGATAATCCAAACAGTTAAACAGTTAACAATGATGAGAAATGAGAAAGAAACTTATCTTTTTGGGGGTTGATCTGTTGTCACTTGTAGGAAGATTGATGCCTACAATCCTCCTACAAATGACAACAGATCAACCAAAAAAAGATAAGTTTCTTTCTCATTTTTGATAATTTTGAACCATTTAACTGTTGTTTAAGTGTCATTTTGTGGCTTGATGAAGGGGAATTCCCCAAAAATTTACATATTGTGTGTCCGTGTCATAATAAGCATTCTTTTGAACCTTTTTGTGTTTGGATCTTGTTTTAGAATGCTAACAGTCATTCTGTATCAGTTTATTAATTTTTTTAAGAGACAAAGATGTATTTGTTGGCCATTTCACACTTCCTTCTCAGCTGATAATAACACTTTATTTATATATGATGCTGATTAACACTGTTTACATTTAACACGATTCAGCAGACTTGGGGACTGTGTGGAAAAATGATGAGGCAGATTTGAGGACTGTGTAGAACAATGATGAGGCAGATTTGAGGACTGTGTGGAACAGTGATGAGGCAGATTTGAGGACTGTGTGGAACAGTGATGAGGCAGATTTAAGGACTGTGTAGAACAGTGATGAGGCAGATTTAAGGACTGTGTGGAACAGTGATGAGGCAGACTTAAGGACTGTGTGGAACAGTGATGAGGCAGACTTAAGGACTGTGTGGAACAGTGATGAGGCAGATTTGAGGACTGTGTAACAGTGATGAGGCAGATAAAGGTCTGAAAAAAGTCTGTTGACTGCAAAACTAGGGCAACTCATCTCTCCCAGGCAAACTCTTTTTACAATTTTAGGGTGAAGCTATCATTCAACTTAATTAAGTATGTAGCTTAATTAATTAATTAAGATGGTGTGGCTAGAGCCATGCTGATCTGGGTATTTATCATTCCAGTGACCACTATGGTAATCAGACTAGTCTTGTCAGATATGGTGAATAGCAAAAACCAGTTATTTTTTGCTTTCTCTCTCTCTCTCTCTCTCTCTCTCTCTCTCTCTCTCTCTCTCTCTCTCTCTCTCTCTCTCTGTAGCAATGACACACCAACTCCAATAACTGTCAACTGTGGTGACAGCTGGACTCACGAAATTACATATTTTGAAGACTGAAGCAGCCAAATACACACTGAATGACTGATGCACAGACAGCACCAACAACTTGCTGCATGCGTGTTCCACATGCACCAAGGTTCCTACAAACAAATTCACTTTAAACTTCAGCCAAACTTTAGAGCACTGTCTTTCCCTGACCAAGCTGTGCTGCCCAGTTACATGTACTTAATTTACAATACATTTTGAAGCTGAACATGCACACTTTAGTTTCAAGTCAAATCAATTTTGTTTAAATTTCTACAGCCTCCCCCCCCCCCCCCTTTTTTTTTACCCCCCTGTTCTTTTTCTTCCGAGTACCAGTCAGTACCTCCCTCAGAGTATCCCTTCACCACCCCTTGATTAACCCACTGTCATGAAGATGAAAATACATAAATGGTTCAAAAGAATGCTATTTATTAGGACAAAACAGCATGCATATTTTTGGGATAATCTCTTTTATCAAGCTACAAGTGTCACTTAAACAACAGTTAAATGGTGAAAAACAATGAAAAATGAGGTAGCGCTAAGCCACAAGTTTATCTGTTTTTGGTTTCAAGAGCTATGTTGTTTTCCTGTCCAGCGCTTGGAAGAATGTTGCCATGACAATGACATATAATAGGTGTGATGTAATGAATATGATGCACTGTTTTTTTCAAAACTTTTCCATTTTTGTTAAAGACTGTATGAATAAAACCCTGCACACACCACACTGATGTCTGGAGTTAGTGAAAACATCCACAGCGAACAGCAATGCCAATGGCTACCAATACTAATATTACTATGTATGCCGTTTACATCATAAACTGCTAGGTTATAAAATCCATCATGTATGACCAGAGGAAAAATGAGTTGTATTCACCATACAAGAGTAGTCCCATGCCAAGCCTAGGAAGGTCAGTCCACAACCTCATCCACCTGCTGCCTCTCTACCATCAGAAGTTGAAGAGCAGCAAGCCCATCACCAGGCGGACCAAGGTGTTCCTTGGAGGCCACTGAGACCATCAATGGCTGCTTCCACTGTACAGATTGGGACGTCATGCTCTCCGGTGCCTCCCTTGACGAGCAAGTGGAGACCATCACAGCATACGTCAAGTTCTGCGTGGACATGCTGATTCCCACCAAGGTGGTGAAGACATACCCCAACAACAAGCTGTGGGTGACGAAGGACATTGCAGATGTGTTCAAGAGGAGGCAGGAGGTATTCAGGCGGGGTAGCATGGAGGATGTGAAGCGACTGCAGAAGGAGGCCAGGAAGGAAATCTCGGAAAACAAAAAGAAGTTCCGGCACAAAGTGGAGGACAGCTTTGCATCAAACAACTCCAGGCAGCTGTGGAGCAGTCTGCAGACAATGACAGGCTACAAGCCGAACAAGAAGTCCCTGGTTGCTGATGACCCACGGAAGCTGGCACATGACCTCAACTGCTTCTACACCCACTTTGATTCTACCGACTTCTCAGCAGAGCGTGCTGCTACTTTGGCGGAGGTGAACAGGATGGAGCAGAGAGAGGAGGTTTTGACAGAGGAGGAGGTGAGTCGGCGCTTCAGGCTAGTAAGCCAATGCAGTGCTTGTGGCCCGGATGAGATTCCAGGAGCTGTCCTCAAGCATTGCCATGACTCCCTTGCCCCAGTCTTCTCTACTCTGTTCCAGAGGTCTCTGGAATCGGGTCACATCCCCTCCATCTGGAAGTCCTCAAATGTTGTCCCTGTCCCCAAGAAACCCTCCCCATCTGCCCTCAACGACTATTGCCCCATTGCCCTGACATCTATCTATCCCCTTCAAATGTATGGAGCGTATTGCGCTGAAACGACTGCTTGCGGCTACCCAGTTGTTCCAAGACCCGTTGCAGTTTGCCTACACTACAAACAGAAACACAGAGGATGCTATCCTGACTGTGACCCATGCTGTTTTGAAACACCTGGTGAAGCCAAAGGCCTCTGCCTGGATGCTCTTCCTGGACTTCTCGTCAGCATTCAACACAATCCAGCCTCACCTGCTGATGCGGAAGCTGATGGTCATGGACATCAACCCCGTGATCATCCGCTGGCTCTGCAGCTTCCTGACAGACAGGAGAGCTGCAGGTCGTCAACTGCCTTGGAGGTGTCATCAGAGGTCCGCACCAACACTGGAGCCCCTCAAGGATGTGTGCTCTCCCCTGCATTGTTCACGCTGTACACATCCGACTGCTGGAGTACTACCAAAGACACACTTCAGGTTAAGTTCTCAGACGACACGTTGCTGACCGGCCTCATCACAACGAGTGAAAACTCGTACCACTGTGCCGTGGAAAAGCTTGTGGGCTGGTGCAACGACAACCACCTCCTTCTCAACGTCTCCAAGACGAAGAAGATAGTGGTGGACTTCAGGAGAGACCCCCCTGACTCCTCGCCCACTGGTCATCAATGGAGAGGAAGTTGAGATCATAGAGGAATAAAAGTACCTAGGCTCAATCATCGACTGCAAGTTGGACTGGTCCCCGAATGCCTTGGCCCTCCTGAAAAAGGGCAACCAGCAGCTTTACTTCATGAAGAAGCTGAAGTCTTTCAGCGTCAGCCCTAAGTGCCTGGAGCTGTTTTACAAGTCCACAGTGGAGTCTGTGGTGACATTCAACAGCCTCTGTCACTTCGGCAGCCTCAAAGAACAGGACATGGCTAGACTGTCCAAGATCACCAAGACTGCCAGCAGGCTGATTGGCAGACCTGTCCCAGACCTCCAGGCCCACTTCGAGGCGAAAGCAGTAAAGTGCCTGGAGGCCATCCACCGTGACCCCACTCGCCCGCTGTGCACAAAGCTGCAGGCCCACACTTCGGCAAGATCTGGAAGACTGATCAGTTTTCGGGCCAAGACAAGCCGGTTCCATTCATCTTTTCTTCCAGCTTCTGTCTGCCTTTGCAACGCTTGAAGTGATCTTGAGACCTGGGACAGACCTACTGCTGACAGGATTCATGTAGCTTACTGCTCTACCACGGTTCTGTTTTTGTCACCTTTGTTTTTACACATACTGTTTAAATTAAAGTAATTATGATTTCTTTTATTTGTGCGGATATTTATTATGTGTGTGTTAGGGCAGCTCATTTTATTAACTGGCTAGTGTGTTAGGCTGTTTTTACTTTCTATCTTGTACTATAGATGTTTGACATTGTTGGAATTGAAGTCCATTATGCATGTGCTGTGATATATCTGTTTGGGGGGGAACTTATTTTATTATTAATAATAATAATAAATAATTCTTATAAAGCGCTATTCAAATATCTTATAACAAAAACTACATTAGCATACATTTCAGCAAACAGAACCTTAATTATTGAAGCTTAAATTACCATTATCGCCTATCGAACATTAGACACACACACACGCACATAATGACATGCGCACACCAGTCTCCGCTCACCCACTCATATAGCAATTAACAAAATATTAACTTAATGATCTCAAACAACACCACCAATTTGAATCTGTCTTTTCACCCACCCAACCCGTGCCTCCTTCTCTTACCTAGATCTCTCATGCTCTCTCCCTCCTCCCTATTATTAAAATGGCTAATGTGTTTAAGTTGCCTGATGTTAACATATGTGCGTGGGGGGGGGGGGGGGGGGGGGGGAGGAGGGGGGACGAAATAACCTATTTATTTTTATTAAAACGGCTAACGTATGGGGCTTTTTTTCTTTTTTGCAATATACCTGTGATTTTATTTTATTACCTTTTAGCTTTACTGTGAGTCTGAGTGTACATGTCTTCTCATGTGATTGCAATTGATATTGATGTTTATTCTGCTTTTGCTGTCATATTCAACATACTATGTTTGGAGGTTGCGTATGACTCTATGAGGCTGTTTTACTGGTATTTGCATTATATCTATGATCTTATCTTGTACTTATGTATTATGTATTATACCGTGTGTTATCTTATTGGTATCTTTTATGCAGTCGTAAGGCAAATTTCTATGTTATTCATAGACAATAAAATTTCTGTATTCTGTATTCAATGTATGTGTTGATAATCAGAGCTCAGGACCTGTGTCAACAGGGAGATGGGCCTGGGCTCTCATTCCCTACCCCATTCTTCCCGCATCCCAAATATTATATGCATTACGGTTTCTGTGGACGTAAAGCACCACATTTTATTTTATTTTTTTGCATGTACTTTGTATGACTGTGTCGACGTATATTCCGTGCTCAGCGCAATGCTTTGTTAGCGTAAAAGTCTAAAACCTTCCGTAGTCCTTGTAAGATTAGGCCAGAGTGCAAAGTATACACTGTCTACACTCGGATCAGCTGGATACTTTTAGTGTGCATTTATTCCGTACGTTGTGATATTTTCTTACTGATAATGACCAGTATCCTTGTTGTCTGCGTGCTACATGCGAAACCAGAGCCCCGAATGTTTCGCTTGAGCTGCAAGCCTCCGTCGCTGACTGTCATGACCTACCTTGGTTGATGCAACACTCGGAGAGGTCCACGACACCCACGGCAAAAGCTCTGTGAATCACGCACAGCCCCACACAACTTTCTGCTGAAAGCAAGTTTGTCAATCGTTTGTCACGTCAGACACAGATTGAGGCGTGCGTGTTTTAGAAGACGTGCGCCAATCAACGCGAGCGAACAGACACGCCTTTCAGTGGTAACGATTCTGATTGGCTGAAGCAGTGAGTGCGCGCTATGGGAGGTGAAGGTCGTGCATTTTTTCACCAAGACCTTTCAATAAAACTTGAAAACTTATCTGTGTCATGTTTGCCGATATTCCTTATCTCAGTCACGTTTCTTATTGTGTCGCGACTATTGCGCGTGTACTTCACCGCTTTTCTATTGCTTTAGCAAACTGTAGCGTAATAAGTGTCATTGCTTTGCACGGCAACAACTCAAAACGGCTTGTTAGTCAGTTCACTATGTGATAATTATCACACTGTGTCGAATGAAGCTTGAATGGACTATATAATGACTAACTTTGACTTTTTCTTTCAAGACTATTGAAAACTCTCCTGGTGCGGTAAATTTACTGACAGTACGTGCTAATTTTATCCTACCAGTGAGCAGTAACTTGCACGTGTGCGGTCCTAGCCTTGATGGCGACTTCCTTAGCAACAGCTGTCGGCTAAACTTAGCAACCAGTCGAATCGACTACAGAACTTTTGCTTTCTGCCTGAGATTGCAAAGCAGCTGTCACCATGAGCATCAATTTCAGTGCAAACCAGGTACAGACAGACGCATTCTCCTTTTCAGATCACGTGATTGTATTTTCTATTCGTTTCAAGTGGCTTTAAAAACAATTGTTTAAATGTTTTGTAAATGAAATCATTGTAAGTTAACCATAAGTCGATGTGAGCGTACGTTTCGTTGATGTTGTTGTTAATGCTTCTGCTGCTGTTCGCTTCCTCTGATGATCTAGAACTGTGGTCTTCTTCGTGGATTAAAAAATCAGAAGAAAAAAAAGAAAAGAAAAAAAAAACGCTTTTCAGAAACTTATCCAGCTTCAATCTTCAAATATAAAAGTCGAGCTGTCACTGTTGACAGTTATTCGACTTGGTGTGCGCATTGCTGCAGACCAGAGAGAGAGAGAGAGAGAGAGAGAGAGATCGGCATTAACAAACACAAAACCACTTGTTTTCAGCTCTGTCACACTCACCAGTACTAAAGAGAGAAAAAAAAGATCACTGTCATTGTCTGCAGTGAATGATTATGAGAGGTCATAGTGGATGACTCAAGAGTTCAATTTTATGGACAGACAAATTTTGGTAAACTAACATTAGTTAGACCAGTTTTAATGCTTGAGCACATACTCCGAAGCTATTTTTTAGCCTTTCCCATGCATCACCTTGAAATTCAGAGTACGTCATGGGTGTCCATACGTCCATGGTCCTCACTAGCCCATTGGCATTTGAGTAAATATACCTGCCCATACTTAATGGGTGTGCCCACTTCCATGCTGTTTGCATAGAAGTCTCAAAGTAGTATGGGTGTTGTAAGACTTGCGAAGTACAGTGTGTGTGAAATTGAAAATGACACTGTCTCTTGAAATGGTATGGAGGTGACTCCACACCTGCTGTATACAGTATGTAAGGTTTTTATGGGTGTGCTCACACCAACAATGCATGCTTTGTCAGAGATATTTACTTATGCTGCACAGTCTGTCTGGAACAGTCTAACTTTCAAAGTTAGATCATCAAACACACTCACATCTTTCAAATCATCTTTGAAATATCACTTCTTCTAGCTGTCCTACTGACTGTGTGTGGTTGTGTGTGTGTGTGTGTGTGTGTGTGTGTGTGTGTGCGTGTGTGTGTTGTGTGTGAGTATGTGTGTATGTTGTGGTGTGTGTGTGTGTGTGTGTGTGTGTGTGTGTGTGTGTGTGTGTGTGTGTGCGTGCACGCACACATGTGAATGGACATTTGTTTTGACTGTGTTTTGGTTCTTTGCTTTGTGATGAGCTCTGTGCTGCAATTTGGGGAAACAGCACATACATGAGTACATTATTATTATTATTTATTGTGGCATGTAAGGTTTCCACTCTGAAAAATGTGTGTGCTCAAGAAGCGTGTGCATACAACATGTCATCAAGGTTCTTCATCAGCTGCCAGGCATGCTAAATATTGACTTCAAACTTGTCACATCCACCCATTCCTGTTTCTACAGAACTGTTCCTCTATCTGTCTGAACACATAAATGGGAAGCAGGGATAGTTCAGTGGTTAAGGTGCCAGACTCATGATTGAAAGGTCAGGTTCAAATCCTGCAGGAGCAGCAGGAGAATTTTCTTCTCCGGGGTCAAAGTTCTGTGCTGACTCTTATTTTGGTATCCATTCCACCCCTGTGTTACCGCAGCAGCACATAAAAGATCCCTGTCATTCTGCCAAAAATGCAGGTGGCAGGTTACAGCTAAACACGCATTTACATTACGTATGTGGTTTTGCATGAAGTGACACGATGCATGGTCGTATGGTGTACACAAAATGTGCCGAGACGGCAGCAGTTTCATATGGCACCAGCCATGCCAGTGCTGTAAGCACACCACTTAAGTGGATATTCAAAAAACGTGCTATAGAAGAGCCAGTCATTTATGTGCACCTGTTCTGCAGACAGGTACTGAGGGGCTGTGTTGGTGAGACACAGGTGGTTTAAGTAGTCTGTTCCGTGTTGGTGAGACACAGGTGGTTCCTCTAGTCTGTTCTGCAGACAGGTACTGAGAGGCTGTGTTGGTGAGACAAGTGGTTTCAGTAGTCTGTTCTGCACACAGGTACTGGATAGAGCTGTAGGTGAGGCAGGTGGTTTCAGTAGTCTGTTCTGCACACAGGTACTGGATAGAGCTGTAGGTGAGGCAGGTGGTTTCACTAGTCTGTTCTGCAGACAGGTAATGGATAGAGCTGTAGGTGAGACAGGTGGTTTCACTAGTCTGTTCTGCAGACAGGTAATGGATAGAGCTGTAGGTGAGGCAGGTGGTTTCACTAGTCTGTTCTGCAGACAGGTAATGGATAGAGCTGTAGGTGAGACAGGTGGTTTCACTAGTCTGTTCTGCAGACAGGTAATGGATAGAGCTGTAGGTGAGACAATCAAGCCTCTGCATTCCATCTCTCCTTGATCAGTCTCTCAACAGGTCCATGTAGCACATCACATCGTTCATGTACAAGACACTGCCAGTCATGTTACATCAGGTTGCACACTCTAAGCATCGCTTTCCAACACCTTCCTCCAAACTCTGCCAGAACTGGTTACGCCACTGAAGGGGCACTCTTTATCTCCATGCAGCTGTCCACCGACACTGTCAGCGCCTTCTGAAAGGTTTGGAAACAACATAGCATTGAAGCATGCACATAAGCATGATGCGCATCTGCCCCAGGTTAAAAAAAAGAAAGTTTGAGGCAGAAGATTTGGGTTTTATTTGTGCTTGTGTAAGCAATGTAATAATAATAATAATAGATTATTTATGGCGCCCCATCTTGTAAGAGCCCAGAGCACTTATAAGGATATAAGGATACACTCATTTCATCACACACACACACACACACACACACACACACACACACACACACACACACGCACACACAGATGCGCGCAGCACACCCAGACATACACACACACAGCCCCCCCACCCCACCCCACACAATGTTGGTGGTTATAAAGGAAACACCTGATATAGTTTGAGTTTCTGTTACAAACTTACTGCCATTTGAGCACCAATGAAAAACTGTCCATTAGCTAACAGTTTGTTGAGATCTATGGTGTAATCAATTACAGCAGGGTACTGATTGGAGAAAGGATGTCATAAACCACTGACTTGGAGTTTGATCAGGTGGTTCATGTTTGTACATTAGTATCATGAGCAGGTATTAGCATTAAATCAATGTTTTAGCATATGTAGACTGAGAGACAGGGGGTGTATGTCTAAGACTGCATTCATGTGCATGCATTTCATGACTTTGAATTATTGACATAAATTATGTGCAGTTCAATTCTTTGTTGTACATTAACCCCTTCACTGCCACAGCCTGTAAAATTTCCAGGGTGAAAGATGCATGGACGTGTCTGCAAACACAGTATTTTCCAGTCCTATGACATATCTACTTTCAATGCTAAGCATTTTAATGAAAATCCTTTCAGACGCCAGTGTGAAAAAGAAGACAAAATGGTTTAAGGGTTTCAAATTTTGCACTTTTATTGGTCATTTTCACGTGACATCATGGCAGTGAAGGGGTTAATGTATAAGGTCAAACAACAGCTTAAATTTTCTGCTGGGATGAATAAAGTATATTGTTGTTAGGGTTTACACCTAAGTGTACTTGTGTGTGTTTTAGTATGAGCAGGCCTTCGAGCCCAAGCGGATTCAGAACTGGGAAGAACCCAAGCCAAAAGGAAAGGTGAGTTCACCATACTGTTTCCTGCAGCACTGTTGAAGACATCGTGCTTATTGTTTGAAAAAAGAAAACTAAAGAAAGAAAAAATCTGAAACACGAATGACTGCAAGTATTCTGAAACAAGATCCAGACACAGAAAAGGTTCAAAAGAATGTTATTTATGAGGACAAAACACAACATACAAATTTTCAGGGTAATCCCCTTTATCAAGCTACAAAATTACACTTAAACAACAGTTAAACGATGAAAAGTGATGAAAAATAAGATGGAGAGCTAATCCACTTATCTGTTTAAGGTCGAGCTTTGTTGTTTTTGTGTCCAGTGCTTGGAAGAATGTCGGCATGACCAACATTCATGTTGTATAAAGAAAGAAAAGAAAAATGAGGCCAAACAAATGGCCATAAGCAAGATCCCCTCTCTGACAATTCATCTTTGACATTATCAAGCAGGAAGATTCTGTGTCAACAGCAGGTGGCATCATGATCAAAGTCACAGCCAAAATAATGTTGTAAAAACAATATTCTTTGTCGCATTTTTAAACTTCAATCCTTGATTTTAAGTTTCTGTTCTGATCTTCCTAAGTTCTTAGCTGCTGGATAAATTTGTTCACAGGTGTACATATTTTCTGCGTCAATTTTTGTACTTTCAGTACCCACGAGCCCGCGAAGGTTTCTCCAGGATTCACGCTAATGACCGTGGACACTTACTGCCCAGCGTGCCTCATCGCCGAGAATCCCCATGGGGAACTTTTGTTGGCACGTGGGACATGCCCACCAAAATTCCAGGTCAGTGGAGATAAATAAATACATTTTTTTTAATTAAAAAAAAGAGGCAGGATGGCTCAGTGGGTAGGGCATCAAACTGAAAAACCAGGAACAATACTGACATGGGTTTGATTCCCCAATGAGACGTGTAAGGGATTTTTTTCTCCCAGAGTCAACTTCCAGTGCAGACCTCTTTATGGTGTCCATACAGCCCCTGTGTGCAGTCACGTGCATTAACATCTGCGCACATGTTAAAAAAACCAAACACTGGCAGCCATACCATTGTTTGGACACAGGAAAATGCTGCATATGCTGGTAGGAATGGGTAGCGCTGCTCTTGCGGCCACTGTAGCCTTACCAAGGTAAGGCAACCCAAATCTCCAGCAATGGATGATGAAGTACTAAAAAGAAAATAACAACTTTTTACAGCCTAGGCAGCAGTCCTACGCTCAGCTTGGCTTAGGCTGCTGCATTTATATTTTGTATAGTTTTTATCTACTTTATTAATCCTTTGTAGGGGAATTAGAGTCACCTTACCTGGGTAAAGCTGCAGCAGTAACAGCATTATCCATTCTTGCCAGTGTGTGCAGTGTTTTCATGTGTCCAAACACTGGTATGGCTGCCAGTGTTTGGGATTTTCAACATTCACACAGATGTTGGTGCAAGCAATTGCACGTGGGGGCTGCACAAACACCATAAGACAGCCTGCACCAAAAGTTAAATCCGGGAGAAAAATCCCTTGCCGCACCGGGGGAATCGAACCTGCATCAATATTGCACCTGGCTTTTCAGTCCAGTGCTCTGCCAACCGGGATAGGCAGCTGTTATCCCACCCGTGAGCACCCCTATCCCATGATCTAAACCATAACTAAATCAGAAGATTGACACCAAACATGCCAGCTGTCTGTGCTTCCAGACCACAGATGGCGTTCCTGACAGCAGATGACTTGCAATGGAATGTGAGCCATGCTCAGACCTGCTCCTGAGCCAAGTCAAGCACAGCTTGCATCTGTCTCAGGATGGTGGGATGTAAAAGAGTATCCTACAGTATCAAATGCTGTAGCCCGCTCTCAGACTGAACATTTTCGCTTGTGTAAATGCGCCCATGGTTAAAATTGCATATTTTCATCCATTTAAAAAAGAAATCCTCCACACTGATAGCTTGTGTTTCCCAGGTACCTAACTGCTGAACTCCACAACTCAAAATGATAATGACATTATGATAATGAATTCTGCTCTTCTTTCTTTTTCACAACCGTAACACACATAGATGAAGTCTAGAACCAACTGAGACAACTATGCAACTTACTGTGTGTTGTTGGTTTACAACTGTTATCTACATGTATATCACTATATGTAACATAATATATAGCTTCATTCTGGAGCCTGTTCAGATGACTAAGACATTGTGAACAAACTATTGTGCATTTTTTAAATTATTTTTTATGACTGCAGCCTTGAAAACAGAACTAAACTGTGGAGCCAGCTAAGACAATTATGCATGTATTACATAATGATCAGTTCACAATGTTGTTTGCTTACAACTGTTGCCTGTGAAATAAAAGCTATACTGTAGAGCCAGTTCAGGGGACTTACATTATGATCAATTATTGTGCTTTGTTTTACAGCTCATGTCTTGGTAACAAAAGTTCATCTCTGGAGCCAGCTCAAATGAATATGACACTATGATCAGTAATTGTACCTTTCTTGTTTACAACTGTTGTCTAGGTAACAAACAGCTGAATCCAACAGCCAGATCAGAAGATGCACAGCTCAAACTTCAGATGGGGAAAATGGAAGCATCCGAGATTTTGTCTGGTGGACTGAAAAAGTGCAAGGTTGGTGAACTAAGTTTATATCAAACATTTGACCAAAACAACAACAAAAGTGGAAAAGGTGGGCAGGTGAAAGTGCAAACTGGATCCAGGAATTTGAAACTCTGACCTCCAATGACCACCAGCAAGTGTTTTGACACAACTGGCGTTTTTGCATGTGCACAGTTGCTCAAGCAAGCCAGCTGTCAGATTCCAACCCACAAAAGAGTGAACAGAGTTGTGCTGAAACACAAATCTGAAACAGAACAAGGCCCAGAGCACTCTGCAAAATCAGTACACAAGGGAGTTAATCAGCACTTGAAATATGTAATACAAGTACAACAACAAAGACCTGAGTTGTGTAAATAAGGTACATAAACTTCACCAGAGGTACATCCTCTAATGTACCTCCAGTGGAGTTTATGTACTTTGTATTTACATGCATGCCAGGTGAGAGTTACCGTAGGTGACTCAGGTCTTTGTTGTTGTAGTTGTGTTACATATGTCGAGCTCTGATTAACTCCCTTGTGTATTGATCGTGTTGAAACACAGAGTTGTGTTCAAACGGGCCTGGTATTAGGAACATACCAGACAGTCATCAAGCTAGCTGAGAGTCTTACCACCTTCACAGAGGTTTGTGTCCATCCTGCACCATCACTGCTCCATTGGATAGCAGTTCAGCACGGCTCTGCACTCATGAACAGGACCCATCTTGTACCTGGCCTTGCAACAGCAACCTAATCCTCACAGCGCTGCCTGTGCCACCAGACTGAACACCCACGTTCCGTTTCATCATAACAGGTGGCCTTTTTTGTAACTACCAGTCAGGATCAATAAAGAAGCCTTTCGCAAAAACAGTAATGATAATAATAGATTTTGAAAACAAAGGCGGTCAGGATCAATAAGGAAACCTTTTGCAAAAACAATCATGATAATAATAGATTTTGAAAACAAAGGCGGTCAGGATCAGTAAGGAAACCTTTTGCAAAAACAATCATGATAATAATAGATTTTGAAAACAAAGGCGGTCAGGATCAGTAAGGAAACCTTTTGCAAAAACAATCATGATAATAATAGATTTTGAAAACAAAGGCGGTCAGGATCAATAAGGAAACCTATTGCAAAAACAATCATGATAATAATAGATTTTGAAAACAAAGATGGTCAGGATCAATAAGGAAACCTATCGCAAAAACAATCAATCAAACCAGTCAGCCTATCGAGCAGGACACATTACGGAGACCGTTTTGTTACGTATTGTAAATGATATTCTCTCCGCTCTGAACAGTGACAACATTTCCGTTCTTCTTTTGTTTGATCTTTCTGCCGCTTTCGACACTACTGACCACTAAATTCTCCTCTCCCGCCTGAACTCTGTTTTTGGCATTCAGTCTACTGCACTCCAATGGTTTCACTCATATCTTTCAGACAGATATCAGTCCACTTCAGTCAATAACTCGTCTTCATCACCATCACAGCTCATGTATGGTGTGCCTCAGGGCTCAGTACTGGGGCCCATTCTCTTCATCCTGTACACTACGCCTCTCTCCGATATCATAGCTAACCACTCTGTAAATCATCAGCTTTTCGCAGATGACACACAGCTCCAGAAATCCGCTCCTCTCAGTGAAGTGACCAGTCTCACCAAAGAACTCAATGCATGCACAGACGACATAAAAACATGGATGGCGGAAAATCAGCTCAAACTGAACAACGACAAAACAGAAGCTCTTCTCTTCCCTTTTCGTCTTCCTTGAAACCTACAGTTTCCCTCCCTGATTCGATTACTCTTGGCTCTCACAACATCCCCATCTCTGATTCTGCCAGGAACCTTGGATTCATTCTTGACTCAAAACTGTCCATGAAGAAGCACATCATAAAAATCTGCCAAACTGCTTATTTCAAGCTTAAACGCATTAGATCAATCCACAGGTTTCTCACTGAAGACGCAACCAAGACTCTTGTTACTTCCTATATCCTTTCATGGCTTGACTACTGCAACTGTCTCCTCATGGGTACACCTAATTCTGTCATCCAACCTCTCCAGAAAATTCAGAACTTTGCTGCAAGACTTGTTCTCTTGGCACCCCGTCACCACCACTCAACACCTCTCCTTGAAAAATTGCTCTGGCTTCCAATTTCAGAGCATATTAAGTATAAAGTCGCTTGTATGTGTTTCAGTGCTATAAGTGGTTCTGGTCCTGCTTACCTCTCTGAACTGCTGCATGTCTACACTCCTTCTCGTACACTACACTCTTCTTCTGACACCCGCATGCTGGAAATCCAACAATACAAACGCAAGACTCATGGCTTTTGTGCCTTCTCTTGCTTTGGATCCCACATTTGGAATTCACTCCCACAAGACCTTAGACACTGCTCAACCTTGTCATCTTTTAAGGCCAAATTGAAAAGCTTCCTCTTCTCACAGTATTTCCATCCTAACTAATATCAATACCCAGTTTCTGCTACAGTCACTGTGTGTGTGTGTGTGTGTGTGTGTGTGTGTGTGTGTGTGTGTGTGTGTGTGTGTGTATGTGTTTCTGTGTGTGTGTGTGTGTATGTGTTTGTGTTTTTTGTTTTGTTTTTGTATAATACTTTGTGTAAATTGTTTTGGTAGGACTATGCTCTACATGTGTATAGAATATCATATTTAGGTTAATATGTATCATGTGAGCACTCAGGGTGTTGATGAGTGCATGATAAATGTACATTATTATAATCATAATAATAGATTTTGAAAACAAAGGCAGTCAGGATCAATAAGGAAACCTTTCGCAAAAACAACCATGATAATAATAGATTTTGAAAACAAAGGCAGTCAGGATCAGTAAGGAAACCTTTCGCAAAAACAATAATGATAATAACAGATTTTGAAAACAAAGGCAGTCAGGATCAGTAAGGAAACCTTTCGCAAAAACAACAATGATAATAACAGATTTTGAAAACAAAGGCATGTTCATGATGTGCTTATCCCACCATGCCGAACCACAATGTTCCAGTTTGTCATAACAGGTGGCCTTTTTTGTCACAGCCAGTCAGGTTCAATAAAGAGACCTTTTGCAAAAACAAAGGCCTGTTTGTAATAGGCTCTTCCCACCAAATCAAATGCCCATGCTCCATTTGTTGGAATACTGACAGGTGGCCTTTTCATCACAGCTTTTTGTAAAAAGTTCCCTTGCCTCAGCCATTCATGATCAGTGAAGAACCCTCCCTGAGAATACTGAACCTATCCTGGCAACCTGCCCCCCCCCCCCCCCCCCACCCCAGACCTAGGAAATTATGTTCTGTATGTTGCAGCAGGTTCCCATGCTTTGTTCAAATCAATGAAGAAACCCACCCCAACACAGCAGACCCCCTCCCAGCAGCACCCATCTTCCACCCCCCACCCCCAAACCTGGGCAATCATGCTGTTGGTTGTTGCAACAGGTTCCCTCATCTGGGTCAGTCAGGACTGTCAAAGAAGCCCACCCCAAGAACGATGACCCCCCACCCCCCACCCCTAAGTAATCATGTTCTGTTTATTGCAGTAAGGACTGATAAAAAATAATTTAAAAAACACACACCCTGGGAACAATGACATTCCCCTCCCATCCTTCCCCATCCATCCTGCATCTAGGTTCTGTTTGTTGCTACAGGTTTTCTCACCTCAGCCAGTCAGGTTCAATGAAGAAGCTCACTTTGAAACCAATGCCCCCCCCCCCCCCCACACACACACACACCTACCTAGGTAGTCATATTTTGTTTGTTGTGACAGGTCCCCCCCCCCCCCCCACCTACCTAGGTAGTCATATTCTGTTTGTTGCGACAGGTCCCCTCACCTCACCTCCTTCAGAATCAATAAAGCAGCCAACCCTGAGAACAATGTGCCCCCCCCCCCCCCACACACACCTGCCTAGGTAATCATGTTCTGTTTGTTGTGATAGGTCCCCTCACCTCAGTTGATCAGGTTCAGTGAAGAGTCTGACCCTGAAACCAATGCCCCCTTCTCACCTACCTAGGTAGTCATGTTCTGTTTGTTGCGACAGGTCCCCTCATCTCACCTGGTCAGGATTGATAAAGAAGCCAACCCTGGGAACAATGCTCCCCCCCCCCCCCCCCCCCCCCCACACACACGCCTACGTAGGCTGTCATGTTCTGTTTGTTGCGACAGGTCCCCTCAACTGTCGATCAGGATCAATAAAGAAGCCCACCCTGAGAACAATGCCCCACCCCCACCCCCCTCCTCACCTACCTAGGTAGTCATGTTCTGTTTGTTGCGACAGGTCCCCTCATCTCACATGGTTAGGATTGATAATTGATAAAGAAGCCAACCCTGGGAACAATGCCCCCCCCCCCCCCCCTTAGGTAGTCATGTTCTGTTTGTTACCAGGGGTCCCCTCACCTCAGCCGGTCAGGATCGATGAAGAGGCCAGCCCTGAGAACAGTGCCCCCTTCTCACCTACCTAGGTAGTCATGTTTTGTTTGTTGTGATAGGTCTCCTCACCTCAGTTGATCAGGTTCAGTGAAGAGTCCGACCCTGAAACCAATGCCCCCCCCCCCCCACACACACACCTACCTAGGTAGTCATGTTCTGTTTGTTGCCACAGGTCCCCTCGCCTCAGCCGGTCAGGATCGATGAAGAGGCCCGCCCTGAGAACAACGAACCCTTTGTGGTGCCTGCCTCACCTCTGACTGCCCCCCTGCTGGCCACCAAGGGGACGCTAACGCCACCTACGCTTCCCATGACCCACCAGGTGATGTGGCCCAAACATGGTCTCGACGCGGACCAACCCGTTGGCAATGCTGCTTCCCCCAAGCCCCCAACCCCCATGCCTCTGGCTGGGGAAACCGTGCAGGCCCAAGCGCGGCAGGCAGTGTCACCGGTCAACCCCGAACAGGTGGCCGTCAGAGGGGCGGTGGCATCGCCCATCGAGCCAGTGGTCGATCAGCTGAGAACGCCCGAAGCCGACGTGAACTGGCCCATCGCCAGGTCCACTGAGCCCCCGGCAGTGTGACACCTCTGAACTGCTTTTCCATTTGCTTCCACTCATTGTGCTTATTTGCCATTCATTTGTCCTCATGAGTTCCAAGTACCTCAAAGAAAAATGAAGCTTTGTTCCTCAGAGCATTTTGGTCATCGTCTTGTCACACTTGCTGAGCTGAAGGGAGGGGTGTGTTTCTTTAGGTTTTAGTCGTCATGTTTACCAAGAAAAGGGGAACAAGGTGAAAACATTGAAATGCATTAAGCCCTGGGCTTAGATTTGCAATAAACGGAAGAGGAAATGCTCAGTAGGCTAGTGTTTGTGGGATCAAATGGCTGGGGGGGGGGGGGGGGGGGGGGGGGGACTTGCTTTTTATTTTTTTTGGTTAACTCTGCCTATCACATAGCCTTTATTTATTTTTTTGCTTCTGGTTTTTTGTTTGTTTTTTCTTCTTTTTCTTTTGCTAGTAAAAATGTAAATAAGACCAAAGGTATCTGTGATAAAAGAGGGTTTTCAACATTTGTACATATGGTTTTCTGAAGACATTTTGTTTTTATCCTTTTTAACATTTGTGCACTGTCACCATTTCCTGAACTTTTCTCTTTTTGGAGTAGATATTGAATACTGAATTAAATATCCATGTTAACAGGCACATTCTAACAATGGAGACATACTTGAAAATCCTCATTAGGTGTGCAATGTTGCATAATGCAATGGCCCGAGTAACACTATAATTATTCTTTCAACAAAAAGGCGTTCCTGCAACTTGCAAAAACAAAGTGCATGGACAGAAATTTCTAGGTGTGATTCCTTTCTGTTGAGAATCTGGTCAACTTTCATTCGTCTGCGTACTAATTTTGATAGCTTTAATTTTTTGTGAACTTTTTTATGGCTGAGGAATGGTTGTGTGTTTGATCACACTGATTGTTCACTTTTGTCCATTTTTCATATTTGTGAAACATTTTTTTCCTTTCCTTTTTTTTCTTCTTCTTCTCTTCTTGTAGATATATGATGAATGTTGTTCACTGAAGTCATGCTGTTGATACTGAAATAGCGTAATAAAGCGCCACATACAACTGTTGAAAGAAGTGGGATTTTGTTGTTGACTGATCCACACACAACACAACACACACATTCACCCACACCCACATGCACACACACACACACACACACACATGCGCACGCACGCATGCGCACACACACACACACAGCACAACATACACAGAACAGCACAACACAACACACACTCATCACAGGCCACCACAAAGCCCATACCACAGTCACATACACAAGCAAGGCATATTTCAATCAGCAAAAATGTGTATTTACATATCTAGTTACAAATAAAACGAATGTGTTGACCTAAGAGTCCAACATTTTTGGGTCCGGAACAAAAAGCAACAAGCTGAATTCCCGCCCCCCCAAATCACTGCGTCTGTCCAGTGGTGCAATGCAAATGATAATTCTGCTGATGACCGATGGCCGATGATTCTGTCAATGACTGGAGAGATGATTCTCTTGATGACAGAGGACTGGATTGTGAAGAGGAGTCTGGGTGGACTCGGAAGGCCAGGCCTGGCAAGCAAAGACCAATTCAGGAGGGAAGACTGTCCAGTGAATCTGAAAATCATACTGATGGACTTAGATGAACAAGCCATGGTAACTCCCTTCTGATACACCTGTGACCTTGACACAAGGTCAAGATCATCATGTGACCTTAACACAAAGTCAAGATCTTCCTGCAACCCTGACAAGGTCAAGATCATCATGTGACCTTAACACAAAGTCAAGATCTTCCTGCAACCCTGACAAGGTCAAGATCATCATGTGACCTTAACACAAAGTCACAATCTTCCTGCAACCTTGACATGAGGTCAGGATCACCATGTGACCTTAACACAAAGTCACAATCTTCCTGCAACCTTGACACAAGGTCAGGATCACCATGTGACCTTAACACAAAGTCACGATCTTCCTGCAACCTTGACACGAGGTCACGATCATCATGCCTAGACAGAGAACTGGCCAGCCAGCCAATACACTAATAATTTTCATAGATTCTCTTTTTTTCCCATGTGAATCTATTTAATAAATTGATATTTCCACAGCACTACGTCACTAACTAAACAGATTTCTTTGGACACATCACAGCACGCTATGATAAAACTATCCTGCAAACTAATTCTTTTCTTCTCTTTTAATCAGCGATTACTGACCTCTGTCTCGATGCCTACAAACTAATTCTTTTCTTCTCTTTTAATCAGAGATTACTGACCTCTGTCTCGATGCCTACAAACAAATTCTTTTCTTCTCTTTTAATCAGAGGTTACTGACCTCTGTCTCGATGCCGTTTCTCTGGCCGAGTGGAGCGTGATTTCTGCGGTCGCGTCTTTCGTGTCTGGTTCTTGCTCTCCTGAGTTTTCTTTGTGCCAGCCGTCAACAGTGGGTGCACCTCTGAACAGCATGAACAGTCGAAACACACAGAATGAACAGTGTGAACGGTCAACAAGAAAACACACAGTCAAAATGAACAGCATGAACAGTCGGCAAGTAAACACAAGTAGTCAGAATGAACAGCGTGAACAGTCAACAAGGAAGCATGCACGCAAACAGAATTAACAGCATGAGCAGTCAACAAAGAAACAAACAGAATGAACAGTATGAACAGTCAACAATAAAACATGCATGCAAACAGAATGAACAGTGTGAACAGTCAACAAGGAAACACACACAATGAACATCATGAACGGTCAACAAGGAAACACACATAATGAAAGCATGAACAGTCAACAAGGAAACACACACAATGTACAGCATGAACAGTCAACAAGAAAACACACAGTCAGAATGAACATTGTGAACAGTCAACAAGGAAACACACAATGAACAGCAAGACAGGTCAACAAGGAAACACACAATGAACCACATGAACAGTTGACAAGGAAACACATAGAATGAACAGTGTGAACAGTCAACAAGGAAACACACACAATGAACCGCATGAACAGTCAACATGGAAACACACAGCCAGTCAGAATGAACAGCATGAACAGTTGACAAAGAAACACACAGAATGAACAGTGTGAACAGTCAAAAAGGAAAAACACACAATGAACAGTTCAACAAGGAAACACACAGGAATGAGTGAACAACTGCTGGTGAAATGTCCTCACAATGCAACAAAAAACAAGGAAACAATAATACACAAATGCTTTCAACACACAGCCAGTCAGAATGAACAACATGAACAGTCAACAAGAAAACATGCAGTTACACTGCGTGCTCGCATGCGCGCGCACACACACACACACACACACACACACACAATATCACACACACACACACACACACCTGCACACATTATCACAAACACACACACAAACACTCTCTCTCTTTCTCTCACACACACACATATGCACATACACACACACACACTCACACATGCGCATACACACCCACATAAACATGCCCATATACATACACGTGCACACACACACACACACACACACACACTAACACATGCACACTAACACACACTAACACACTGTGCATAAACACACACACGTGCACACACACACACACACACAGACAACTCACCACCAACAGGAGCGTCAGGCAAGTCGACGTCTACAGGCTTCACTCTTTTCTTCTTGCTGGACCCAGAGTCTGTGCTGCCATGACTACGCTTCTTTTCCGGCGGTGGGGGGGCTGGGGGCCCCTCTTCCATCACCTGGGGATCACACACATGAGCTGAGGCCAACAGTTAAACATTGGTGTTTAGAAAGTATTCAGGGAATTCATGCCTGTCAAACAGTTATATGTCTACAGTGTAGCAGTAACTTGCATGAGAGCTGCCTGACAACAGAGCACCCAGAAAACAGAGCACCCTGACAACAGAGCACCCTGATGACAGAGCACCCTGATGACAGAGTATCCTGACAACAAAACACCCTGATGACAGAGCACCCTGACAACAAAGCACCCTGATGAGAGACCACTCTGACAACAGAGCACCCTGACAACAGAGCACCTTGATGACAGAGCACCCTGATGACAGAGTACTCTGATAACAAAGCACCCCAACGAGAGAGCACCCTGACAACAGAGCACCCTGATGACAGAGCACTCTGATAACAAAGCACCTGATGACAGAGCACCCTGAGGAGAGAGCACCCTGACAACACAGCACCCTGGTGAGAGACCACCCTGACAACAGAGCACCCATGTGAGAGACCACCCTGACAACAGAGCACGCTGATAAGAGACCACCCTGACAACAGAGCACCCTGGTGAGAGACAACACTGACAACAGAGCACCCTGGTGAGAGACCACCCTGACAACAGAGCACCCTGGTGAGAGACCACCCTGACAACAGAGCACCCTGGTGAGAGACCATCCTTCTTGTAAGGCCACCTTTTTTCTTTAGACCTTGCATATAACTCCCCCTCCCCTTTTTAAGACCACTTTTACTTATTTCCAGAGCAATCTTTAAACGGCCTTCAGCTGAGTGTTCAGATTTAGTCAAGACTGCAGTGCCTTGCAAATACCGCATTATGTACTGTCGTGTGGTAGAACAACATCCCCACCCCCTACACAAAGCAAAAAAGACCACTCACCCACTGGCTCAGTCAGCTACTTTTTAAAACAGGGATATTTTTCAAGCTCTCCAGTAAGTGACCGTGATTGTAATGTATATTTGTCACCAAAAGAAAGAATGAAGAAGGGAAAAAATCACCATCACCAACAAAACCAAGGTCTAAGTGAAATTCCATTCTGTAATTTTATGAGCACCAACAAACCCAGCTCTAAGAAAGAGAAAGCCAAAGTGTACCTGCACCAGGAAACACTTCTGTGAGAAAGCCACCTCTGCCACCAGCAAACAAAACAAGCCTCAAGTAAAACAACAACAAAAGTTGTAATCATCCAGAAACTAAGCCCTAACTCTAAGTCAGAATAAGCCAACTTTATCAACATCAATGGTCCAACAAAGCCAACTTCCCCATCACCCATAAACCAATGTTTCCAAAGTAAAGCAAACAACAAGAAGTTGTAAACATACAGAAACCAGGCCCTAACACTAAGTCAGAATAAGCCAACATTATCATCACTAACAGACCAACAAGGCCAACTTCGCCTTCACCCAGAAACCAATGTTTCCAAAGTAAAGCCAACTTTATCATTTCAACAGAACAACAAGGCCAACTTCGCCTTCACCCAGAAACCAATGTTTCCAAAGTAAAGCCAACTTTATCATTGTCAACAGAACCACAAGACCAACTTCACCTTCACCCAGAAACCAGTGTTTACAAAGTGAAGCCAACTTTATCATTTCAACAGAACAACAAGGCCAACTTCGCCTTCACCCAGAAACCAGTGTTTACAAAGTGAAGCTAATTTTATCATCATTAACAGACCAACAAGGCCAACTTCACCCTCACCCAGAATTAGAAACCAGTGTTTACAAAGTAAAGCTAACTTTATCATCATCCAGAAACCAGTGTTTACAAAGTGAAGCTAACTTTATCATCATTAACGGACCAACAAGGCCAACTTTGCCTTCACCCAGAATTAGAAACCAGTGTTTACAAAGTAAAGCTAACTTTATCATCACCCAGAAACCAGAATTTACAAAGTGAAGCTAACTTTATCATCATTAACGGACCAACAAGGCCAACTTCACCCTCACCCAGAATCAGAAACCAGTGTTTACAAAGTAAAGCTAACTTTATCATCACCCAGAAACCAGTGTTTACAAAGTAAAGCTAACTTTATCATCATTAACGGACCAACAAGGCCAATTCTGCCTTCACCCAGAAACCAGTGTTCCTAGAGGAAAGCCAACCCTACCATCACCAACAAATCAAGCTCTATTTAATGAATGACCAAACTATTCATCACCAGGAAACCATGTTTCAAAAGGAAGCACAAATTTTATCATCACCAGCAAACCATGCTCTAAGCAAGAAACAACCAATCTGTCGTCACAAAGACGGCAAGAAACCAGGTTTTAGGGGAAAGCACATTTCACAATCACCACTCATGAGCTGGTTTGGCCTAGCAGTAAGGTGTTAGGCTGGTAAGCAGATGGACCTCGGTTTGAATCTACTTCAGCTCTTCAAACGTTGTGGTCTGTGGACATTGTCTTGTGTCTTTGTCCCTCACAATTACAAAACATTAAAATGGCTCTCATCGCTGCCCAGCTTAATGCAGAAGTCATTCTGGTGGTGACAGTGTAGCAACAGGTATATAATCTACCTCTCCCCCCACCTCCATACTCCCTTCCCCCCTTCTCCCCATCCCTAATAAGACTTATGGTTTCTGTGGACGTAAAGCACCAAGTTTACTTACTTACTTTTACACAATCACCAAAAAAATGTCTAACAGAAACCGAGAAAGCCATTAACTTTGTCATTACCAACAACGCAGGCTCTGAAAGAAAGTGAACTTTATCAATCTGCTTAACCCATCAGATTCCATACCCACTAACCCATATTCAGGATGCATAACTGGTTAGTTAGTCTGTTTTAGCTGAGTGTCATTTGTGGTTAAGTACAAAAACCTGCAACCCCTCTGAACACCCTGGCAACAATCAACAAAAAGCCATGCCAATGGAGTTGCTGGGTTTGTGGCAAAGACAGGAACAGAGATTTTAACCCTAGATGCTTGGAGACAGAAAGGCCATCTATATCGCTAAACAATCTCCTGTCTGACTGTGGGCATGGCATGGAATACTGTGTTTACACTTAGCCATCCCAGGACAGATGTGAGATGTGTTCACAACATAATGCTCTGGAGCTGTGCAAGGCTGATTACAGCTCGATTCCACTGCCCGTCACCCGTTGCCTGGAAGTATGGCAGACACATAAAGCCAGGTGTAAAGCCAGCCGGAGCCAAGCTAGGAATGAAGCCAGCCCCAGCCATACTTCACATCAAATCAGCCTAAGCCAAGCCAGCCACAGAGCCAGCCCAAACCAAGCCAAGCTTGGCGCCAGTCCCTGCCAAGCCAGGCATAAAGCCAGCCCATGCCAAATCAGGCATAAAGCCGACCCAAACCAAGCAAGGCATGAAGCCAGCCCAAACCAAGCCAGGCATGCCAAAGCAAGCCCAAACCAAGCCAGGCACACCAAACCAAGCCAGGTGTGGAGCCAGCCTAAGCCAAATCAGGCATGACGCCAGCCCAAAGCAAGCCAAGTGTGAAGCCAACCCAAACTAAGCCAGGCATGAAGCCAGCCAAACCAAGCCAGGTCTGGAGCCAGCCCAAGCCAAACCAGGCATGAAGCCAGCCCAAACCAAGCCAGGAGTGGAGCCAGCCCAAACCAAGCCAGGCATGAAGCCAGCCCAAGCCAAGCCAGGCATGAAGCCAGCCCAAACCAAGCCAGGTGTGAAGCCAGCCTGAACCAAGCCAGCCCACACCAAGCCATCCCACACCAAACCAGGCATGAAGCCAGCCCAAAGCAAGCCAGGCATGAAGTCAGCCCAAAGCAAGCCAGGCATGCCAAAGCAAGCCAGGCACGGAGCCAGCCCAAACCAAGGCAGGTGTGAAGCGAGCCTGAACCACGCTAGGCATGAAGCCAGTCCACACCAAGCCAGGCATGAAGCCAGCCCACACCAAGCCAGGCATGCCAAAGCAAGCCAGGCATGAAGCCAGCCCACACCAAGCCAGGCATGCCAAAGCAAGCCAGGCACAGAGCCAAGCCAGGCATGCCAAAGCAAGCCAGGCATGGCAAAGCAAGCCAGACATGGAGCCAGCCCAAAGCAAGCCAGGCATGAAGCCAACCTGAGTCACACTGCAAATGGCTTCACAGAGGGGTGCTCTTTCACAAGGGTGGTATTATTCAACAATCTTCTTTTTCCTCCTCATCCTGTTATTCAACAATCTTCTTTTTCCTCCTCACCCTGTTATTCAACAATCTTCTTTTTCCTCCTCACCCTGTTATAACAATCACGGTTGGCGGGACATTAAAAATCAGTTACCTGTCTATCTTTTTTGGCAAGACATTAAAAATCAGTTACCTGTCTATCTTTTTTGGCAGGACATTAAAAATCAGTTACCTGTCTATCTTTTTCCATCTTGTAGCAGCAACAATCGTGTGGAAAGCGATCACTATGCTGCTTTTAAACAAAGCATGTATACTTACGTCTTTCCATACCACCAGCCATTAGGCTTTCTGTTACTGAGGCATGGACGTGGGATTCTCCACAAGTGGGCTGAAGATCTTAGTGTGTGTGGTGTGTATGATGGCGAAAAAGACATAGACAACACCGTGCAAGTGTTTATACACCAATCGAAAAAGTCCCCTAGCCTGTCTCAACCAGGGTTTGTACCGATGCTGGATGTTCTCACTGGCCATTATAATGCACCATGTTAGACAGGCCATCACAATGCAGCATGTTAGACTGGCCATCACAATGCAGCATGTTAGACTGGCCATTACAATGCACCAAGTTAGACAAAGACCCCAAACACCACTTACACATGAAATGGCAGGTTTTCTACAGAATATAACTACAGCATATATATATATATATATATATATATATATATATATATATATATATATATATATATATATATATATATATATATATATATATAATTATACTGAGCACATGCAGTTCAAACAGCAGCTGGGGTTAATATTTCTACAGCAAGCATACAACTCCAACTCTTCATACACTGTGATCAAACAACAAAAGTATAATCATCAAACAACAAAAGTATAATCATCAAAGCAATTAACAAACAAAAATGGAAACAGAAAAAGGCAAGCTAAAACACAAAAGGACGAACAGTACCTGATGTTTTTTCTCTCCCTTTGTGACTGGTAAAATGCAGGGTAACCTACACCCTTTGCACTTACAATTTTTATGTGAAAATGTTACAACTCAGCATTCTGTTTAGCTTTACGTGTATTTTTCTCAAGAAAGTATCTGGTAAAAATGTATTAAAATCTCAGAAAATTCCGCAGCATTTGCTCTCTACAGAAGTTACAATGCTCAGCTACTGTTTGTGATGTTATTACAGTCTGATTCATTTGACTAGGACCAACAGGCTATGGTAGAAACCCACCACTTAATGCCTGAACATGTAACAGACAAGGCATGCATAATGCACAATCTGGAAAACTTCCCCACTCATGTCAGATGGACAACCAACTCACCTCTGAAATTCACAGGACACAATGTGACATACCCAGTCCTGATGGAAGCTTGCAATGTTGTATACATTTATAACTAAGTGTCATGAAGTACACCTCTGTGACTATGACAAACATCCTTCTGCTCTACTGTTCATGAGCTTTATGTTTAATGGTCAATGGACAACTTCAAGTTTTACCATTCAAGAAAAGTGGTTACCTTTGAGTTTTACCATTCATGGGTGATGGTCACCTTTGAGTTTTACCATTCATGGGTGATGGTCACCTTTGAGTTTTACCATTCATGGGTGATGGTCACTTTTGAGTTTTACCGTTCATGGGTGATGGTCACCTTTGAGTCTTACCATTCATGGGTGATGGTTACCTTTGAGTTTTACCATTCATGGGTGATGGTTACCTTTGAGTCTTACCATTCATGGGTGATGGTTACCTTTGAGTTTTACCATTTATGTGTTATAAATATCTTCAGCTTTACTATTCATGTGTGATGAATACCTTTGGTATTTGCCATTTATGAATGATGGTTATCTTTTACAATTAACTTGTGAAAGATGCATGCCCATTATTCTATTTCATTCATGGGTAATGGTACCTTTTTTTACGATTCATGAGTGATGGATGACTTTTACCTTTACCATTCGTGAGTGATGGATATCACTGAGCATTTTTCATTCATGAGTGATGGATACCTTCAAGTTTACAGCATGGCCAGCATCTTTAAGCATTACCATTTGCGGGTAATGGATACCTTTGAGATTTACCATTCATGAGTAATGGATATCACTGAGTTTTACCATTCATGAGTGATTGATACCTTTGAGATTTACCATTCATGAGTAATGGATATCACTGCAGTTTACCATTCACGAGTGATGGATACCTTTGAGATTTACCATTCATGAGTAATGGATATCACTGAGTTTTACCATTCATGAGTGATGGATAAATTTGAGATTTACCATTCATGAGTAATGGATATCATTGAGTTTTACCATTCATGAGTGATGGATACCTTTGAGATTTACCATTCACAGTTGATGGATACCTTTGAGATTTACCATTCATGAGTAATGGATATCATTGAGTTTGACCACTCATGAGTGATGGATACCTTTGAGTTTTACCATTCATGACTGATGGATACCTTTGAGATTTACCATTCACAGGTGATGGATACCTTAAGGTTTATTACCATTTACAAGAGATGGCCAACAACCTGAGTGATGCATACCTTCAAGTTTGTCTTTACAAGAGATGGCCAACACCTGAATGATGCATACCTTCAAGTTTGTCATTTACAAGAGATGGCCAACACCTGAGTGATGCATACCTTCAAGTTTGTCATTTACAAGAGATGGCCAACACCCGAGTGATGCATACCTTCAAGTTTGTCATTTACAAGAGATGGCCAACACCTGAGTGATGCATACCTTCAAGTTTGTCATTTACAAGAGATGGCCAACACCTGAGTGAGTACCTTAAAGTACCTTTGACATTGACGAGATGGCCAACACCTGAGTGATGCATACCTTCAAGTTTGTCATTTACAAAAGATGGCCAACACCAAAGTGATGCATACCTTCAAGTTTATCATTTACAAGAGATGGCCAACACCTTTGAGATTTACCATTCATGAGTGCCAGACACCTGTGAGATTTACTATTCATGAGTGATGGATACCTTCATATTTGTCACTTACAAAAGATGACCAAAACCAGAGTGATGTATACCTTTACATTTGTCATTTACAAGAGATGGCCAATACCTTTGAGATTTACCATTCATGAGTGATGTATACCTTCAAGTTTGTCATTTACAAGTGCTTGACCAACACCTTTGAGATTTACCATTAACGAGTGACAGACACCTGTGAGATTTACTATTCATGAGTGATGGATACCTTCATATTTGCTGCTGTGCTAAGAGAACCAATTCGCAGCTGCTCTCACCGATGTGGACATCAGCAGTGGAACAGAAAATAAAGTCAGCCAACAAAAATAAATGGAAAAAAAAGGAAAAAACTGCAACTAAAAACAACACAAAGAAGGGTTAATATAGGAACAGCAATGTGGAAAGAAACAGTAGGTATAAACACAATCATCTTCAGACATGCAAAATACAAAGCAATGACCCTTTCAACGCCAAAAGCCCGCATTGCCCTGATGGCCCTTCAAAGTGTCCAAAGCCACTGGTTTCAACACTTTGTTATATTTGTTACTGATGTTTTGGGAAACTGGGGGAGCCCTGAGAAATCAACAAACCAAAAAAGAAGGGAGTTAATCATTGCTCGAAAGATGTCACATGAACACAACAAAGACCTGAGTTGGGCTCCTAAGGTAACTCTCACCTGACATGCTAATAATTATAAATTCCACCAAAGGTAGTTTTTAAAATTATTTTTAATGCTTTTGTTGCTAAAGTGACTAAGCAGTGCCTTCTAGCGAGAACACCAATGTCGCTGAGCAATGACTTGTAGCGAGAATGCCAATGTAACTGATCAGCAACTTGGATCAGCGGAGTTATTAAACCTTGTGAATTTTTTGTGAATGAAAGCACATGTGGCACCAAAGTTAGTCATGTGACTAAAACAAGACCGGCTTTCATTTGGCACTGAAATCTCATTGTTTTTGTCTGATTTTTACTGCATTTTCAATATTTTTCAGACTTGCGAAAATGGCTCACACTTCATCAATGAGCTCTTCCTCACATGTAACTGTTCAACTACAGTACGGAGCAGGCAATGAGCATGGTTATGGAAGATCAGTCACCAAATGTACTTGCTGCTGACTGTGGTTCAGTTTAAGATTTTCTTTGTCTATTTTATCGTGAGTGAGCTGTAAACAAATTATGCAAAAACACTAAACATGTGCATTCCATCAACTCTATGACATCAAAATCAATAATCTCAAAATAAACCAACCCATTCCATGCTCCATTCAACTGTCTTTAAATTGGTGTATAGATGAATAAGACTGGATGAGTGGTTGAGAAGATGCAGCAGTTTAAAGTAGGCAGGCAGTGATCTGCAATGTAGTACTCCTGTACAGCTGGTTCTGAGCTGCGGTGTGTTTCTGCACTGCTGGTTTCCAGGTGTATACTTTGTATGCATAGCTGGTTTCCAGGTGTATACTTTGTATGCACTGCTGGTTTCCAGGTGTATACTTTGTATCCACTGCTGGTTTCCAGGTGTATACTTTGCATGCACTGTTGGCGATAAAAGGGTTAAGTGAATAGAGGATGTGCCTTCGGTAGAGTTTATGTACCTTGTATTTACTGGCAGGCCAGGTTAAGTGAATAGAGGATGTGCCTTTGGTGGAGTTTATGTGCCTTGTATTTCCTGGCAGGCCAGGTGAGACTGAAAGTTATATCACAGATGACTCAGATCATTTTTATTGTGTTTGTGTGATGTACAGCTTTCAAGTACTAATTAACTCCCGTGTATTTTGAATATACACATTATTGATTCTTGGATCTAGGCCTCATTCTGTTTCAGACTGGAGCCCTTCAGAGTTAAATCAAACGCCCTTTAGTTAAAAATTAAATGAGGCGAGTCATCAAAGGATGCCCAATCCTTAGTTATGCGTGCTTCCACAGGCAGTGAATACTGCTTCCACTACCAAGTACTTGTGGCACACAGGCCATGCTTTAACTGGCTTCAGTCACTCTCTAACAGTTGGGGATTTCTGCCATCTTCATGATTTGCAAGGTTCTTTTTCACCCCCCACAGTCTACTCCCACCCCTCATTTAAAAACAAAACAGACTTTTTATGAAATGTCAATCTCCTGAACAATGAAGGAATGCAGTGGTCACTGCCGCGTGGAGGGGCACAACTTGGGAGTGTGGGCATTTCCAGGCACTGGCGCTGAGAGGCTAAGGCATTCAATTTCTATACTGGCATCACAAGGGTTAAATACAAAGTAACATCAAAGTACAGCAGCCTTGCTCAGGCTTTTGTTTTCAAAGTCCATCATGTTTTTTGTTTTTTTAAATACATATATTGAAAAAAATTGGGGCGGAGGCAGGTGGGGCATTTCAGGGCACTGGTGTTGAGAGGCTGCGGCATTCAATTTCTGTACTGGCATCAGAAGGGTTAAATACAAAGTAACATCAAAGTACAACAGCCCTGCTCAGGCTTTTGTTTTCAAAGTCCATCATGGTGGGTTTTTTTAAATATACATATTTTAAAAAATTGGGGCGAGGGCGAGGGTGGGGCATTTCAGGGCAATGGCGTTGAGAGGCAGAGGCATTCAATTTCCATATTGGCATCACAAGGGTTAAATACAAAGTAACATCAAAGTACAACAGCCCTGCTCTGGCTTTTGTTTTCAAAGTCCATCAGAGTTTGTTTTTTTAAATATATATATATATTTATTTTTAAATTGGGGCAGGGGCGGGGGCGGGTGGGGCGCTGGCATTGAGAGGCTGAGGCATTCAATTTCTATACTGGCATCACAAAGGTTAAATACAAAGTAACATCAAAGTACAACAGCCCTGCTCAGGTTTTCAGTTTTTAAAGTCCATCAGTGTAAAAAATAAAAATTGGGGGTGGGGGCGAGAGGGGAGTGGCGGGGTGGGGAGGGGGGCTGGGGTGGAGAGGCGGGAGGCTGAGTATATATGAGCACCTCAGGCTCAAACAAGACAGAATGTAAAGTCATGAGTCCTCATTATTATTACTACATCCGCCCAACGCGGAGGAGCTGAAAATGCAAGCCAAACCCACTGGGCTACAACACTGAATGTATCATTCACAATAATCTGTCTGAAAATTTGTTAATGTTATTCTGTGCATCTGGGACAGTGGCAAATTTTGAAGGGACAACATTGTGAGCTACAGCTCTACGAGTTAAAAGATAATGAATGAATTCTGACTAATTAGGGTTAAAAGATACTGAATGAATTTGGACTAATCAGAGTTAAAAGATAATGAAAGAATTTGGACTAATCAGAGTTAAAAGATAATGAATGAATTTGCACTAATCAGAGTTAAAAGATAATGAATGAACTCTGACTAATTACAGTTAAAAGATAATGAATGAATTTTGACCAATCAGAGTTAAAAGATGATGAATAAATTCTGACTCATTAACAATCAGATTAATCAGCGCAAGGAAAAAAAACTGACAGTCAAGGCAGCAAAGACCTCCCAAACAAGGCGTTAGTACCGCGACGGATCTGGAAATCGACGCCCACCACACTGTCCAAGCCACACACAGGCTATGTTGCTACAAAACTACACACAGACCGGGGAAGCTGCAGACAGGGTTTGTCCAGAGACTTTGGGCCGATGGGCCCCGGGGTGGGGGGGAGGGGGGGGTGGGGGGGGGGGGGTTGTAGGAGGGGATGTTATGGCTTGGTGGCTGGGGGAGTGGAGATGGTGGGAGGCTGGAGCAGGGGGGGGGGAGATAGAAGCAACAGAATGTGACCTTAAGACTTTGGGGGAGGAGTAGTGTGTGTTGGTGGGGAGTTAATAATAATAACAGGTTATTTACGGTGCCCCATCTCGTAAGAGCCCAGAGCGCTTACAAAGATATAAGCCATAAAGATACACTCATTTCATCACACACACACAGGTGCGCACGCACCCTCACATGGGGGTGGGGGGTGGGGGGTGTGTGTGAAGGGACAGGATGTCGACTTATGGGGTACAGTGGTTGGATGGAGGGGGGCAGGGAGGGGTGTTCAGACTGGGGGTTGGGGGTGGAGGGGGGGCAGGTGGCAGCTGACAGGATGTCTAGACTTAGTATGGGAGGGGGCAGGAGAGAAAGGAGGGCAGAGAGGGCTGCTCAGATTTCAGTTGGGGGGCGCAGGGGGGCAGGAAGCAGCAGACAGAATGTCTAGACTTAGTGGGGGGGGGAGGAGGGGGAGAGAAAGGAGGGCATAGAGGGCTGCTCAGATTTGAGAGTGACTGTGAGGGGGGGGGGGGGGGGGGACAGGATGTAATCTTGGGTGGGGGCTAGAGTGGTGTGAGGGAGGTGGGGGGGGGGGGGGGAGGAATGCTCAGACAATGGGGTGGCTGAGAAAGGATCAAGGGGTTGGGGTGGGGTTCTGAATGCTTTCTGATGATTGATAAGCTACAGGAAGAGAAGCACAAAAAGTCAGTTCAACCTTTTCACACAGCACACCGGCTTATAGCAATGCACCAGCATATCACTCAGGTTTGCTTGCAAAAGGTTGAGAGGATCAGATTTTACTGTCAAGACAAAAGCGGCACTTGGACAGATGGATGCACCATGGCCCAGGAACGAAGAAGAAAAAGAAGAAAAAGAAGATGGACACAAATGATAATGTTCAGTATCTGGGAATGTTTCTGTAAAAACTGATATATACACGTTCATTTCAGTCAGATTCACATATCCTCTTGTTTCTCTGATTTTTGGGGGTTGGGTTGGGTTGGGGGGGTGGGGGGGTTGATAGGTTCCACAGAGAATGTGTGTGTGTGTGTGTGTGTGTGTGTGTGTCTGCCTGCAAGCATGTGTGCGTGTATGTGGGTGCACACATGTGCATGCACACATACAACATGTGTATGTATGCATGCATGCAAATAACATTTATGTGGCTCTGTTGCATGGGGAATACAATAACCAACAGGACGGTAACTGTGTGAATGATGGACAGCACAAACTCACTGCTCCCTGTCTGTGTGTGTGTACGTGTGTGGGTGTGTTGCATGGGGAATGCAATAATCAACAGGATGTTAACTGTGTGGACGATGGACAGCACAAACTCACAGCTCCCTGTCTGTGTGTGTGTACGTGTGTGGGTGTGTTGCATGGGGAATGCAATAATCAACAGGATGTTAACTGTGTGGACGATGGACAGCACAAACTCACAGCCCCCTCCCCCTGCAAGGCTTCCTCCGGTTCCTCAATCTCAGGCGAGACAGGCAGGTACAGCAAGGCTTCTCCTTCCTCCTCATCTTCGTCACTGGAAAGAAACACTTGCTATCACTTTCATCACTGGGACAAAACACAAGCTATCATCTTCATCACTGGAATGATATGCTCACTATCATCTCTATGACTGGAAAGAAACACTCGCTATCATCTTTGTCAATGGAATAAAATGCTTGCTGGATTTTTTATGATTTTTTATTTTTTAATATATTTTTTTTACCTAGCATCAACTTCCTCTTCGTGGATTTCTACTTGCATTATGATACACTGGGCATAAAACACCAAATTACTTAATATGATACACTTCAAAAATCAGCTTCATAATAAAATCATGTTTGGACACAAATGGAAAACAAATTGTAAATGATAATTAATGTACTACACCAATATTCAACATATGCTGTATCCCATGTATAGGCTGTGAGAATGTGTAACTGTATCACTAGAACAAATTATCTTCATCACCAGAATAAACATTTATTCATCATCTCCATCACAAGATCAAACCTTTCACTCATCACATTCACTTTTAGACAAATACGTGGACAGCATCTACTGTCCACTTACCTGCTCGCAAACACCTCAACAGATTCTACTGTCCACTCACCTGCTCACAAACACCTGGACAGATTCTACTGTCCAACCTGCTCGCAAACACCTCAACAGATTCTACTGTCCACTTACCCGCATGCAAACACCTTGACAGATACTACTGTCCACTCACCTACTCAGAAACACCTGGACAGATTCCACAGTCCACTTACCTGCTGACGAAGGCTTGGATAGGCTCCACAGTGGTAACGTCCACTTCCAGGTCTTCTTCGTCCGGCCCCTTCGTCTCCACCTTCTCCTTGTCTTCATCCTCAAGGTCAAACTCTGACTCCCGCTCGTCATACTCCACATTCTCCTCCAGCTCCTTGAAGTCCGGAGCGAAGGCGCTCCAGTTTTCCTGCAACATTAAGCCCCTTTGTACCGAGTAAATTTTAATCAGTCGATGGCTGCCCCATGCCCACATACTACTGGATGTAATCTGGACTCATTCAAGTGTAACCTCAAAACATTTGTTTTCCCAAAACTATAGTTTTCCATTCAGTGCTGCCATCTTCACTTGTCTGGAGTTTCTGTTTGCTGCCCGTTTTAAGTTGAGTAAATTAAGCCTTGTATAGTCAGTATGCTCATGTGTGTGTGTGTGCCT